>CM041033.1:10690350-11290350 GCA_023078785.2 Hyles euphorbiae | reverse complement strand
TCCATTTGTTTTATAATAAACGTTTTATTATGCTCTCTGTTATGTTTTGTATTGCTTTTTTGCCCTCGTAATTTATCAAATAACGATATAACTAACATATTAGTTGACGACTGTTCCGCCCTCACACCCACCACTGTAACTCCTGTAAGCCATGATCAACAGTGGCACGCATTGTAAGGACATCGATCATTGAAGCTCGACGAGTCTCCGGGAATGTCTAACTAGTGTTTAACCCGCAATTATATCAATCTGAAAGTTAAATTAATAGTAGGAGTTGGTAATAAATTATTGTCCACTTCCCTCCATGCAAATCGAGTGACAAAAAAATGAACTAAAGAGGTACATAACCGCGCAATAATACTTTTACAGCCGGAGAAGCCAGCATATAATATATTAGTTATTGGAAAATCGCATTTTATGCTCAATCATACTGCAATGTTACTGAAAAGTCAGTTAAGAAACAAATCAACGAAAGTTAGTGTATTCATTGGCCATTACTGGTAACGGCAATAGATAGGTAGACACCACAGAACAGATAAATATGGTTAGAAGGGAAATACAAGCATTTGATGCGTCGCAAGGTGGTGCCTAAAAAGCATCACTGCCGCGAAACGGTTGATTTGTCAAATCAGTCGCTGTCGAAATGCCTTGGAGCGTGGTGCTCCGGCGAAATAGAGTAAAATGCAGATTTGAGCGATTTTATCTCACAGTACCAATACTAAAGTATCAAATATCAATAGATGAGGAATTTCATACCAATATGAAACCCGATTTTATTGATTTTCACCTTTACTTCCAATAAATGCTGTTTATTAATTACGACAATTTGAAGAATTTAATATTATAGACGACAAATCAAAAATATACATTGCTGATTCCAATTTCCTACGCAATACATACGACTCATTTTTGTTATGTCAACAGCGAAAAATGTCACATGTCGCGCAGTGTTTTAGTCATGTACATAGTAACTATATCGATGTAGTTATAAATTTCATATAGTCTTAAATCAGTTTTCATAAGCATTAAACAAAGAAAACTTATCGAATCCTTTAGTAATTTTAAATTGTAGTAACTTTTGACAATATTGACGACCTATCCTTATTTCATACCTCTGCCATTTTGAGAACAAAATATGTATGTTAGTGTCTGAATATACTTAACAATATAGTAACTTATTCATTTATAGGTTTCCAAGAGTGAGTTGATAAAGGCAACAGGTAGAGACAACTGGACTCCTACAAAATCCAGTACGATTTGTTTTAAGTATTCATTTTCGTTAAACAGAAGACAGTAAAAAAAATCTCGATCATAAGACGTATACAAACCAAAAATAATAACGTGCATTGCTTATGGTAAAACTATATCATGGGGTTGAAATAATGAAATTTTGTATGAAAAACCAAAACTGCTTAAGCTATTGACGAAAAATCGTAATTTGGTTATAATAATTGCATATATTATGTGCCTTTCCAATAATAAAAATGATAATACCTCACACCCAGCTGAAAATCATAAAAATACTGTACATATAGATTTATAAAATAGTATATAAATGAAAAATAATTTTCCATATTAGACACTAATCTCATTAATTTTCCGTCTATCGATATAATAGTAATTAAATAACTGTATCAGAAAAAAACATTAAGTATATCGATAAAATAAATTCTGGCCTTTAACAAAGACATATTTTCATAATTTTATCGATATTTTAGATTGACTATTGCAAGTTTTACTATATTGGATTTCTGGAGGTTTTGTGTTTCGAAAACGACGACCCTGGTTTTGATACGATTTGACGGCTAATGCCTTTCTTACCATAATCAACTTTTCTGTAGTAGTCATTAATGGAAAAAAAATATTTTTAACAATTATTTTCTGCAAAATACGGTTTATCTGTAAAACTGTATACAAAGCATTATATAGAGAGTAAATTTCCTTAGACACACGGGAGCGCATGTGACAGTGCTTACTGCAAAGTAATTCAGTACAAATATACATAATTATACAAACATCATCCTTTAATATTTGCTAGATGAGGCTTTGTGTGACTTAGAACTACGCAGCACATGTTCGGAACATGACTACCTGCTATGCATTTACATACCTATTACATGTATTATAAGGCAAAATATATTTCATTTATGCCGTATTAGTATCAAAATATTTATGGCTGTTTTTAAAATATGTATATTAGTAATTAAAATAAATATATTGTAGAGTCTTTAAGAAAGTTTTCTTGAAAACTGTATAATTGTAAAAATAAATATTACTTATTGACAGTGTCCTCCTTTAAACCGTTGGAAAACACAACAATAAAACCCTCACCATGATTGCACCGATGTGGAAAAAGTATAAAATATACGTGCCAACCAACTTATCTAAAATTCGTCAACTTTCGTACCAAAACCTAAAACTAGATAACTTAAACCCAAGCTTTAATTCTTATTTAATGTCAAGCATATTGAGACATACGCCCGAATACTGGAACGCTATTCAAATAATAAGTTGCTCTTAACAGCGCACGACCCACTTAGCCAGTACATTTAATCGGGATTAACGTAGTTAAGCGCCATTTATATTTAAGTTGCGTTCCAGTATTTGGGCGTTAACATCATATATCTCAGTGGAATACCAAGCATTGCTTTGTAATTCATGATATTGATTGATACTGCTAATATCCCTTAGCAGTCGTATCATTTACCATCAGTCGAATGGTATGCCATTCAGCGCAATAAAAAAAACATGATGACCTACAATGCTATATTTTAATTGCAAATTTTCTACGTACCTCGTTACGTATTCTTATGTATACGGAACACGAGCAGTACATCTTATATTATGAAAGATCACTCTGTTTTTGAATGATACGGACTTTTAACAATTACGTCGTACCAAAAAATTAACACCAGATTGAAATTGGTGAGCTCATCGTTGGTAAAGCGTGAACAATACCTGCCAATAGCAAAGCCAATAATTGGCCATTTAAATTCATGTACTAATAAATGTTAGTAGGTTTTCAGTAATTTGCGGAATACGGAAAACTTTGTTTTTTTTGTTCGCCACTTTTAGTGCCAATTTCAGTCTATGTTATGGGCCAAGTGATTAATGCAGACAGTATTCACAATGCCCGGGCAGTATGAATATTGCCGAGCCATATCGGGCCAAGTGATTAATTACAATCTAAACTTACCTATTTATCACATTATGAATATGGCTACATGATGATCGGGCAGTGTGATTAATAGGTGATTTTTTGCGTGGTGCGCTGCCGCATTGTCGCAGCTGCGATGGACTCATGAATTAGAAAGGTTGAATTGATCTGCTTATGTTTAGTTGCTTTTTAACGTCCGAAACATTAACTTCAGAAGAAAATTAGTGTACCCACTTTATGGATCAGTTAGGTCGACTGTGCCCCAAAACCGACTCGGGAACACCCCGACTTCACGTAGTCTTTTGGCTACCGACCCTAGAGTGTATATAAAAAGCCGGAGGCGCGGAGGGAGAGCAGCCCCCGCCCGCTGTAACGAAGGATAGGCATGGTTGCCTATCTTTTGTTACGCAAGGGCGAAGGGGCTGAACTTCCCGTAGCGCCGGAGACGATGCAGAAGCTAATTTGTATTGACAACAAGTGTTTTAAGGGTTAGGCTGCTATAATAGATATTTATCAGGAATGGTGCGTACCTTTTCATGGGAGTGGTACCAGGGGAGGTGCGACACTCCTTCCACTCCTCCCAACCCACCCCCTCGTGCTGCCCTATTCTAAATTCTACTACTTCGGCTCATTGTTTTGATTTTGATTCGCTTTCCATCACTGCCCAATAGGCACTGGGCATTATTCATCATGCCCGGGCATTATTCATATTGCCCGGGCATGATGAATAATGCCCGATTAATCACTTGGCCCATAACATATACAAGAAATAAGTAAAGACAATATTGTATTCTCTTTCGTGTTTTAGGGAATAGAAATATGAATATTACAAATAAACGTAAAATATGATTAACGTTGTTTTAATAAATAGTAACTTGATGATAAATGAAGAAAATGGTATTCATTTAATTATATTTTTTTAAAGAAATACTAATCATTGAATAATTAGTAACCACGAGCACAAAAAATTAAAACTAATTTCAAGGATCCACGCCATGCATTAAATAATATGAATGTCTTTTCACAGAGCGCTGATTAGTGTTATTCATAACCATAATGTTTGTTTTAAAAAAACTCTTAAATAAATTTATTGTGCATTGTTCCTAACATTTTGTCAATTTCCGAAACTTTTGTTATAATATACAAACCGCAAAGAATCAGTTGAGACGCGTTAATTAAAAGATGGCAACTGTTTACCTCATAGAATTTGCGTGATATAGGATCACGTGTCCATATTAGTGTTTGTGCAAATTGGTACGTACTGGGTACAAATCTGGGTTGGGTCGGTTCATGGTTGAGTACCGCTGACGTGCGCAGGCGCTCCTCTTGGTGCCGGTGACGTGAATTCTAATTGAACATGATTGGGGGCGGTGAGCACAATTATAATTTATTGATCATTGTACCAAGTTCAGTATGAACCCACCACACCCCTACGATTGACGGCTTTTATATGATTTGCATTCCTCAATATCAATAAATATTCATTTGTATCAAATCTTTTGGACTCGTTCATTGACAACTGAAATGATTTTGTACCAACAAGATGTATGGTGCGCGTGATGTATTTATTTATTGTCTGTGGCTTGTGAGTTGTAACTACTGGCTACTGTATTTTGAAGAAATATCACTTATTTTTTGGTTATATTATATACATAAACTCACGTCTTTTCCCATAAGGACTAGGCAGATGTGCTATCAGGATTACCCACGTTACCCTTACGTGTTCTTTCCCACGATGTGGTAGGGAGCGAGCCTATCGGGCACAAATTATTGACTTGGGGCTGATACTGAATAGAAAAATCCAAATATCACTTTGCCCGATAAAATCTCCCGAGATTTTTCTATTTTTTTGCGAAATATTAAAGAAAAAAATATAAGAGATTCGACATATTATATTTTTAAATACGTATGAAAAAATATTGACCATAAGGAATTCAATGATTCATGGTTTACATATTTTTGAAAGATAAATTAATGGTGATTTCTGAATTTTACTAACTTGCTTTTTAAAACCCGTTAATATAAAGGTCAATAAATTAACAGGGTTTTATTTTTATTTTATAGCTTAGATTAAAATATAGAAACTCTAATTATTTTTATATACTTTTATTATGTAGTCAATTCACAGAGTCAAATGGTAATAAATAATATAAAATGAATGTAATTGAAACATTCCGCTGTCAGTAATTGAAACCAAGGACAAGACAAGTACGCAGAACTGTCATATTAATTATTCATTGACGTATGAATTGATGTTGTTCTAGTGGTCTATTTAACAAGTCATTAGAAAGTGTTTAGAGTGTTTTAACGATTCATATAAAGTAGTTAGAATAACAAAATGTTTTATCGATTACTTTGTTTTTTGTTTGTATCAGCCCAAATACGTCCCACTGCAGGGCACGGGCCTCCTGTACAATCGACAGTGCGATTAAGAGTGGTTAGGCCATATAGTCCACCACGCTGGCCTAGTGCGGGTTGGCGGACTTACATACCATAGAAATTCTTATAAATCGCTATGGTATGCAGGTTTCCTCACGATGTTTTCCTTCACCGTTTTAGTGCGTGGTGATTACTATCACATTTTAATACCTTTAAATAAGAAAATAACACTAACATTATTGTCTGGAATATAATAGAAGTTTAACTATTAATTTTCTTTTTTTACGTAACTATGCCACTTTAAAGCTAATTAAAATCATTGTTTTTACATCGGTTGTTTTAAATGCACATTACTAACGAACTTGAAAGTATTTGAAAAAGGCCTTGATGTTTTAACGACCTTGTCTGTTTAAAACGAAACGTGCCTCATGTTATACTGCAAAATGTGTTGATGCAATTTTCCAATAATGAAATGATTATTAAATCCTATAATTAACTGACACTGTAGGCCAAGGGCGGTTGTGGTATTACAGCATAGCATTAATAATAATACGACTGAGAGTGGTTAGGCCATATAGTCCACCACGCTGGCCTAGTGCGGGTTGGCGGACTTACATACCATAGAAATTCTTATGAATCGCTATGGTATGCAGGTTTCCTCACGATGTTTTCCTTCACCGTTTTAGTGCGTGGTGATTGACTATCAATACACACATGACTCCGAAAAGTCAGAGGTGTGCCCTGGGATTCGAACCCGCGACCACCGTGAACATGGTGGCAGTCGCGTCTAGTCCGTTTACCAACAGGCCACCACGCACTAATGGCCTAACCACTCTCAGTCGTATTCTCGATTGTAGAGTAGGCCCGTGCCCTGCAGTGGGACGTATATGGGCTGATACAATACAATACAATACAATTAATAATAATAGCATGGTAAATAATTATAATAAATAATACATAAGCAGTCCATCAAACTGTTATGCTAGCAAGTAGCAGCTGTATATTAAAATAAATTTCAAGGTTTGGTTTACTAAACCCTAGTAATAATGGGCAGACGCTAACAATTTGGAATCCTAGTATGCAATATCGTTTTTTCGGCGTGTCAAAGGCATTTTTATTAAAAATAATGTGTTATATTGTGATTTACTAGATAATATATCGGTAGATGCAAAAATACCGATATATCACGTATTAATATAAATTCTGAGTATGCAACGTCTTTAAAACGTTCGTTTAAATAGGATGTTGATCATGTAAAAAATCTGAGCAAGGAAATTTTAAAACTTTTATTAGATTTCTTTCTCATCGTATAGAAATGAAGTATGTGATACAAACCTTAAAATTATAATAGTTTTCACTCATATCTTAAGCTCAAATTCTCAGTATTGTTGATAAGAAATATTAAATTAAGATTAATTAGTTAAAAACTAATAATACACGTAACTACATCATGTGACAAAGATCGATAGGTATCTATATTTTTAGTCGTCTACGATATTTCGCAACATATATGTACATAAGGTATTAAGGGGCTTGAGGATTTTTGCCAATTAATGTCATTCATTCCCAATATTTGAAAAAAGAACTTCGAATATGGCGCCACTTTACTTTAGAGTCTATAATTACTTTTTTTCTTTTTCAGACGCTTGCCTTCGGTGCCAGGGTGAGAGCAAGAAGGATTCGTACGGCAAACAAGACTGCGTGGTCGTGTGGGGCGAGTGCAACCACAGCTTCCACTTCTGCTGCATGTCGCTCTGGGTGAAACAGAACAACCGCTGCCCGCTCTGCCAACAAGAATGGTCTATACAACGCATGGGGAAATAAAGATCTTATTACACTTATTATAAAGTTTTAGTAAATAGTAAAGCAACATTTCACTTTATACTATGTTTTATTACCCGTATAACAGTGCGATCAATGCGAAGTTTCCTCTTTAAAATCTTTATTGCAAAAACAGTTATCACAATAACTGTGGGATTTGTATTCATATAATGAATTTGAAGGTTATATAAGAAGTGTATGCTTGAAGTTTCGTGAATAGGAAGTATTCCTAGTATTCCAAATTAGGAATTTTGTTGCCTTATAATCGTATCTGATAATAATACGGAAAATCCCATCAATATTTCTGGGTGCTGATATACTACATGCATATCATAAATATTGTTATTTAATATCTGATTTTGATCGTAACTAGAATGTGAGTATGTCGGGGTGTTCTTATGTAGAGCTCACATGTTAAATAATTGTAAATCGGCCCTTAGGAATCTACGGGTAGTTGTAGAAGTAATTTTATTAAAGGAAACCCGATTATGGTTCTATTTCACTACCCACAGTCAGAGTAAGAGTGGGAGCATGACAGTTTGCAATATAAACCGCCTCGGAACCGTAGACAAGGCATATTCGAGATCCAGCGGTCAGCAGTGAAGCATAGACATACGCGTGGTTACTCTAAAAGTAACAAGTTGTCGCAGATATTCGGATAAATCGTTAATCCGTTAATTATAACGTGTGGAGTCAATAATAATTAAATAATTAACACAATGGATTTTATTACCGTCATCCTACATCAGAAGCGGGATCGTCCTACGTTGTAGCCGCAACCGCTTGGTTATCGACATCAGCTGGCGCAGATTCTGACGTGAGTACCACAACTAATAACTTGAGGTAAATTATAACGACTGGTGACTGTTATGTGTAGCTGTCGTGTGTGACTCACGTGTGTGATTGTCATATTTGGCCCACGTATGTGGCTGTCGTGTGTGACTCACGTGTGTGATTGTCATATTTGGCCCACGTATGTGGCTGTCATGTGTGGTTCACGTATGTGACTGTCATGTGTGACTCACGTGTGTAGCTGTCGTGTGTCTTCCGCGTGTGACTGCCATTTTTGGCCATCACATGACTATCAACATTTAGATAAAATAATTTCGTATAGAGAAGCTATCCCATACACATGTTTCGTTCGATTTTGGTAAAACTTGAAACTAAATCGCTGCAGCGTAGAACAAATAATTAGTCGTCTAACCAAACAGTATAACCATGCAGCGCTAGGTCGCTTTCAGGATGTAGTTTTCTCGCGACCAAAAAGTCGCTTACGCGTTTTTGAAAGATTCGTGTGCGGTACATGCACTGCACCTAGGTGGAACACATTTCTCATAAATAACGTCTTATCTAGTGTAACATTGATATCGATGACTATCAAATTGTACTACCTACATGAAGGAGTTATACGAAAAAAATAAACCTACTACTAAAATCAATCAAGAAAGATTGATGCACATCTGTTCAGCTGTGCCCTTGGTATTGAAATAGCCCATATGCTGCGGTGACTGCTTACCATCAGGTGACACACCAACTCATCTGCCTGCCTAGGCCATTAATTGTTATCAGGAGCAGTGACATGGAGCTGTGACTGTGTGCCCTGGAAGTTCCAAGACACCTGCATCTTCACAGGAGTGTTTCAAATTGGTGAGATCTTTCCATTTTTGTTTGAATTTGGTTTTGCCATTTTACTTTCGTTTATTCGTAGAGCAATTTAAGGAAATATGACGAATTGCGCAACAATATAGATTACTTAAAGAAAACACAACCCTAAAGCAGGGGTACACAGATACCAATCTCAAAAAGGGATATTGCATTGTTCCAGACAAACTTCGTGGACTCTATGATGAAAAGAAATGCAGACGGCAGGTGCAGAGCACGCCCCGCCGCGCCGGTCCGAACTGCTGTATCGGCGCAGCAAAATCAAATCTTAATACATAAGACCTACTTAGTAGTTGGACCAAAAACAAGCCCACTGAGTTTGATTCGCTGGATCTACTCACAGCTGGGTCGTGTCGCGTTATTTCCAGTGGTAAAGTAAGCCCGCTGAGTTTGTTTCGCCGGGTCTTCTCAGGACAGGGCCGCGTTGGATCCGGTGGTAATTTTAAAACGTTTTTACCTACGTGACGTTTCGTATATCCTCATGGTCCAAACAACGACAGGGTGCCCGTGCACTCCTATTACTCCCGAAGCATAGAATCAAGCTAGGCTCGATGAGAATAATACACTCAAGCATTTAAGTTATAATTGATTCCAAGAGTTCATTAAATGGCAATAGCATTTCGTAAGAAAGATTCGTAAGGTTAACATTTTCATAGACACAGTTCACATGAAGTAATTTAATAATTAATAATTACTATAATTATTGAGGGGTTTCTTAAAGACCTTTGAAAAAAAAAAGAAGAGAAAATACAGTCTGATCTGCCCAGTTATGAAAAGAAAAAGGAAATTTGTTTAAGCTAAAGGGGAATTATCCCGGTCTAGCACAGTTCGGTCCAGTTTTAAAACTGAAGGAACAATCTGCGCACTTGAATGATTGTCTGAAGGGAATGCTTTCCGGACCAGACTGTATAATAATTATTACCATTTTTGTAAATTGTTATATTATGTGAACTGAGTCAGGATGAACGAACGAATGATTTCCTTGTCCTCAAATGATGTATAGACAGTAGTCTGTGGACAGTAGACACACACACACGAGGACGTGTGCTCGTCAGTATGGCCGTGTCGGGGTGTTCTTATGTAGAGCTCACATGTTAAATAATTGTAAATCGGCCCTTAGGAATCTACGGGTAGTTGTAGAAGTAATTTTATTAAAGGAAACCCGATTATGGTTCTATTTCACTACCCACAGTCAGAGTAAGAGTGGGAGCATGACAGTTTGCAATATAAACCGCCTCGGAACCGTAGACAAGGCATATTCGAGATCCAGCGGTCAGCAGTGAAGCATAGACATACGCGTGGTTACTCTAAAAGTAACAAGTTGTCGCAGATATTCGGATAAATCGTTAATCCGTTAATTATAACGTGTGGTGATAATTATAATTAAATAATTAACACAATGGATTTTATTACCGATCATCCGACAAGTATATATTGTTTTGAAATGCAAGATAGCATGATGGTAGTTCATTTATTCCGCGAAGGTTCTTGAAAGCGAGTCGTGCCGGCAGACACGGCGGTAAGGAAGGTTTACAACGAAGGTCTCTGCATT
Organism: Hyles euphorbiae; assembly: GCA_023078785.2. NCBI lineage: Eukaryota > Metazoa > Arthropoda > Insecta > Lepidoptera > Sphingidae > Hyles > Hyles euphorbiae. Next base: position 11,279,779 of record CM041033.1, on the reverse strand, counting down.
TCCATACAATTACCACATGAATGGGCGTCATAACATTCGCATGCTGATCAGTATACAACTGAGCACTCAGATTTGCGATATCACATATGAATTAGTTGTTGAGAAAACATGTACCTGTACCTGCGCTATACATCAAAATTAAATTCATAGTGCTAATTCGCTATGGAAAAATAGGACATCAGGATTCTGTGAATAATGGTGTGTTTTCCCTGCCTAGCTGTTAACTCGAGTGAATTTCCACTTAAGAGCGTTTATACCCTGTGCGCGCTTTTTGGCTTAAAAACAGGACTTTTCAAATGAGTTAATAGCCACCAATAAACAATTTAAAGGAAAAATAATTATTACTAATTTTAGAAAAGGTTGTCATCTAGGGATTTTGGTGGAAAACATTATAGATTGATGGATAATTTGTGAGTACTATAAGGATTACTGAACACAAGTTTCGTTATTTAGGCTTTAAATGGCATTTTAGAAACTTAAGATATCCGAAACCACTAAATATAAGATGAAAATAAAAATATTATCCGACTAATAAGACCCTTATGGAGGGATTTTGCTGAGAAAAATAATCTTTTTGTGTTTAGTTCCTGAAAAATAAAAATTTTAACAATGCGAAATTATTCAGAAACTGTCGTCAAGAACATATTTTTTTTCACCAACTTATCGCACATAATTTTTTATAGCAATTGCATATTATAATAGAAGAACATCTTGTCAATAAATTACCATTTTTATATTTCAACAAAATTAGTTTTCATGTTTTCTACAAATATTTTAAAAACCACTATAAAACACGCTGTCCGACGTGGCTCAAATCAGACCGCCGCAAGGCCTTCTAGAGGGAGGACGTATCGCTCGTCGCTCCGGCCTAGCTGCAGTCAATTTTTGCCGTGCGTAGTAAAAATAGCCACGCGCGGGCTGTGATTACCACATCTTAGTACTTTGGTAGTAAAATATTTAATTATTTTTATTACCTACAATGATTTTGTAGTGAGTACAAATTATGTTTCAGGTAATATAATGGGATGTAATTCCGAGGCTAAATTATGTTATGTATTGTAATATAAAATTAAATATATTTCGTAATTGTAAGGGTTTGTAAGGCCCCTAACACTATTTATGTGTTCGAACACGAAATGATTAATAAAACTTCCGTAGTGTCTACTGATTGAACACTGATTTGAATGCAACTTAACAATGTAATAATAACGAAAATATGATTAGTATCTAAATTTGTATTATTCTTTGCTTGCACAGTAATATTTGTCTACTTATAATGCAAATAAAATATTTTTATGATATTATATTACAGTTACATTTCAATTGAATATTTGAAGCGCTCGGATCAAAGTTGTTTGAGCCGATTGTATAGCGAGCCGACGCGGCAGCTCTACGCACACAACTTTGGTCGCTTATGTGTGCGTGAAATTAACGAAGAAATACCTATAGTTGACTTTGCGCGCAAGGTGTATACGCTCTTAACACTTCTACGTAACGTGAGCTAATGATGATTGGCTCGAGATATCGGGAGGCTGCCTCTTAACTTTATGGATCACCAACATTAATGACGGTTATAAATCACGGAAGCAAACATAGTTGCTCGTTGTCGTGTTTGTAATGTAATCACTTCCTGTCTGCGATCATTTTTAATACATTAAAACTTTCGAATGTTAAACAAAAGATTATTCACTTAGTCAACGACGTAGATGTAAAGAGAAGGCACCTGTGTCAACCCGTGCGACTGGCTGGGCCTCTTTCAGAAATGTTAGTATAAAATAAATGCATATTTTTTTTAAATTAAAAGGCTATAGTGTTGATGCACCTGATGATAAGCGCAGTACAATCCGGTAGAGTGACTGTACAGAGATTGTGGACTTTTAGGAATATGTATCTATTTAAACAATCCTAAAAATACTGGGTATGAATTCGTACAAAACATTGTGCAATCTTTTGTTACTGATTTCATTCGGAAATTCAAGTCCAAAATAAAATAGTCTATTGTCTCCCGTGTTATATCTCCGATTACCCATGTTGGACAAAAACATTTACAGTCATAAAAGAACAACTGAAAGGAACTAAACAATGTTGATCTGAGCGTACGAAACAGTCTTCATCCTTACGTCAGCCAAGCAACAGCCAATAATAGGATCATCGAATTCCGAAGACATCATGTGTTTGAGGAAAGTTATAATCCATACGAATTCGATTACTTCAATCTAAAATAGAACCCAAAAGCTTTCACGTCACTATCCTAAAAAATATATAAAAAATAGGAAAAGTCCCTCAATGAAAAACAAATAGGTGCATATTTTTTTCAGTACCTAACTTGCTACTGTTTTTGCCTTCTAGTGTGGAACATAATATCAAAAGTTTTTTGTTCATGACGATATTGAATTTTATAACGCGGAAATCAGTTTTTACGAGCTAAAATATGTAATATAGATAGTACATATAGGTAGGTCTCGAATATTTGAGAGGCCGCCTGGGTAGTTACCATTGCATATCATGTGTCACCATGTCTGTTTCTCTCGCCAAACAGCAGAGTAAATACACTGCTTTGTTCCAGCTTGAAATAAATTATAGCCAGAGTAACTACTGACATGGGGCTTAATATCTTACGTCTCAGGATGGCGAGCGCAGTGGAATGCCAAAGCATTGCTCTGTAATTCATTATGTTTGGTTTTGCTACTACCCATCAGTAGCCGTATGGATTTCCATCTGGCGCATCGTGTGCCTTCTCGTCATTCATTGCAATTTTAAAAAATATACTAGATTTCCTACACACTTATAGTTTTAATACATGATATAACGAAGTGGATAAAGAACAACTCCACAATTTTCTTGATTTCTTCCTATGCAATATTTAATCGTTTATTAATTATATGGAAACCCTTGTGAGCTACAAGAATGCGTCGTGTGCGTCATCACAATAAAGATTTCAACTTACAACTATCAGGAAGATGCAACCTGTATCAAAACCTTGAGCATACGTGACACATCGACTATCAAAATGTCGTAAACTAAATTACTGAATCTGGTATAATATTATTAATTATTATTTATAAGTTGCAAGTATGGAAGTCTCACTACCTTTGCTGCATGGGATATACTACGACAGAAAATGCTTAGATACTTATGCTATTTTTATTTATTGTTGATAATCATTTAGGTATTATACTAGAGCGGACATCGTGAACAAAATCTCTGCGTATTGTGCGTGCACACGGGAACCCAGTGAAGCCAGAGGGAAGATAATGTTACGCGTAGGCGTGACAGAGTCAGAAATAGAAGGAGCGGTACGGTACCGCTCATTTTGTTACAAACATTTTCTTTGCAGTGTCCCCTGTAGTATACTATCTCAATCTTGATTATAGTCTCTTTGTATATTGTAAAAACAGAGAACACTTGTAATAGATACCACATGAAAACCAAATGTCCTCCTCTGTCTGTTAGTTAGAAATACTTTCATAGGTCTATCAACTTTACTTCCCGTTCTATTTTCAAAACAAAATCCAGCATTTTAAATACAGAACACACCAAACCCGCGATTATATTATCAAAAATTATTTTCGTTTTTGCGACAGGAATAGTCGGCCTTTTAACCACTTTTGACGCCGATAACGGCATCCGCTAGCTACCTATTTGATTGTGCTTGTTTTTTTCCTTATATTTGTGTGAGTTTAGTTACTTTAGGAGCATTTTTTATAAAATACTTAATACTTATAAAACACATTCAACTGGGTCACGGTAATTTTAAGTGAGAAAATTGTAATACTTGTCTTGGAATTTCATTCCGTTATCTGTTTCAGCGCTCTGAATTGTATTTAAAATTATAATCAATTTACTACTGTACAATAAAAATATATTACATGTATGCTTATAGGGCTACGTAGTAAATTAGTCAGCCAACAGTCTCCACAATGATCGATAGCACCAATGTCATATCAATAATAATCAGTGTAGCACATTTAATTATTTTGTAGACGACGCACATTCATCAACGAAGACCCGACCTCAAGCGACGGCAACGAGAAACTTCTTATATAATCAGGTTATTCACAAGGACGATTGTCAGTTTTCCTTTTAAAAAACATAGCGTATTGCATCAATTTCATGTTTACTGACATCGAAGGAAAATGATTGTTGTTTAAGGAGAAACAACATTGATGGTGGTTTCCGCAATGGTGAATAATATGGTAGATCACTTTTGACGTCACTGTGTATAACTATGGTCACGAATACAAATTCTTAATATCAACGTCATTACTATGCTCTTTGGGAATAACCGAAACGACAGTTTTGTTATTTTTAAAATATTAAGTCCTAATGTTTACCGTGTAATGCGGATTTTTTTGCTATCTAGATCCATTAGCAGACAAGACCGTTATCACGGCGACGAGGCGATTTTTGTGTAATGATAACAGCCAATCCCCCTTTTAGTAGATTTTACAAATTAAAACGTACATAACATACACGTTACAACTCACGTGCTTTATTTTATCGAAAATACGTATTTACGTTCTTAAAACAATGTGTAAATTAGATTTTATCTCGTATTGTAAGAAAACAAATTGATTGAATGACAAATTAATTGAGGTCATACAATGCGTGGGTAACATATTGTCTTAACTCTTAAGTAGGTCTATGAGATTAACTAACGATAATTGAAATTCAGTCCGCACCGGACACTCGGATTGTTTGTATCACTATACTCTGTCGATGTTCAGTTTCTCAGCATTTATATCCACAAAATTCTACATTAAATATTCTAATATTATTTTTATTCGCACATTACATATTTATGATATGGATAAATTAGCTTTGTGCACCAAAAACTTCCTGTTTGCCTACACATAACCATTGGGTACCTACTTAAAATTTGACTTTGTCATGTATGCAAAAAATGTACGATAAATGATTGTCGGTATTTGTGTTTACGTTCATGCAGGCAATTGGTACATAGCTTGCAAAAAATATGCAAACAAAACGTGCCAATACCTGAGCAATTGTCGGTTCCAATAACCCAATAACCAGTTTAGAAAATTAGGTGTGTCTCTTAATAGTACATATTTCCTGGTTATTTTTTATCACAAACTTTAGAGAACTAGTAGCATTTCAAACGAACACGTTTCGCCACACCCAGCCAGGCCTCCGCTCTCGACCAATCACACGCCGCCACCGCACAGTAATCAGTACTTTCGATGCATGAACTATAGACAGCCTTGGATGGAAATAAACATTACGTCAAGTAACGTAGATAATGACTAATTATACCTAGACAACCGACTGGCATGATCTAACAGAATTCCTCAAAAAAGCCGCCAAAAACATTTATTGCACAATGTAAACACGTTATTAACTCAAGGTGGTGAGGAAAACGTGTGCCAAATATTAGATCGTACGTTTAGATCGGCTGGTACGCCATTTTTGTAGTGAAATTGCATGTGAACTAGGAATTTGATAGGAGTGTCGATAACACAGGTCGATAATGATTTGATAATTGCCGGGCTCTTGTTATTTTGCCCTATTATGACACGATCGCATTTTATACATGTAGGCATGTAAGAAGATGTAAGATTTTAACAAATAAATTTTAGATACTACACGCAATAATTATTTTGAAATCATAAATCCATTACCTAGGTATTTAGTACACTACGTTGAATAAACTGAGATTTCTAAATCTCATAGTAGGTACCTTAATACGCTAACGGCCTTATTCATAGACACTTTTAAAACCTTTTTAAAAGGGATAAAACATAAATACATACATAAACTCACGTCTTTTTCCCAGAAGGGGTAGGCAGAGGTGCAACCAGGACACCCACATTTCGCCTTGTATGTTCCATCCCACAATGTGATAGGCGAGCCTATCGCCATCGGATAAAACAGTCGATAACTAAAATAAGTTTTAAATGTGTGTAAAATTTATGTGTAACAAAATATACATTAGAAATCTCTCTCATCTGTGATTTTATGAAGCCCTATACACTAGACTATTTCCTTTCGCCATCTTATAGCACGACTATGAATTTCATATTAATGGGTTTAAGAATGCCCAGATCCGGGGATATTAATATGTAAATAAATAAATGAAAGCAGACGACGCGAAAATAGTAGGTCACGATCGAACAAAGTGGAGATCCATAGTCTCAGCCTAACCCTATGTATCCCATTTGTGAAATTTATGTTTAGATCTAATATTATTATACTATCATTTTTTTTCTCGATTCCAAGGTTAAATAACTACTAGCTATATTATATCTTGGTCGATGAAATGTAATACTGAAGTGTCAGACAATACAATTGTTATTTCTTGATTGTATTTACACAACATTATAAAGTATCTACAACCCACCAGATGGTAAACACGACACATGCTTGGATCGAGATGACTAGTCTTCCACCATTATGAATGATGGCCGGTTTCCTAGCGGATACGAATATCTTACCTTTTCCATTCCTCAGGAAGGCTCTACCGATAATATCATCAACATTTCAGCTCCAGGAAGTCCATTGCTGAACATAGGCTTTCCTCAAGGATCTCCACAACAACCTTGATATTATACCTCAATAAAACTACCTCTGTTATGCATCAATAAGGCCAACCAAATACCAATACCCAGGGGCGTCGCCAGCCGATGGCCTAGGGGGGGGGGGAGCAAATATTATGGAGAATGAGAAAAATGTGATTGCAACTTACACAATTTTGACGGCGGCCCCCAGACAGTCAATATTATTATACAATAGTATGGTATATGCAAAAAAATACCGTATAGTAGGCAAGCCAAGTCAAAGAATATTTTTTTACATCTTTAGGGGGGGCAGCTGCCCCTACCTGCCCCCCCCCCCCCCTGGCGATGCCCTTGCCAATACCATGTTGCAACACGTCTAATGTTGTTGTTGTTGTTGCAACACGTCTAATACTAAATATATTAGGCCACCACAGTGCTCCTCAATTTATATTATTCAGCGAGGCTCTACCAAATTTATGCTAAATCAAGGCTACCACTATGAAGTTTACATCAAGTCTCTACCTTTTCTACTCGACTTCAGGATTCCATTACTTATCTCCAACAGCTAGAAGTTACCATTTCTTAGCTATAGCTAGATTATATCACCTTTATAGAACTACAAGACTCAAGTCTCTACAACTTCTATGCTACAGCAAAGCTCTACCAATTCTAATCCACATAAAGGCTCTACCACTACTATGCCGCGCGCAACAAGTCAATAACTAAATTCGCTCGACGCTCTACTACTTCTACGGCAAAGAAAGGCTCTACCATATATATGCTACTCCGAAACTACCATTTCTAGGCTTCAGGAAGATTCTTCTACTTCTTGTTCATAAGAGTGGTAATTAGTTTATGTATTCAGATTCATTTTCCAAATATTTGATTTTATTGTAATAAATACACTAATCCTTCATCCTACATGCGTCCGCTGTTAGCCCCAACATCTTTTAAGGCTACGTCATTTCTCATTCCACTGTCATATTATTATTTAAAAAGTAGTACGGATGAAAACATAACTACCCACACAGCAATGAATTTCGATTGGGACAATGAATAACGAGGCGATGTTTATGAAACAGAATGCCGAACTGGATCGGACTGTCCATATAATCGCAAATGGCGGCAATCTGAGACGCTGCGAGAAAATTCGACGGCCGCTTCAAGTAGTTTACAGTATGATTCAATGTACGTCGCCTTTGTTGTTTCATGCGTGCTACATACACATTTGGCTGAACGTCATCCGGTTTTCACAAGTACTAACCTTGGAAAATTTAATAAATTTAATCAAATACTTGAGGTTTTGTACTGTATCAATAATTAAGGAATGGTTACATAAAATATTCAGAATAAAGTATATAAATCTAAATGGTCTTTAATGAATTATACAGAATGTATCAAAGAACGTTAATGTCGCGCTGGTGAAAGTTTGACTTTCCACCGTAATATGCTGCCAATGTAGCATTTTACTCTGGTTGTGCTTACAAGAGAGGTCGCTGAGCGATTTCTCTCGTATTTTAAAATCCCATTATGACGTTTTAACACTTAAATTAACAATAAGCAGTATCCAAAGTAACATTCGTTTTAATTATAATTTTCCTGTATAAATACAGTAACAGTCTTCAATTGTTCATTCTTCAATTCTTTAATTCTTCAGTTCTTCTTCATATTTATAGTTATTTGTACAAACGCCGCTGCGTCGAATACAATTCAGGTGAAATATTTAGCGTAAAGAAAATTCGAATTGTCATCATACTTTTGTTAAATTATTCGCTGCATTGATATATTCCATTGTTATTTTATGTGTGTATATGTATTTACTTGAAAACCGTATTTGCATTAAAGAATAAATATTTTAGGTTTTTTGTTCTCTCTCTGCCAATGACGTACATATGGTTTCATATTATTATATGTTGGTGTTTACCAAATCCTTGTTTATAATCAATATCTTTCTATCAACATACAAATTTTCAAATTAGTATAAACTATATTACCTTCTACAGCCTATGTGGCGCAATTTGATAAACACCACCTGTAAAACAAAAGGCCGCGGGTTCGATTCCCGCACCGAAACAAATGTTTGTGTGATCTATAGGTATGTATTTGTTTCAGGTCTGGGTGTCTGCGAGACCGAAAAGTCACTTGTAGTTTCTGATACCCAGAACACAAGACTCGATCTTACTGTGGGGTCAAGACTATGCATGTGACTGTTACGTGTATTTGGTGTATGAGGTGTATTTATTTTATTCTGAAGCTTACAAGTAGTCGCTGGATTCAGACCACTTTCAAGAAGTATCCATGAAAATATTTTTTTCTATTAATTGCCAATGATCCTTTTAAGATCCCTGACACATGAATCAATGCAATATGAAAACATCAGATATATACACATTATATATTTCAGTAGAATCAGCTTTATAACATTGTCGTTGTTGCTATTGTTCCCTTTATTTTATTATTTCCGTACAACCGAATTTCCATATAACCGAAAGATTTTTAGTATTTCCATACAACCGAAATCACACCTGCAAAGATATCTCATTACATTTTTACATTTTGATTATTTTGAACAATAATACAGTTTTATTACTACTATTTATTTTATATGTTAATTGGTTATTTAGGTTATCCTGTTAAGTAGCTACCTGTGTACTAGAAATAAAACAATGATGGTTTCTCATTTCTTCATGATTATTATTATCTAGAATGTAGCTTCCAACAACCTTATTCATAAAAATGTTTATAAACGTATTTTAACTATAGAATGTTTTGTCATCTACACTCGAACGTAATTCAAAAGAAGTAGTTCGAAATGGACAAAACATCCGAACAACAAAAGCTTCTTTCATTTTTTGCATATCGAGTAGCCTACAATAGATGTTAACATATTTGATTTGCTTAATTGCTCATTCATTTGCTTCATTTGCACTTCAAGTAAGTAACCAAATGATTCAAGAGAAAGCTCGTGTAATGAAACATGTAATCTTTATCTTCATTGATCAATTGCGGTCCAATTGTGAAGGATACGCCCGCGTCGGTTACTTCATCGCAATGTTGGTTTACTGCAGTGCTTAATTGACCACTCTTGAGTGTTTTCATGCTTGCAACGTAATCTGTAATAAAAAATCCTATGTATGTAGCACTGAAATTAATTGTTAGTAACAGGAACTCATAAAAAGAAAAGCTGAAGCAAAATTAAATTGAAAAAGAAAATTTCAATACTGTCATTCGTCTTTATTTCTCTACAAGATTACGTAATTAGGACTTGTGTACATATATTTTAAATTTTAATAATTTATTGTATTCATTTGGTTGATACACAAAGCCTATAAAGACCTAAATGTATAGTGTAGGGTATCGCATCAGAGCACATGAACTAATAACGAATCTAAATTGAGCATCCAAGAGTAAAACGTATGTGGAGCATCAATATTCATGAAATCTAGGGCATGGCAATTATTATTTCAACCTGTCATAAAGAATCATACAAAAAATTATAAGAAATGTTTCCTAAAAATATAACGCAGGTGTGGACAAAAATATACAATTCCTTGAATTCTATTCACGAGGCTACGTTTGTAATGTATTTTCTTGAATCCACGCCCACAAGTACCGTTCCTTTGAACTTTGTATTTTTTATTTAAGTATAAAAACGTCCTCGCATACCTATTGTATTGTTGTTTATAATTGTTGCTTCATTTGAGACATATTAAATGTTGCCCCATCTCAGTGCAACGACGCACGTAGGCTGTGGTGACGCACGAGGCGACAGCCGACATCTACCAGATTTTATGCGACAGCCGACAAACAATCGTCACGCTGAGTAATTAATTCTACATATTACACGTAATATGTTTGAAATAGTACATTGAAATTTAATTCCACATATTAATAAATATTAATTTCAAAAAATGTAATGAGGATAACTCATTCCTAACTCGTCTGGTGAGAATATCGTAAAGTTGAACTTGTTCAGTATAAAACTGGTATCATGTTATCGCCTTGACCGTTGAGTATTTTCAACATGAATAATATTATACCAATTTCTTCATAGAAATATTTTAATATGATTTTAAATCAATCTTTGACAATAAATTATTCATTTTGATATAAATGACCTGTGTCTTACTCTTGATTTATAGAACGCACCTATAAAATACCATGGAACAGATGTTTCCGTAGCGCAATTAGAAACTTCGAGAATTGTTTTTATTACCAAGTAATATAAGTAATTGTGTTTCTTTAGTTCTACGGTTGCGATCATGACTTGTATATTCAAATTTAACTGAGCTGTTTCCATGAACTTTGCGATATCTCTGCAAAAACTTGGCACAAACATTTTGCTGTTGCAGCATAAATTACTTTGAATTATAAGGAAAAAATAATAATTTCAATATAATGTATCTTTCAGTAAGTTCTTTATTTCAAAGAATATGAATATACTGAAATGTACAAATAAAAATGATGCATTGTTTATATGACCAGCGGCCCGGTCCGGTTCCGCCCGAGGCAGATACAATTTTTTGCAAATATTAGATAGCCTATGTTCATCGAGGATAATGTAGAATTATAATAGTTAAATAATCTTTCAAATCGGTCCAGTAGTCTCAGAGCCTATTAAATTCAAATAATCGAATCTTTCCTAAGCATTGAAGCATAGACATATTATAATTACTAACAACTTTTATATCAAACAGCTTCAGTTCATAAGTGTTCTAAGTAGATACACTTAATTATGCGTAATGCATTCTAAATGACTCATAAAAAGATAAGAAAGATAGCATAATTAAAGGATTAACCTGATATTAACGCCAATATAAGAAGTCTCATAATCATTGCAGTCATATAGCATATCCATTAATTCCAAAGAATCCTTTGTTCACTATCTGTATGTTTTACGATTACTTTACAACAATTTTAATATTCATCCCATTGTACTCAGGTAATGAGATATAATAAGACGTTTTTTAATTAATTATATCATAGTAAAAAAGTGTAATATAATACAATATGATGCAACTGTGCTACGTTTCTGCGAGTCACCGAAACCATGTTGTTGACGAGTCACAAAATGTCTGATATCGCGGGAAGCCATTCTACTCACAATACAAATATAATAATGGTTCATGCATACATAAACTATCGCCTTTTTCCCACAAGGGGTAAGCAGACGCGTTACCACAAAAGCCAGTTTTCACCTTGTGTGTTCCGTCCCATCATGTGATAAGGGGCAAGCCTGTAACCATTGTCAGTTCCACAACCTACATTGGCCACTGAATATCCCATGATTGTAGATGAAGCCTATTCAGCAGAAGCTATGTAGCCTGATATATTTTTAATTAGAGATGTAATAAAGTATGACCTTTAATTAACAATTTACAGGAAGGTAGTTTTTTACTTGCCCATTGTGCTTTGTCCTTCTTTGTTATTGTAGAAGGCGAGATGGTTTTGTTTTGTACACAATACACAAACTTGTCCTTTATGCCTCGTGGCATGGTGTATGGCTTGTGAATCGTATTATCTTAGGTTAAACCACAATTCACACAACACATGAATACGGGAAGGGAATGCGAAATTTCACTCAAAAAAATGATATATAACAGTAACAATTTAATTATTCAGGATTAGTAAGAATTTGTACGCGGCATAAAGTTCAATTTTTTTCATACATATCATCATGAAATGGAATAAAATTGGGTGGCATTATGCAACGGCATTATTGCTTACTCTACCAACTCTACCTACCATTTCGGGGGTTCAACCGTAAGAGGATGCATGTATTTTGTACTAACATTAGTAATACTCATATTTCCAGTCATCTATGTCGGTGACTCAAATTTTTCAATGTAATTAATACCGAAAAATAATTTTCTTTTTGATCGCATAGTAAAATGTCTGGAATTTAACCCAAGTCCTCAGAGCTCGGAGCCTATGTACGGCACTGCTGGACCAATAAGACAATTCTGTTGAAGGTAATTGCTTCGTAATAAACGTGAATTTGTTTCAATTTAGAATCAATCGGAAAATTCCAATGTTGATCGGCTGCAATTATATCAATCTACACAGTTGTCACAGGCCACAGCCACTTGTTCCTGCATTCTTCTCTCGGTAGTAAGTACTGGATTGTCTGCTTACACAATATGCGTCTCGTCAAAGTAATCATATTAAGTGCCAATATTGCTCAATAGTCAATACGCTAAAGCCATTACCTAGATTTGCAACGGCATTCATAATAACTCTACTTGTCCCGCGAGTCGCGACACCCATGTTTGGAATGCGGTTTTGAACAAGAAACACTCAAAACCCTAATTCCACTGAAACAGGTATTTATTTATTCTATAAAAATTCCAAAGTATACGTCCCTGTGTTAAAACTAATAAAACGCTTAGCAATAAAAAAGTACAATAAAACGATACTGAAATAGTTATAGTAGTACACGTATATCAAATATAACGTTATATTGGGTGATAATATCATACATATCTGTCGACCTTTTACAAAATTTACGATTCATACATGAGACTGAAAAGTCAAGTGAGGTCAGTGACGTCAATTAGATTAGAAAGTTTTGTTCGTGAACAAATATAGGCACATGATATGGCTGGCGCGGCCGGCGGAGGTGTGGCGCGCTGGCGGCCGCCGCGGTTCTTTATGCACGACGGTCGGCGCACGCGCATCGCAACACGCAACCAACAATACCGACGAAACGACACCGGTGTGCGTGCGCGAGCCCCCGTCCCACACACCTACTGTCTACAACACACCCACATACAAGTTACACTGTTCGACACACCACACAACGCGCCCAACAGCGCTGCCATATTGCATCAGCAATTATTTCTTTTAACATACATACTTAAATAGCAGTATTCGCTGGCGTTATTTAATGACAAACCGAGGCTAGGCCATGAATGCCCATCACCCATGTATTGTGAAATGTATACAAACCAAGGTTATTTTATGATTTCCATGTAATTATAAATACTATCAAAACACAACGAAATATACAAAAACGCAATAAAATATAACACACTCGGTTGGTTTGAAACCTGTTTCCTCATCGCTTGTTGTTAAGGTAAATCGTCTGGGTATGGCGGATATAATAATAAGTTTCATTTGTGAGTAACTGGATCGTTGGCAGTCCCTGATTGGCCGGCGCAACCAAGCCCCCCGACGTCACACTATATCTGGCATGATGGTGCAACTCGTAACCAAGCTCCAACTGAGTATTTTTTAATTCATTAAAGAACAGCTGTACCTACTGAAGAATAAAACAAGGACTATATGTTAATCAGTTACGATATTTTAATGAACGGAAAACAAACGTACAATAAGAGGAAAACCACATTCATTAGTAATATTTTAACGTGAACCTTAAAATTAAAATAGCATAAATTGCCTTAATTAAAAAGATTAGTTTTATCCACATAATAATTCACATGATCGTATCATTTTAAATAACCTGACAAGAGCCTAATTGACGGACCATTTAAGAAGAAATTAAAGGCGTCTCTTCACTGTTGCTATTGGTTGCTATGGACGTGTTGACCGTCCTCCGTAGAAACAATACGAGAACAATAAAACACCAATTTTCCAATAAAGCTGAACATACATGACACGTGCTTTTTAATTATCTTACTCCGCGTCATTCAGCTATCTTGATGATCAAATACGAGCATCACGATGCAAAACATGTGAAATGTCTACGACTCGGTGTAACGCCTCCAGGTTATCAATTATACCAGATATTAAACATTCAATGTACCAACATTATAACTGCGACTTTCGTAATGAATTTTCTATATTTTTTGGAGTACAAGAATCAGTAAGTATGCTGCCACTTGCCAGTTATTATTACAATAAATTCAAAAATATGAACGGATGTAAAATATAAATGTAATAAATGTTAAAATGTAGAGTCAATGCGATGGTATTTGTGTCCGTCTAAACCGCTAAAACGATTTTTATTAAGTTTGGCTCTGCGATTGACTACAGGGTACACAGCACTACAGGTACTAGGGTACGGGCATATGCTACCTTTAATTGCGAAAAAAAGCTTGAAGTAGTTCACACAAGGGACGAAAACATTGTATTGAAAATCTAAATCGTTAGTCACACATGTCAAACTTTGCAATTAACTTTCTTATTAAAAACAAAAATAACTGGGTGCTTTGTATTCTTAAAATTAACCCTAAAGAAGAGTAGTAATTCTATGCCGAAAGTCGAAGCCGCTGGGGCCATTTCTATAAAAATTGTCGTTTAGCACCTTATTACGAGTAGATAAGTACAAAGGAAAAATAATGGCGTGCAACACTTTAAGAAAAATATCATTATGGGGGTGAAATAAGGGATATGATATTAGTGGTTGCAGCTGACACACAAATAGGCTACTTTCAACTAAAAAATAAACCATGTTATATATAAACCAATATATACAAAAGTATATTTGCAAAGTAATAATGGAAAATCTTTGATTTTTGTTCTTTTACACTATTAGTTATAAGATTTTATTCTGTACTGTTAGTAGATTCACGGGGATCCCACAGGCAAATTGCAGCAGCAGTTTTATGGGGCAATGTATTTAATTGTACTGTTTTTATTTTTGTAAATGTTTGTAATAAATAAATAAATAAAAAAAAACTCGAAAACAAATTCAAAAGGATTGTATGAGTTATTACAGGACGGATGAAATGGTACAGGAGAGAACAGGTTTTTTTTTGTAATAGGTATATGTATTACATACTTTAATCCAATATCATACAAAATAAATTGATCATATACCCACTATTTTTTAATGTAATTTACAATAGAAGTTCTCCCTTTGTGTTTTAGGACCTTCTGAACCGCTGACTGCGAAAAATTCAGTGATTTAACCAATAATGCCTTTCCGGTTCCATTTTTATATGTGCGTTATTGTATTTTTCCTTTTGAACTATTTGTAAAAAATAAACTTTTATATTTCTATGTACCTAGGCAATCTCCAATTTCCAAAACAAGTGTCAATGACACGATACTTTTCAATTAATCTGTATTATAAAATTGCTTCTAGAATATTCACTTTCAGCATAATTTTATTTGTAAATATTGTATGTATCAAATGTCGCGACGTATTATTGGCTATTACGTCTTGGTATCCACGTTATGTTTGATTATCATTTATAAGCGTCACACTAAAAATCCATGTTTACTCTTCTCAATAATTTTTCCAAAAAAGTACATGATGATCTTACGCAAATTTCCTAGATTTAGGAGTGAGTGCCTTATAAGGGGTTTAATTGTTATGGCGCCAGGACAATTATCTTATGAACTCATTCGTAGAAGCTGTGCGAAAAACATCTAATAAATGAAGGAAATCCTATTACATTATTTTATTGGTACCAAAGTAAAACACTGTTTCTAAATGTCGAGAATTGGTTTTACTTATTTATCTATTTATCATAATTGGAACACGAATAGTCACATCGCAGTGGTCTATACTGTGTAGGTACATTGTATTATTTTAATATGATAATGTACATTTTGTATATGGTTTTATATATTGTATATTGTAATGAATATATACTGTATATGTTAACAAAAAAGTATATAATCCGACATTGTATATACTTCCTTGAAAATCTATATATTTCCTAAATAGCATTCGGAAATGTAGTACAATCTGGGTGTCAATGAGTACGAACGATAAACAATAGAGAGGTCTAGACAAAGGAATGGTTAGGATAGGTTAGGATTGAGAGCACAGGGCATTTTCCCTTGTCCTGCTTTTAATATTATGGAAGCTTCAAAATATTATTGTACACATTTCTTAAACATATTTGGAAAATAATATACATTTCCTAGTAATTGTGTACAATTACTTGTTTTCATACATTTTCCGTAACATAATCTATATATTAATATGTACGTGATGCAAAAACTTTGGACCCCTTTTTACGAAAATTGCGCGGACGCAGGAGCATAAAATTTGGCACACTTATAGTTTATGTGTAGGAGAAGTGCAGAACGCTAATATTTTTCAATAATAATGCTTATGTACTTTACATTAAATCAATAAATAAAACATTACACACACTACCATGCATTTCACACACACATATATATACACAAGTATTTGTACACGTCAAATTATTTCTTTTGTTTTTCATTTTGTCCATAGACATAGAGTAAGACATATAAAAAAAAAGTTTATTTGCCTCATTTAATATAAAAAAGTATTTTAATAATAATGCATAAAAAGTACATTTAATCAATAAATAAAACATTACACAAACCAGCATGCATTTGACACACGCATATATAAGTATTTGTACACGTATACATACTCTTTGTTCAAATTGTTTCTTTTGTTTATTATATACATAGTTGAACGTCAAACAGAAAAGTTTTATTTGACGAATACTACGTGAAATACTGAGCGCTAATACAAATTGTGTAGCAGTAAGATACATTTAAATTTACACGGACTATCATTATATGCACAAAGAAAGTTCTGTAGCAGCAATCTGCAATAACAACATTCAGGTACAAAAAAAATATAATTTGCTATTGCTGGTTCAAAGCAATTGTAGTTTACGATTTCAGTAATTGCATATACTTCAGGATAAATAAGTGATTTTGAGAGATACGTACATTTAAATGTGCACGAATAATCAGAATAACAACATCATCATACAGGTAAAAACTGTTTCTCTTATTGATTTGGTCGCATTTCGAGCACTGGGCGACCACTAGTAAAAATAATATTTTAAACGTCATAATACACAGGTTGCACAGTTGTTGAAAATACTCAATTCAGCCGTACAGACACGTGTGTACGCCTTATTGAAAGTAATGTGTTCATAATAAATAGTATTTTATAATGTTCCCGAGGAATTTACTGAAACTTTAATTACATTCATAAACTGTATGATAATAAATAAATAAATAACACCCAACAGTCACATACATAATCCTGACCCCACAATAACATCGAGTCTTGTATCATGGATATCAGAAACTACGACAGATAATGAATAAATTTAGTATATTTTTAAAACTTTTTATCCAATGATTACCCATACAATATGTTTTGAGGATGATGGAATTTTACATGAGTTTATTACTAATTTTCCTGAAAA
Organism: Hyles euphorbiae; assembly: GCA_023078785.2. Lineage (NCBI taxonomy): Eukaryota > Metazoa > Arthropoda > Insecta > Lepidoptera > Sphingidae > Hyles > Hyles euphorbiae. The sequence continues at coordinate 11,262,147 of CM041033.1, read as the reverse complement.
CTTATAGATGTCTATAAATAAATACAAAAACCCAATAACGTTGTTATGTGACTACGGACACGCACACCAGAGGGAATGAGGGTCATTTTGATTTAAAGATCACAAAAACGGACCAGTGACCAATACATTTACATTTGAACATGTTTGATGACTTGCGTCAGCGCCGAGTTATTTCTTTTAAATGTGCTTCATCGCGCGGCCGTAAAAAAACTATCCAAATTAATAGTCACGCAGGGCAAAATAATTTCATGTATAAAATAAAAAACGAATTAGGTACTTATGGAAAATTTTTGCACAAAAATTTTGCAAGACTAGTGACTACATCGCTGAAAATAAGCCGTGACAAACAATTATCAGAACCGACAGAAACTCAAACTAATAAGTGTTAAGTAAACCAACGCGAACGATGGTTAAAAAAAATGTTTGTACTCGTGTTCCAATCACTTCATGACCTCCAAACTGAATACAAACAAGCCTTCAGGCACGCACACAGACGAAAACAGAAGGCGTGTTCCTATGCATACACGCGAATGAATGTAGTTACGCAGGAAACACACAGGGAAACTTGCGCTAGTGTGTTTGTTCAAGAATGCTATTCACTTGTAAAGGCGCCAGCGGACACGTATACCAGTCACCTGATCGTCGCGACCACCAACCTCGTCAAAGCGAAATGAGTCTTCGGAGCATTACGAATCTCTAAAATATTCCTTAACGCCATGTGATAAGCCTTAAAATCAAACAGTATAAGGTTATCACTGTAAATGTAAGTCGGTCTTCGTAAAGAATGAAGATTTGCTATCTTGACTTCAAAAAGTCACAATTACTGCAAACGGTTATAGCAAATTGAACACTTCCACCTTGAAATATGGTCAAAATTTGTAATAATCGTGAGGATTCAGCATTACAAACCACAAACAACTTTTTTTCAGCAGTAAGCCTTGATCTCGAGAGTATTTAGTACATCAATTGGGATCTCAGGTCCATCATTAAATAAATCTATGAAACCGTAAAACAGGCATGATTTCTACATGTATATTAAGTCAGAAACACTTAAATTTCTTATCACAGAACACGATTATAAAAAGTAAATGTAAAACGTGCCAAACGTATAAACCGTGACGAAGTAAACGTCTAATTACCATCGATATAAGATAAGACATTCTTTGTAATAAACGTGTCCCACCCAAGTGCGGTGCATGCACCGCACACGAATCAGTCTGCCGCGTGACAGCTACGCAGCAGTACGCTTCTTTGTATAAAGTTTTTTGTAATTTATTTTGATGTTCCCCGTCAAACCGACAGCAAAATTTTCTGAAGTTACAATATAATTAAAGAATACAACGTAAGTGATATAATATTGTAGAAAAATTCCGATAATACAGATCTTTAATTTATTATTGGATTAAATATATTTTAGAGCTCGTTAAAATACAAGGTGAGCTCCTTAATCGTATGTTTCATTTCCGCGCATAAAAATTGCCCGTCAAGTGAGAGAGACGAACTATATAAGATATAGATTATTCAAGGGACATTCATATCAGTCGACCAAATAGGCATAAACTATTCGAATACATTAAAAATACAAATATGTATGTAGGAAGAATGTAGTTGCAAATTGATTTTAGTATTTTATTTTAATTATTATATTGTTAGGTAATTAGTAACACAAAATATGTGTGTTGTATTTATGTTTTGAAACAGTGGATAGTATTTAGACTAGGCTTACCAGACGGCCAGGATTTCCGGGATTGTCCCGGAAATTTGCCTCTTGTCCCGTATCCAGTAATTAGAGCTTATTGTCCCGGGTTCTAAAAAAATACTATATTTTTAAATGGTTTTGTTTAGCTCGACCAGTACGGTATTTATTAACAAAATAAAATAGGGACGAATGACATAGCAACGGCTTACGGCTAAAGCCCTAGTCTGTCGAAGCTACGCACAGCGTTGCGTTGCGCGGAATGCGGTGTCAAACTCGGTTTTGTATGAAAAACATTGACATTGACATGACGTTCCGCCGCAGTATGCGTCAGCCAGCGTCTGCGGTAAGGGGTCAACCGGGTGACGGGTAGACTGGTCTTTGGTGCTGTCACAGTATGCGTCGGTATAGAGGGGTAAGTGCGGTGAAGTGCGGGGCGGATACACCGCACAACGTGCCGTCATTCTCATCATTTCGTCGCGGTAAGCGTACTTGCGCAATGGATTTATTTGAGGACAATATTTTTATCAATTTTCGTTTGGTTTAACTTTTGTTTAGGCTGTGGCGCGTCCATCGACTATGTACTGCCGCGCAGTACGTTGAATACAGTTCACGTGCGTTCCCAATGACAATGGCGCAATATAAAATCACGTAGGGATACAACTTTAAAACCTTGTGTTGGTAAAAAAAAAATACAGTTAAAAAGTAAAAATAATTAGAATTTAATAAGTATATGATTATAAAATGGAGTCAATTACATTTATTTTATTGTTATAAAAATGGCATACGGAACTGTATGTTAATTGTTCTAAGTACCTAGTACTCCATGCTTTTTAACAAAATATAGCAATGGAATTAGTTCCCAACTGATCAGGGTACAATCGGAATATAATTGGAGACGATTTATTAGTAAGTATCTATATAAATTCAGTCTTTATCCCTATTCGCAGGGCACTTTATCAGCCCATATCACTGCAGAGCACCGGTCTCTTCTACAATCGAAAATACGATTGAGAGTGGTTAGACCATACTATAGTCCACTGCGCTAGCTGGCCTTATCCCTATATGTGCATAGAAAGAAATACAAACAACAAACCCAATAAAAACATCAATCGTTTAAGTGCACCCGCTTTTTATATGAGTTGTGTATCAGCCCATATACATACATTCGATGCATAATGGTTGTATATTATCGTTGTAGTTATTTACAAAATCCACCTGCAAGATCTACTACAAGAGAACTATTGCCATTCGGCACAATTAGCACCACTCTCCTAGCACCTAGAGAGCATCATGTTACGATATGGTGCAATCTTAAATATGTAGTTCCTCAACGTATTATAAAGTTCTGTGTTTTCCCCGTTTTTCCATTCTCACTCCATCAGAACCCCCTCTATGTATATTGTAATTTATGCTACTTACACCTATGCATATATATTTTGAGCTCTGTGACATGAATTCTGTTAAATACTAGAATAAAATTATTATTGTAAAAAGTGTCTATCAGTATTGTTCCAGGTTTTGCTTGTGAACATTTTATAGGCAAATAATTTAATCTTTATTGAATTTATTTTTACCCAAGTACGGTACGATCGATAACGATAATTTAAGAATGGATATCTACACACAATAAGTTGTTTAGGCGAAAAAAGATGTATACAGCAGACGCGTATTTCATTAGAATGATACGAATCACTTTTATCACATATCAATATTGCGCAAATTATCTCGTAAACATATATACCCAGTCTATTTAAAATGACGCACAAACATTTTTTTAAGAAATTATATATATTTTCGAACATAAATGATTGTTATTTGTTGTCATGGAAATTCAAGAAAACTTCAATGCAAAATTGTCACAGTAACGTTAGTTGTCAATGAACGGTTCTCCTATTGGTCAACGGTTTTACGCACAGAGTAAAACCTATATGAACCACCTTTTTTGTTATGTGAACTACGTTGTATGACGTCACGACGTTGCCGCTTACCGCAGTGCCGCGCGTATCCTTCGACAGACCAGGCCTTTCGACAGACCAGGCCTTAAGCTAACCCGCCGGCTAGGCTGCCGGTGAGCGAGTTAGTTAAAAAAATAATTTGTTTACTGTTTTATTTACGTAACACCAGTTTTTTTAACGATAATTCGACTAATTTTTTACCAAAGATAAATGTAGTATGTTTTATCTTAAAATTTTAACTTGCGTTAATTACCTACTGACTTCTAAACACATACAGTATCTAATAAAAGTATGTATTTGAAAATAAATGGGTCTTTTCTTTTCTAATACAAATATGAATCCATTGAAAATAAAATACACGAAATTTCGTTTTCCTAAGTTAAGGTCTCGGGATCGAGTCCTGGGTTGGGCAAAGTGAAATTGGATTTTTCTATTCATTATCAGCCCGGAGTCAGGAATTTGTGCCCGACATGGCAATAGGCTCGCCACCTATTGTGGGACGGAATATATACGGCAAAATATGGGTGTCCTGGTTACTTACTAACGGCCGTTCTCTATATCCTATCTATCTTTAACAAGAGGTTAAAATGGATACCGCTATTATGTCGATACCACTGTATGCTACAATTAACTAAGAGAGACATACAATATTATTTTGCCTAGATATGTATAAATATATGCACCTTATCTAAATATCTTTGTCTTTCTTTAGTGAAGCAAAAAATGTATCGAAATTTTGAGATAAATCTCTTGTTATTGATAGATAGACTATAGAAACCGGCCGTAAGACACCTCTGCGTACCCCTTTTGGGAAACAGGCGTGAGTTTATGTATGTATGTATATTTTCTACTATGGCCACGACCCGACATTGTTGTCCTAGAATTGTCCCGGATTTGATAAGTTACTATCTGGCACCCCTAATTTAGACCCCATTTCTTAATATGAATTACTTAATGGACTATTCTTGTCCATTGATTGTTATTGAAGACTAATATCATTTAAAATTGTTTTATATTCTTACGCGTCGGTTACGAAAAAAGGAGATCTATATAATATTTGTCCAGAATTATTGGAACGGATATAAGTGGCTACCATCAGAACATACCTATATTTGATCAATTCATTTTTGAGTTTTTCGACACGAATTTTTCAAATATTCCAAATGCGGTAATCATTTTTGAAAACTTCTGTCTAGTAATCTCGAAAAAAGTTTATCAGCTTATTAAAAATTCATAAATGTTATTATAATAAATGTCAGACTGATTGTACACTGATTGACTGATTGTTAGACTTGTACACTTGTAAGGGTATTTAATTTCATTTACATCATTTCCATGAATTAGTCACGTAAATAAAAAAAAGCATTACAAAAAATATTATTGCTATGACGGTATTGATACTTAGGCAGTATCTTAGGAAAAGCTATTATTGACATGAACTGTCTTGTCTGTCTAATAATCTTTGATCATGATTTGTAATATTCAAGTAAACGTACTAGACGTCGCTACTGAGCTTTTGACAAATACGGGACAAATAGTTTCTATGATGCGCCTCGTCTATCGGTAGAATATAAGTCAATGCTAATTACTGATATCTTGGTATGACGTGAAAGCAAATACAAAATTCAGGCTTGTAAACACAGCTCATTAATCAGTACTTACATCGTATATTTTATTTTTATGTTAACCAAATATTTAAGGATAAGACACAGCTTCCGTTTAGAAAATTATCATACCGGATTTGTGACATCGAAATTACTAAATATTTTCACGGCACATTGCTAAGAATACGAACCACTGCCAGTATCAATATTATTAAGTTTTTAACCAGAGCTAGACCAGTCTAATGGATAACGAGTTTCAAATCAGGTATCTATAATGGTTGCAGTTGTTTAATGCTTGATCATAATAATATGTATTATTCGGAATTCGGATTATGTATGTACACATAATATGTACGCCGCTTTCAACAGTTTGCTACGGACATCCTTGAGAGACACAATGAGAGATTCCACGTCCTGCAGTGAACTTTCGTGGCTTAATGAAGCTAGATACATGATTGTCTCCTAATTGCGATGTCCATAAAAGTGCTAATGTAAAACTTACAAATATACCTTACACGATTATTTTTTGGCTAGCTGTGCCCGCGACTTCGTCCGCGTGGAATTTAACAAAAACGTTAATTAGTTTTTTTTTTGCATTTTGATTTTCATTATTGATTCGTTGGTGGGAGAAGTGGTGGGAGGCGCCAACGTGACGGCCCAGTGGTGGCATGCGTGTGAGCTGCGCGCGGGCATTGTAACATTACTTTATTTTTCTACAATAAAAGATTTTATCTAAAATAAATGTAGCCTAAGTTACTCCTTGTTATATGAGCTACCTGACAAAAAAAGTCCCGTCAAAATCGGTCCAGCCATTTCAGAGATTAGCCGGAACAAACAGACAGACAGACAGACAAAAAATTTAAAGATCTTTTTCGGCACAGGTATCGATATGTAGTAGGACATTTTTTTTTTATTTTCACTCTTAAAACAGACACTTCCATTTTATTTATATGTATAGATGTATATAGATAAACACCTTACAAAATTTAAAAACTAAAAAGATGTCGTATGACCCCGACGTGATTTGAACACGCAACCTTCTGATCTGGAGTCAGACGCGCTACCGTTGCGCCACGGAGTCGGTGCTAGTGAAGTCGAAATAATCATATAATAACCAATAGAAAGCATACAATTTTATACAATTAATAACATTATAAACAAAAGAATAAAGAATTTATAATCATTTCATTTTGAAAATAAATTATGCATTCCAAATAGAAAATAACTTATTTATTTGCATTATTATGAATTATTGAAATTAATTATTTAGTAACCACCTGGTTTACAGGCTTTTTCAATCTGTATCAGCAGAAAATAATATGTATTTAATTATAAACATATTTTTATGCTACAGTTGGGTCGTAAAATGTATTTATATCTATTTATTCATTCAGAACGTATAATGTCGAAGGAATATTATTTTGATGATTACACTTCACAACGCGTAGCCATCAACAACACCTCCCTCTATCGTCGTTTTTATTAAACATTATTCAAACGTGTTAGACGGTTCTTTGTGTAGTGAACATTATTTGGTAATAGATGGCACTGGTTTAGCAAACACAAACAGTTCTACGGTAAGTTCATTTAAATGTATTGAAACAATAATATTAAAATATATATTTATTATTTTCATGTTTATGTTTTAGTTCAGGCGACGCTAGTGCATTTTTTTCATTTTAAGTATATACATGCTGTCAGATGCTGTCATGCATGCAGAGACTACGTTCTAGATCGATGCATAGCACTTTTGAATAATTTTACACACTACACTTTCATTAATGAATTAATATTAACATGAGTGTAAACCAACGAATTATTCATTATAGAGGTTGCAATTGATTATGTTAAGCATTTAGTAGTGTAAATGATAACTTTTCGTAAAATCCACACAACAGAACTATTAGAACCATTCTTACTTTAAAAAAGATTGTTTTCTATAATAACCCATCCAATAGATATTACAAATTTAATATTAATCCGCAAGCCCCTGTGGCCTAATGGATAAGGCATCGGCCTCCTAAGCCGGGGATTGTGGGTTCGAGTCCCACCAGGGGTAAACGGGTATTTTTTTGCCATAATTATTACTTATTTATAGTTCAGGAAATTATCGTTGATATTTTAAAATATTTTTTATTATATTATAATAATATAAAAAATAATTATACAAACAAAATAGTTATCACAGTACACAATAATAACATTTTTGCATAAAATTTAACGGTGCCAGCTGAACCTTTTAGTGGCAAACACCGAAGGCCTGTGTGACGTACGTAGTAGCCCACTTGATTAGGCTGGCGGCAGTCATTATCTGAAAGTATAAAAGGTGGAATATAACATCACAATTTAAATAATCGTATTTAAATGATAGCAGTTTACTCATAATGTATTATGTATGTGTTATCTTTACTACTATGTGTGTTATATACATGTATTATGAATTCCATTATCATTTTCGACACTGCACACAACGGCGCCGTGGCTTAGTTGGTTAAAGCGCCTGTCTAGTAAACAGGAGATCGGGGGTTCGAATCCCCCCGGGGCCTAGCTGAAATCGAGTCAGCATTTCTTTTTGTATTTTTATTTTACCTTTTTGTTTTAATATGTTTATCTTATAATTGATATTGTAATGAAATTTTTAGACTAAAATATTCGAGATTTTAATTTCGAATAATTATGGATTTAAACATAAAGCTTTGTACTTTAATATTATTACCGATTGGTTTAACCACGGGTTTTACCATTTTATAAATTAGGTTAAAAGGTTCATTACTCAGTATATAAATTAAGTCATGACATTTAAAGTTAAAGGCCGAAAATCCAGTTTTGTATCATTAAAAACATAAAGATAAAAACTGGATCGCAGAATTACATTCATGGTCATCGAAAAGGCTATAATTATGTTAATAGAATTCCTATATTTACTTTGCGCATAATCAAGTACCTACTTTTTCCAACAGTGTCACAGGTAAGAGTAACTACTGGACATATTGAGACTTAACATCTTATGTCTCAAGATGGCGACCGCAGTAGAGTGCGAGTGAGCATGCTCCTCTCGCCATTCAATAAAAATATATGTATGTATTGGGTAATCATTTTCTAATTCTTTACTTCAGATCACGGGTTGTTTTAAATCTTCATGTAACCTCTGTATGTATTTAATTACTTATTTTGGTCGTTAAAAGTAAGTTATTTTGTAGTCAATAATCGACATATAGGTATGTGTATGTCTGCACAAAAAGTTCGCGGCTCCGTCCCTACGAAGGATAAATCTAATTTAAAAAAAAATACTGTCGAATTGAGAACCATCTCCTTGTTTTTGGAATCGGTTAAAAAAAAAACAATTTTATGTAGGTAAGGATACTTACGTGCACACATATTTGAAGTGGCAGTGGATGTTATTACGAAGTGAGCGGGCAGACAGAACTCTGGAGAGGCGCATGGTGCGGTCATATTGAAGGTGTGTGTTCCCCTCTCGGGAATAGTCTGACAGTTGTGCGATGTGTCAGCTCCACGCCACATGCACGTCAACAGCTGGCCTTGACCATCGTTGCGAAACTAAAAGAAAATTACAAAAGCTAATGATGAACTGAAAATGTGGTTGGGTAGGATACTAAAAACCCATCAATAATGACTATAAAATTCAATGTCGCGAAGATCTTTTCCTTGAAAAGTCCGTTTCTTTACTAATTTTTTTTTTTATTGCAGTGAATGACGAGACGAGCAAGCCGTTCGCCTGATGGTAAGTGATACGGCCGCTCATAAACAGTAGCAACATTCCACTGCGCTCGCCATCCTGAGACATAAGATGTTAAGTCTCAATATGTCCAGTAGTTGCTCTGGCTACAATGTCCTTCAATCCGAAACACAACAGTGCATTTAAACAGTGTTGTTTCACGGGAGAAATAGACATTGCGGTGGTACCTACCCAGATGGCCTCTCACATATGAGAGACCTACCACCAGTGAATTAATTGGCATTGCTTTCTTTATATCGATAAAAAATCAAATCTGATGGATTTTTTGTTCAAATTATTATCTTTTACTCGTTGCATACCTGTACTTGAACAAGGGCCTGTTGTCTCAAATAAAATGGATGTATGCGGTAATAAGTCTGCCGGCCGGGCAGCACGAAGTCTTCATATTCGATTTGGTCATAAACGGAGCCATTAAATGGACATTGGACGCCCATTATTCTCGTCGGTATATTGCTTTTTACCAAATATGTATCCACAACATCAATAACATCGCTTACCGCTGTAGATGAAGTCTGAAGCCAAAAGTACTTCATTAAAAACAAAATACTTACTCCTTTTTACTAAACAATGCGTAGTATTTATTGGACCACCAGGCTAAAGTACCAACCTTATATATAATATATATAATAATAATATATATAACCTTAGATATGTGAGTTTTAAGGAAATTAAGTGAAAAACAAAGCACGTATCATATACAAGTATAAATTTCTTACGCAATTTCTCTCCCATAAAAGGATCACCAAGGTGGATCACAAGACATAAAAAAGTATGCGGAAAGATAAATACATAAAGTACAATATCTGTCATCGAGGGAAACCCCTGGACGTTAAAAATTACACAAATGCCAAGTATGCCAGACAGTACAACTAGGAAGTTCTCACCGTCATAAACAACTCGGAGTAATCGAGATATTCGTTATTTATGTTTTGGAAATCACTGGTGTCCTGAGCTACGTAGGCGAAGTAAACATCGAAGTAGCTAGATCTTAGGGTCGTCATGAGAGTCCTCGCCTGTTCCAACTCAGTGGCAGATGGTCGGTCACTAGGACTTATGATGAGGACCACGGTGCTCGACCCAGCACTCGCTCTGTCAGATATTTCAGCGAGCGATTTGTTTAACGAATGCTGGATGACTGTTGAAATTACGTTTGGCAAGTTGAGTCGATTGGGCCCTGAAAAGTAGAATTCGTTGTCAATATTGATTAAAGGATGTAGGGATGGCTGCAGCGTGTTATACGAATATCAGTACCCTTATTGATAGCCTCACGCCGGCTATAAAACAAGAGGGCGCGGCTTCGATCCCCGTATAGAAACAAATATTTGTGTGGACGACCAGCATTGGTTTCGGGCCTTCGGGTCGGGTATTAGTGAGACCGAAAAGTCTCGTAATCCCTAATACCCACGACACAAGACTCGATCTTAGTGTGAGGTTAGGTCTCTGTATATGACTGCTAGGTGTATTTATTATTTATTATAATTTATAATCATTTTCAATATGAAACGAAAATTGAATAAGTGCATCAACATTTAGGAATCATAAATTAAATCACTTGCTTAATAAAAGAGACTATTTTAAGGCATATTTCCGAATATCGGAACATCAGAATTAAATAAAGGCACGCACATAAATATGAGTTCACTAGTAAAATAATTTCAGTTGGAAGGTGTTAACCTTACATGATCAATTAAACTCTAAAGAACTGTCAATTAATTATATTCTGCAGGATGATATTATATTAAAAGTATTTATAGTAAATAACATACATTCGTCTGTGAAATTTTGAAGATGTGAAAAAACTGCGGTCAAATTATTCGATGGGGGAGCAATCCAACTTCCCGTGTTGCCATGCAATAATGAAATTGTGCTTCGCATTAAATTTAATTCTAATGCGCCACCGATCCACCTGAAATAAAAAGAACAATAATTAAATTAACGTGCTTTAAGTACAGATAACAATTTCTCTAAAAATTTTATTGCTCTTCATTTTAATAAGTATAAATCAAACAAAAAATGTACCAAGCTATATTACCTATAAAACAAATATACTATAAGTACTCACTATTCAAAATTGTATGTAAAACTTTTTATGTATGAGGTAAAAAGGTTTTTATTTATTAGTATTTCGATTAAACAACAACGCTATAAATGTTAGCTAAAAAAGTTTATCTGGCGACTTGTAGAGAGTTCTCAAATAAGCATAAACGTTTTCAGCACATTGACATTGATATAAAATATTAGATATGTACTTACGAAATAAACTCTTCAACATCGTATCCTTTCCAGGAACCGTCAGTCGCCACCACTAAATCCAATACTGGTATACTGCGTCCCAAAGTACACGCTCGATGATTTTGCCTCAAAAGTGTTGCTGCAATAATACAAAACATAGGTGCATACCATTGATGGTCATACTTATTAAAAAAAACACCGAGAGCTAATATAATCTAAAATAGAAGCATGATTAGTCGATAGCACAAACAACTCTCGGTTTTTTTAGGATCCCCTAGTATGGTTAAAGCAGATAACAATATGATGGCAGATTCTAAATGCGACAAGCCGGTGTCAGGGTGAAATGACGCAATTTGAGGGCAACAGAACAGTACAATTAGAGGGTTTCCAGCAGAGGACAACAGTATAGGCTGATGATGATGAGATAACAATAATAATATAAGACTAGGACTAAGAATTTCACTTACGTAGGTAAGTAGTAAAAGCAGTTACAGCCGCGTCAGTAATGCGTTCCATTTCTTCAATAGGAATGTATACAGTAATTTGCCGCAGTGATAGTACATGAGCAAACCTTGAAGCTTCAGTAAAAAGATCCGAGCTATTCAATAAATTATTTAGTAAGTTCTCCCTGTTACAAGCCTTTACTGTCGGGTCGAAAGACACGCCTTCATTGGAGTAATACATGTCGATGACTTGAGACAGTCTCAGGGTTCTCCTTTGTTCCACCCATTGTGGAACATGATTAGCTAATATAAGGCCTAAAAATAAAAATGTGCTAGTATTAATGTTACAGTTTAATAATTACCAGTTTGTTTCAATGACACGAAGTACATATAAGAGTCCGAAAAATTCTAGAAAAAGCTTTATTCGTATGTGATATTCTTCAACGTAATATATTTTTCTAAATACATAACACAGTTTCGGAAGAAAGCAAAAATAAATAAAAGAACAAATATGTTACCTCAATCAAACATTTGTTACCTCAATCATACATATGAGATATTAATTAATACCTGAATGTAATGACTTTACATTGTTATATTAATTCTTGGTACGAATTTACTTCATTATAAATATTTATGACACGGCATACTTATTGAAATCTTTATTATAACTCCATCTCACTATGAAGTGTGGGTCATCGGTTCGAGAGTAAATTTTGTAATACTGAAGTATTTTACATAGTTTTATTTACCGTCAATGCCAGCCAAAATTTCTGCATCAGTAAAATGCCAGTCAATAACGGAACTGTTTTGCGGAAATATGTAATAATTTCTGGGCAACAATGTATCATTCCATCTGTTATTACTGCCAACCACCATCCTTTGTGACACGGACCCTACCCGAGGTCCTTGGTTTACAACCACTTCCGCAAGATCACCTGAAATAATACAATGGGTAGGAACATAATAAACCAATTTCTTTTACCCTTCTATATCTATGGAAACACATCATATTAGTAGTGGATAGATTTAATAGACTAATTTCAAGTTACAGGTATCACTATTGAGATTCAAACTAAAATAAATATAATATACCTATATATTTTTTCTGTACAGCTCTATATTTTTAAGCCATTATATTCCTTTAGATATATATTTATAATTATTATTATATATTTATAATAATTATTATTATATGATTAGATACATAATTATAATTTAAGTTTATTCCTACAGATGACCCTACTCACCAGCAATTGTGGCGACCCATACGTTGCCAATATCAACGGCTTCTACCTGCCTTTCAGCTTGTTCGGTTAATGTTTCTATATCATCGTACCAGTCCTGCATAGCATTGTCTATAAGTTGTTCAGCGACATCTTCTTTGAAAATGTTAGCGTTCAATATATCTGTTACGAGCACGCGTTGCTTCTCTAGTGATGACGCTATAGCTGCTATTAAAGTTCCAGGAGATATGGTTCCCCATTCCGTTTGCATCACACCCTCTTCAATCGGGCATCTGCTGTGAATACTAAGAAATATACGTTAGACCACAAAGTTTAACAGATATACCAAAATAATATAATACTTTAGTCTATCAGCATATCTGTAAATTTTGGACTTAAAATATTCAATGGATTTTTTTTAAAATACGCCGTACTAATGACTAATGCCAATAGGAAACAAATACTAAAATACATTTTACTGGTGGTAGGTCTCTCATATGTGAGAGGCCATCTGGGTAGGTACCACCGCACCACTGTAGAAATGTTTATTTCTCCCGCCATACAGCAGTGTAAATGCATTGTTGTGTTTCTGATTGAAACAATTTATAGCCAGAGTAACTACTGGACATATTGAGACTTATCATCTAATGTCTCGGGATGGCGAGCGCAGTGGCACGCCAAGTACCTATTGCTTTGTAATTCAAGGTATTGTTTGGTTTTGCTACTGTTCATGAGCGGTCGTATCGCTTACCATCAGACGAACGGCATGCTCGTCTCGCCATTCATTGTAATAAAACAACATACAAGTTTTTGTACAATGTTGTCATAATTGCGATGTATTAATGCTAACCTACTATTACTTTGTGTGACCATATTCTGGGACTGTTGTGTTGACATAGGGCAAACGGTGTTCTCATCACCTCGCTCCCACTGCCTGACCGTTGAACTCAACATTCGGTGGAGTAAACATTTTTCCGACACCGTCAATATATCGTCGACGTTAATGAGATTCTGACTTGGTAGAAATATATCCATTAGCAATTTGTATTTGTGGAACTGAAATCCTGATGCTCGGAATGGTAGTATAAAGTCGGTTTGTACTGCAGTGGCCGATGACTGCTCTATACCGTCCAATCGTAGACTGAAATTTTCAAAGGAATATTATTTAAAACATCAGACGGATTACTGTTAGCACAATATTGTACATCCGACTTTTGGGGCCTTACTAACTATTTATTACGAGGTTTTCAACTTAGTGCGGGTTGATTGGTCCATAAATTGATCCTCACAGATAGCATTTAAATACGGAATGGAGATCTCTCAAGTATGCGAATTTTCCTTCACTGTTCAAGTGATATATAATAATGCAACTGATACAATTTTTAGTTAAAATGTTAAATGGTCGATGTCTAGAAATAGTGGAATATTATCGCTTAACTAATAGTTATTTATTTTTCAAATTATTTGGTATTATTAATGTACATGATGTCCTCTTTGTAGTAAATGGACCAGACACAGCTGGCAACATGTTCACAGTCCACATCACAGTCACTGGTTCAAATTCCATGACGGTGTGTCTTGGGACTTTTCGGAGTCATGTGTGTATTATTATTATTATCATATTTCTTCTGTTTTTTACCATTTCTGGCGGAAGAAATCAGCTGCGCAGGCTTATGGCCAAAGCGAAACTGATTGTCAAGAAAAGGAAAAGTAGATACAAACGAGATATATTACTAAATAATTTTCTAGGTGTTACGTTTCTATTGACAAAAATTTACGGACTATTCGGCATGTGTTAAGAATAACAGCTTTTTGCATCAGGGTGTAAGCGAGTGGATGTATTTGGAGGATTTTAAGGCTATTGTGAAGGTATTTAGGGATAAGTCCAGTAGTCGACAATACAATCGGTACTGTGCGAACAGAATCTACTCGCCACTGAGTCTTTAGCTCTATTGCAAGATCGGTGTATTTTGCTATCTTTTCTGTGTATGTAGATTGCAGGTTATGGCTATTTGGTATGGCAATATCAATTAGGAAAACAGCTTTATTTCTTTTATCATGTAACGTGATGTCCGGTCTATTGTGGTGGATAGTCCTATCGGTCATAATAGTCCTGTCCCAATAAAGTTTATAACTGTCTGCAGGGCCGTCTTTACATATGATGGGGCCCTGGGCACACAAGAATTTGGGGCCCTTTTGAAAAATAAAGAAAAAAATTAATCTAACATTTATCTACTATGATCATTTCATATCGAAGTTATGTATTAATCTTGTCTGAATTGTCCCTCTCAAAGCGATGTAATGTAAGAAACTGTGTATGATGTCTCTAGATCTTTCTAGGTTAGCTCATTACACAGGCTCACTAAAATGTTTTTATTAGTGAGTACTGATTACCACTAAAATGGTTAATAAGTTTGTTTTTCTATAACGATGCGATTTTTTTAAATTTATATGTTCTTAACCCTTGTCAAAATAATTTCGTTTTTAATTAACTTAAAAAAAAAGGGAATTATGTATTTGATGTGTATGTACATACATATGTAATTTTCTCAGAATTGCATAGTTTTTGGATATGTTAGTCTATACCAGCGGCTGAAAATGAATTTCAAATTTAAAAAATAATAGTTAAAAAAAACTAAAATACACGCTTTAATAAGATATACAACTAAAAAAGTAAAAATAATTGATACTGAATTTAAGATAAGAAAATGGAGTAAAATACATATGTTTTATTGTTACAAAGCGTGGGGTGTTTACAACAATTACTTATCCTCCTGCACCCCACGCTTTGTAACAATAAAATATATGTATTTTACTCCATTTTCTTATCTTAAATTCAGTATCAATTATTTTTACTTTTTTAGTTGTATATCTTATTAAAGCGTGTATTTTAGTTTTTTTTAACTATTATTTAATTGTTTTGACTAAAAACATCCGTCTACGGCTGTATTTCCAATCAATAACGCCATCTGTTGGTCAGTAGTTAGACGGCTGTATTTCCAATCAATAACGCCATCTGTTGGTCAGTAGTAACATTTGACACTTGAAGAATACAATGTTAACGCCATCTAGCGAGGAATAGTGCAAAAGAATATCATGAAAATTATATAAATTAACAAAAATCATATTTTGCAAATTGAAAAATGGAATAATTTTATCAAATTAGTGTATTGTCATCGGTCCTCAATAAATCTACAAAGTTTGAACGAAATCTGGCCGTTTAAAGTGGGTCAAAATCGCGCCCAAAGAAGTCGGTTACAAACAAACATACAAACATACAGGTGAAGCTAATAAAAAGCGTGTAAAAAATATGCATGTTTGTATGTTTCTCCACACATATCTCAAAAAGTATAAGTCGGATTTCAAAAAATAATTTTGCTTTCTATTAGATATAGTCCAACTTAGGAGTTGTATAAGTTTAATCAAAATTGGTTACTTAGTTTTTGAAATATAGCAGGAGTGTCCAACTTTTTTCAGTTCGCGACGTGCATACATGTTGACTATTTTGTCTCAGCGTCCTAACCTAGATAGGTAAGGATAATAGTTTCGATTACTACAACAGACAACTAGATAGGTAAGGGTAATAAGTTTCGATTACTACAACAGAAATTTAAAAAATAGGAATAGAAAATAATTTAAAAGAATTAAACCGTCTTCAAAATTGTAATAAAAAGAGAGAAATAAAATTAATCTTTTAATAGATCTAAAATAACTAAATGGGCCTACCATTTTTTGAAGTCGGTACTGGCCTTAAAGTTTGAGATCAGCGGAACCCCACGGTTCTACTCGCATAGTTCGTAGCTTGATGTTATAAAGCTTAATAGTAGTCTAGCTGGCACCGACCTCAAAAAATTGTTGGCCTATTTAGGTATTTTAGATCTATTAAAAGATTAATTTTACTATCCGGAATTAATGAGACGGGACAGGAAAGGATGTAACAGGATCGAGTCTTGTGTCGTGGGTATCAGAAACTACAAGAGACTTTTCGGTGTCACAAACACCCAGATCCGAAAGAAATATTGGTGGGCCGCACAAACATTTCTCTCGGTGCGGGGATCGAACCCGCGGCCTCTCGTTTCACAGGCTTCGTAACGTCTAACCGACTGTGCCACGGAGGCTGTCAAAAGTTTTGATATAAATAATATCTAGAATCTGCACACGGGCGCAGCCAGTTGGGTCCAAGTGTAGAAATAAATAGTTATTGACATTAACTTATCCATAAAAATATCTCCTCTAAAATATTGGTACCGTGGTAATTATTTTCACAAATTTTAAAATTAATTTAAATAGTTATTTACTTGTCTTCCTGGCTATTTTTGAACTGATCATCGGAAATCTAGTTTACATTTGATCGAACTCCATAGATCATATTTTTTAAACATCATACAACAGCATATAGTCTCAACATTGAATATTTAAAGGATAAAGATTTTCTACTTTCAAACCAGAGCAAATCCAAGGGCGTGGTAATTGACAAAATATGGAAATATGGATTAAACGATTGTGAAGCAGTACGTACATCTGGTTTACAGAAACCACGCTTTACAGACGTAAAAAATAGTAAGTAGTATCTTTGGAATTATTTCGATTATTTCATATTGAACTGTTTTTAAAGTGTAATTAATGTCTGTCAGTAGCGTAGGTAACTCTATACTATCTGAGGTCCGTAGCAAAATCATCAGATGGGCCCCCCCCTTACTATAAAAGACTTAAATTTATAAACTCTATGAATAATTATCCAAGAATTGGTAAACAATCCAGCGAATCGTTGATTGTACCTTACTAATTTTATAAATCAACTAGCTGTGGGACCCGGCTTCGCCCGGGTGCAGATAGCTGTTGAGTCCAGTATTGATTTGGCAACAACATATAATTTCGCGTAATAACTATATTTTCCGTCCCATTCTATCCGGTTTATGTCCCGTCTCATTCAGTCACATGATGAAATTTTAATTATCATTTATTTTCAGTTTTTAGTATTAGCTTTATTGAAAAATTTCTTTATATACAATATTTTGTAAATGTGATTGTGATTCGTTGGTGGTAGAAGAAGCGCCTGACGTGACAGCCCAGTGGTGGCATGTGCGTGAGCTGCGCGCGGGCATTGCAACATTACTTTATTTTTCTAAAATAAATGTAGCCTAAGTTACTGCTTGTTATATCAGCTACCTGACAAAAAAAGTCCCGTCAAAATCGGTCCAGCCATTTCAGAGATTAGCCGGAACAAACAGACAGAAAATAACTTTTCTAAAATAAATGTAGCCTAAGTTACTCCTTGTTATATCAGCTACCTGACAAAAAAGTCCCGTCAAAATCGGTCCAGCCATTTCAGAGATTAGCCGGAACAAACAGACAGACAGACAGACAGACAAAATAATTTAAATATCACTTTCGGCACAGGTATCGTGTATATAACGATATGTAGTAGGACATTTTTTTTTATTTTCACTCTTAAAACAGACACTTCAATTTTATTTATATGTATAGATTAAGACTAAATTTTATTATTTCGAACTGGCGTTAACTTCGTCGTTGGCAGGGTGTGATCTCGCTTTCCCAGCTCTGTTAATTTTCACATTTATATAGTATAGCAGCGAAACCCGGCGTTGCTCGGGTTAAAATACATCGCATGTTTAATGGTATAAAAAATATTTAAAGATCTAATTTCTAAAGTAAATGTTAAACATTTTTATCTTAGATGTTGAGAGATTTAATCAACTATTAAACATACGGTGTATATAGAGTGCATCAAATTAATTAACGAATTAACGATTTGAAATAGTTATAAGAAAAATAAGAAACACTTTAGTAAATGATAAATTTATGTTTTATTTATACAATTATTTACATATTATATTGTACATATTACATAATATGACAAACACATATTCATATTACATATCATCATATTATGTATTTACACTTTCTATTTTAGTTACATTTTTTTTGTTAATTTCTTTTTATAATACTTGTTTATAAACTATATTTATCGTTTTATTGTCCGGACTGTAAATGAACAAATTTCGAGGTGATCCTACTCGTGAGCATGCGACGTATAATTGGCCGTGTGCAAAGCATGGTTCTTTCAAGTCAACGCCACAGTATTGAATAGTTTGGCCCTGTGCTTTGTTGATAGTCATGCTGTAAGCCAACTTCACCGGAAATTGTAAACGTTTAAAAGTAAAGGGCAATCCATTTGAAATTAAAGGTATCCGTGGTATAAATACTGTCTGTCCTTTTCCTTTACCAGTCATTATACTGGCTTCAATGATGTTCGTTTGTAGCTGTTTAATGTAGAGTCTCGTGCCATTACACAGTTTCGGCGAGTTCAGATTTCGTAATAAAATAATTGGTGAACCAACTTTTAACTTAAGACAGTGTAATGGCATTCCTGGAGGATTTAATGAATTTAAAAATTCAGTAAGGAAATTGACGCTTTCTTCTTCATCAATCATTGTATCAATTGATGTGTAAATTTTCTCTTCTCCCGGAATCTTTTCCTGGATGATGTTGTTGATGCCGTTGACAATGTCGTTTTTCGTGGCTAAAATAATTCGCTCGCGTAACCATTCTGAATTGGTATAATTCTCAGCAATACTTAGATATACTTCATTTATAAGTTTTTCCGGTGTTTCAACTATATTACATAACTCATTAGATAATGTAATTTGGCCAGTACTTTCGTCGATTGGATAGGTCTCCTATTTGTAACAGTTTTTCAGAAAATTCTTGCGCGTTTTCATCTCCTGAAATTCGCGCTCTCATATTTGTTGTTAATTTAATTATTTTTGCGTGTTCCCATATGACCGACTTCTTTATGTAAGCGTTAATTTCATCCGCCGGCGTTGATTTCGGAATGACAGGTAGCGTTTGACGAAAATCGCCTGATAATATAAACAATACACCTCCCATTATATTCGTGTTGTCACGTAAATCTTGAAGTGTTCTATTGAGTGCTTCTAGTGATTTTTTATGGGCCATTGTGCTTTCATCCCATATAATGGCTTTGCACTGTTTCAATATTTGTCCACGTGCTGATGATTTTGTGATGTATGTTCCGGGCATGACAATACTCGCATATCGTATCCATTTTTCCGGTGACGACATCTGAATGTTCACTGTATTGTATTTTGCAATCATAATGGAAAGCCTGAAGTTCTAGACTCTTAATCTTAGATGTAGCAGCTCGTTGTTGACGTAGAGTGGCCATTTTGTCTTTACTTTTGCTCATTTCCACTTCACGTTGAACAACAGACTGACGATTTCGGATTGATCTTACTCGTAATCGCGTTTCATCGTTAGTGCATGCTCTTTCTTCTTCAGTCTGATTTCCTCTAATTCTGTTCACCCCTTCACGAATATTCGAAAGCCGTTGCTCTCTTTGTTCTTCTGTTTCATTTTGTCGTGCTGCTTTCTTTTTTTTTGAAACCGCTAGAGGTTTCGTAAATATTTTTTTACGTTTTGGCATTGTGCATGTGCAATGAAAAAAAGTTATACATAACAATCAGTCTCTCGACTGAAAAACACGATAGAACTGACGAAAAGTCACTGCAGTTCGCTTTATATACTGTCAAAGATCGAAATTTCTAGAGCCAGAACACTCTAGAATATTCAAATAGTTCGGTCGTTTCCACTTGTCGAAATTACTTGAAATAGATCAATCACTGTTCACTCGTACTCTTATCGATCTTTACTCGACTGAAAACACGATAGAACTGGCGAAAAGTCACTGGAGTTTGCTTTATATACTGTCAAAGATCGAAATTTCTAGAGCCAGAACACTCTAGAATATTCAAAATGTTCGGTTCTAGGCTTTTTAGAAGTTTCGAGATCATTCCAGAAAATTTTAGAACGATCTAGAACATTCCGGATCGATTTCAACGGTTCTAGGCTTTTTGGAAGTTTCGAGATCATTCCAGAAAATTTTAGAACGATCTAGCACATTCCGGATGGATTTCAACGGTTCTAGGCTTTTTGGAAGTTTCGAGATCATTCCAGAAAATTTTAGAACGTTCTAGAACATTCTATATTGATTATATCAGTTGCACACATTCTGGAGCTTTCTAGATCACTCCAGAAATTTTCAGAACTTCCCCTAAGTTCCCATAAGTTAGAGAAGGACAGATATATATTTTTTTACATTTTCGCCACCCACAACCACCCACTTCCACCCACCCCGACCAAACTCCCTTATTCACACCTGGAGACCAAGGGGTATTCACCACCCCAACGGGGAATTGATCGGAGTTGTGGATGATAGAGAAAACCGTGGATTTACGTACTAACATTAGCATTTTATATATATATTGATTAGATGTTGTCTGGGTAGGTACCACCGCAATGTCTATTTCTCCCGTGAAACAACACTGCTTAAATGCACTGTTGTGTTTCGGATTGAAGGACATTGTAGCCAGAGCAACTACTGGACATATTGAGACTTAACATGTTATGTCTCAGGATGGCGAACAGGGCCGTCTTTACCTATGACGGGGCCCTGGGCACACAAAAATTTGGGGCCCTTTGGAAAAATAAAGAAAAAAATTAATCTAACATTTATCTACTATGATCATTTCATATCGAAGTTATGTATCAATCTTGTCGGAATTGTCTCTCTCAAAGGGAAGTAATGAAAAGAAACTGTGTATGATGTCTCTAGATCTTTCTAGGTTAGCTCATTACACAGGCTCACTAAAATGTTTTTATTAGTGAGTACTGATTACCACTAAAATGCTTAATAAGTTTTTTTTCTAAAACGATGTATTATATGCGATTGTTTTTTTTTACATTTATATGGTATTAATCCTTATCAATATTATTTCGTTTTAAATCGACTTAAAAAAAGGAGATTATGTACACACGCCGGCACAATTAGAGGAACACGCACAAAAGTTTTTTTTTAAATTTTGTTTGCTGTTTGTTTAAATGGTCTTTGTTTTTATATTTCAGCACCTTTAAAAAATTAAATGATGCAAAAAGATTTTTGGATATTTAGAGTTTTATCGTTAATTATACGCTCCCAAGTGCTTTTAAGATTTTTTCACTTTCAAGTGGTTTCACAAAATTTTGTTTAATTTCATTTTATGTGACTTAAGTTATTTTTATTGTTATTGTTTTTGGAGTACCTATCTTGTAGGATATAAAATGAGTGGCTTACCTTCCACTGAAGTTGCCAGAGCGGTAACAATGATTGAAAATGGTCAAGGGTAGGATTCAGTAAGTCGCGCATTGGGTGTGTCGGTATCTGTCGTCTTTCCCAACGTTAAACGTTAGAGGCACATAGGCTCTTATGTGCGGATGCCAGGATAAGGCAGAAAACGGTGGACCAGTACCCAGGATGGTCATTTTATACGGCTGAAAACTTTGAGAAATCGTCGTCAAACGGCTATTCAGACCCGAAACATGTCACAAGAAGTCCGTGATGTTAATATCAGTGAGCGTACAGTGAGAACACGTTTAAATGAAGTTGGACTGAAGTCTTACGTTCCGTCAAAAGCTCCAAAACTCGAGGTGGTACATAAAGTAGCCAGATAAGCTTTTGCTCATCAACACCGCGACTGGACAAATGAGTGGAGCCGAGTTTTGTTTAGTGATGAAAGCAGTTTTGTTGTGAATTGCATAGAAGGAAGGGAGAGGAACTGGAGGTATCGAGGAGAACGCTAATCGAGGAAACTTTACTGAAAGAGGTGTGGTATGGCGGAGGGTCAATTTTGGTATGGAGTGGTATATGTTTGGAAGCGGAGTTAATACTTATAGAAAATGGGTCTTTAGCTGCACAAAGATACGTCGCAGAGATCTTAGAGTCCCTGTATTGTCTTTTGCACCATCCATAGGCGAATATTTTTTATTTATGCATGATAATGCGCGGCCCCACACAGCGCAAATGGTTCGCGACTACTTAAATCAGGCCCAAATCGCGCAAATAGATTGCCCAGCAAGATCACCAGACATGAATCCGATAGAGAACGAATGGGACGTCATCGGAAGAAAGATAAATGGAAGAAACCAAGCCCCTAAGATCGTCCAAGGATTAAAATTCATGTTAGTGCAAGAGTGGGAGAATTTGTCGCAAAAAATGATTGATGACGTCATTAAAAGCATGAAGGATCATATCCAGACTCTTATCAGAGCCCGTGGTAGCAATACGCATTATTAATTTTCTTAAATTATTTCTGTAAGTTTTTAAAATACACGATTACATTTGACAATACAGAAATTTCATTTTACTGTATTTCCGTTTAATTGCATTTGCGTCATTAATTAAAGTATTTTTTTACTCAATTATAGTAATTTTTTATAAATTTTGCCTCATTTTAAATATTGAAATATAAAAACATTCAGTTATTATAATATTTTCTAAGAAATTCAATATTTAACGCGTGTTCCTCTAATTCTGCCGGCGTGTGTATTTGATGTGTATGTATGTAATTTTGTCAGAGTTGCATAGTTTTTGGATATATTAGTCTATACCAGCGCCTGAACACAAATTTCAAATTAAAAATATATGCATGTTTGTATGTTTGTCCACGCATATCTCAAAAAGTATAAGTCGGATTTCAAAAAATATGTTTGCTTTCGATTAGATATAGTCCAACTTAGGAGTTGTATACGTTTCATCAAAATTGGTTACCTACTTAGTTTTTAAAATAAAGCAGAAGTGTTTCCTATAAAACAAAGTACTCTGTGAGGAGTGTCCAACTTTTTTCAGTTCGCGACGTGCATACATGTTGACTATATTGTCTCAGCGTCCTAAACTAGATAGGTAAGGGTAATAAGTTTCGATTACTACAACAGAAATGTAAAAATTGGTCAACCATTTTTTGAGGTCGGTACTGGCCTTAAAGTTTGAGATCAGCGGAACCCCACGGTTCTACTCGCATAGTTCGTAGCATGATGTTATAAAGCTTAATAGTAGTCTAGCTGGCACCGACCTCAAAAAATTGTTGGCCTATTTAGGTATTTTAGATCTATTAAATATTATTTTTATTATCCGGAATTAATGAGATGGGACAGGAAAGGATGTAACAGGATCGAGTCTTGTGTCGTGGGTATCAGAAACTACGAGAGACTTGGGTGTCACAAACACCCAGACCCGAAAGAAATATTTGTGGGCCGCACAAACATTTCTCTCGGTGCGGGGATCGAACTTGCGGCCTCTCGTTTCACAGGCGTCGTAACGTCTAACCGACTGCGCCACGAAGGCTGTCAAAAGTATTGATATAAATAATATTTTGCTGATTTGGACTGGATTCATCATCCAAAATTGATCTGCACACGGGCGGAGCCAGTTGGGTCCATGTGTAGAAATAAATAGTTATTGACATTAACTTAGCCATAAAGATATCTCTTCTAAAATATTGGTAACGTGGTAATTATTTTCACAAATTTTAAAATTAATTTATGTAGTTATTTACTTGTCTTACTGGCTATTTTTGAACTAATCATCGGAAATGTAGTTTACATTTGATCGAACTCCATAGATCATATTTTTTAAACATCATACAACAGCATATAATCTCAAAATTGAATATTTAAAGAATAAATATTTTCCACTTTCAAACCCAAAGACGTGGTAATTGAAAAAATATGAAAATATGGATTAAACGATTGTGAAGCAGTACATCTGGTTTACAGAAACCATGCATTACAGACGTAAAACATAGAAAGTAGTATCTTAGGAATTATTTCGATTACTTCATATTGAATGCTCTATACTATTTGAGGCCCATGGCAAAATCATCAGATGGGGCCCTCCCTTACTATAAAAAACTTAACTTTATAAACTCTATGAATAATTATCCAAGAATTGGTAAACAAATTCAGCGAATTGTTGATTGTATCTTACTAATTTTATAAATCAATGTTACATTCCTTCTCTGCTTACGGCATCTCGGGCGGAGGACCCCTTCGGGCCTGAGGTCTTTCAAGCTCGGGGCCCCCTTGGACCGGGGGCCCCCTACCCTTGGTGTTATACAAATCTTTTATGATGTAAACATACTACCTATATAGTATAATTACTATTCTGTGACAGAGAACACATTTATAGCATTTCACTTTTAGTTTGGAGGGATCTCTTTTAGGATGTGGAGTTATATTGTCACTAATCTACTGAAATAGATCATTATAACTTCTTACAATTTTGTAAATATACCTATAGTATTATGATAGGAGTCGAGAAACGTGTGAGTAAATGTGTGAGGAAAATTTTCGGTTTGTCTTTTTTTTACACTTGGTCTTCTTCGGGGCCCCCCTGAGGATGGGGGCCCTGGGCACGGGCCCCGTGTGCCCTTAGTGTAAAGACGGGACTGATGGCGAGCGCAGTGGAATGTTGCTACTGTTCATGAGCGGTCGTATCGCTTACCATCAGGCGAACGGCTTGCTCGTCTCGCCATTCAATGCAATAAAAAAAAAAACATTCTTTTTTTGCTTACGGCATCTCGGGCCGAGGACCCCTTCGGGCCTGAGACCTTACAAGCTCGGGGCCCCCTTGCACCGGGGGCCGCCTATCTTGGTGTTATACAAATGTTTTTATGATGCAAACATACTACCTATATAGTATAATTACTAATTCTGTGACAGAGAGAACACATTTATAGCATTTCACTTTTAGTTTGGAAGGATCTCTTTTAGGATGTGGAGTTATATTATCACTAATCTACTGAAATAGATGATTATTACTTCTTAAAATTTTGTAAATATACGTACATAGTTGATAGGAGTCGTGAAATGTGTGAGTAAATGTGTGAGGAAAATTTTCGGTTTGTCTTTTTTTTTTACACTTGCTCTTCTTCGGGGCCCCCTTGAGGATGGGGGCCCTGGGCACGGGCCCTGTGTGCCCTTAGTGTAAAGACGGTACTGACTGTCTGACTCTAAAATGATTTTGGGTGAATATTTATAATATGCTGTTTTATCGTTAATTAAATTATATTTATAAGCTAGATACTGGTGTACTATTGCAGCTACTTGGTCGTGTCTATGTTTGTAATCGGTCTGGGTTATGGATTTACAAGCTCCGGTTATGTGTTGGATTGTTTCGGGACTAATATGACAATGGCGGCATAAATCATTTTGTGCATTAGGATCTTTAATTATATGCTTTCTATAGTTTTTAGTATCTATAGTCTGATCTTGTATGGCGATCATAAATCCCTCCGTTTCAGGAAACATATCGCCTCGCTTAAACCAAGCGTTTGACGCATTTTTGTCAACAATAGGATTGCATAAGTCGAGGCGATGTCTCCCATGAAGGGATTTTTGAGTCCAAGCGTCAAGTTTCTGGGCAATAGCTACCTGATTTAATTGTACAGTTGGGTCTATTAAGTTAAGCGGAGTGTATTTGTGGTCAGATAGAACTATAGCTCGGTGTAGTGATGAGTTTAATGATTTAGTCAGAAAGAAAGTACGAAGAGACTGGATTTGTTTGTTATGTAGGTTAAATAGGTCGATAAGTCCACGCCCGCCTTCGGTTCTCGGTAATGTTTGTCGCTGGACACAGGCTCTTGGGTGGTGTTTACGATATTTGGTCATGATTGTATTAATATTTGTCTGCAGCTTTTTTATGTCTGTCTTTGACCATTTAATGATTCCAAAAGAGTATGTAAGAATGGGGATGGCATAGGTATTAATAGCTTTAACTGTATTTCGGGCGTTTAATTGTGTATTTAAAATTTTATGCAATCGTGATCTAAACTTTTCAGTGAGATTATTTTTCGTCTGCTTATGGTGTATTTGTCCAGTCTGTTGAAAACCCAAGTACTTGTATCCTTCTAAAATATCGACAGGTTCTATTTGCGTGTTGTCATTTAAAGTATAGCTATTATTTTCTATTTGGCCTCGTTTGATGGATAGAATCTTGCATTTATCTATGCCGAATTCCATCTGGATGTCTGAGGAGAATGTCTGTGTGAGATCTGCTAAAGTATGAATTTCTGCGAGTGTGGTACCAAACAATTTAATATCGTCCATGTATAATAGGTGGGAAAGTGTGTAATATGTATTATAAAATTTAATCTTAAATCCCTTATCTGTTTTATTTAATAAGGATGACAATGGATTTAGTGCAAGACAGAACCAGATTGGACTAAGAGCGTCTCCCTGAAATATACCTCTTTTAATATTTACAAAATCAGTTTCTATAGATTGGTTATTAATATATAGTTTTAAACTGGTTTTCCAGCCTCCCATTACAGTTTCTAGAAACGATACTATAGTCGGGTGTATGTTGTAATGCTTCAGGATATAAATCAACCAAGAATGCGGGACGGAATCGTATGCTTTCTTATAATCTATAAACATGCTATATATATTTCTATTTTTTAAACGGGCTTGATTACACGCTACAGCGTCTATTGTAAGCTGCTCTTTGCAGCCTTGGCTATTTTTGCGACAACCTTTTTGCTCTTCAGCTAAGATGTTATTATTATTTAAATGATTATATATGAGTTCACTTATACAGGCGGTGATTATTTTATAAATTGTTTGAAGGCAAGTTATTGGGCGGTATTTGGCTGGGTTAATCGTGTCTGTCGGATCCTTAGGCAGCATGAAAGTGATCCCCTCGGTTAAATAAGGTGGTACAATGTGTGGTGTATGAATAAATGTGTTAATATGTTTTAATAAGACTGTATGTATACTTGTGAATTTTTTGTACCAGTAGTTATGCAATTTGTCTGACCCCGTGGCTTTCCAATTTTGAGTTCTATTAATAACACGTCGTAAAATATCTAAACTAATATCATCAAATTCCATAGTAGGCGTATTCTTTAATCTGTCCTTATCATCTTCAATCCATGGGCTATCTTTGTGTATTTTTGGAATACACCAGATGCTAGACCAGTACTCCTGCAAGCTTTCTTTACTGGGTATATTGGAGGGGGAATTGTTATTAGGGAGGATATTTATATTGTTATGTTCCAAATTTCTGTAGAATACTTTCTCATTATTAATAAAAAGTCGATTTTGCGTTTTTCTAAGGGTTGTTTGCTTATATCTACGTAGTCTGCTAGCTAACACACTTAGTTTCTGTTTTAATGTGTCTAAAAAATGGATTAGATCGGAGTTAGGATTTTCGTGCTGGGAATGTACTCTGAATCTATTAACAATTTCATCTACCTTTTTTTTTAGTCGTGGACTTCGGTTTCCGTTGATATATTCTGTTAATCTTGCTATGTTGGTTCTAAGTTTGTCTATTCTAGTTTGCAAATTTTTCTGCCATTTAGGTATTCGGTCTTTGGGTTGTCTATCTATATTAATAAATTTCGTTCCGTTTATTTTAGCTGCTGTGTATGCCGCAGAGTATATTATCAGTTGTGTAGTCTCAAAATCAATTTCATCGGATATTACTTTTGGTATTACAGCTGAGTTTAGGAAATGAATTATTTTTGCAAATTTTCTCGACGATTTCTGTCTAGGTATAGCTACCCTTTGAGTTGGACTAGTATCTTTAAACATAGCTAATGTCTCTGTGAACATTTCTTCTATCTGTAGTTTTACGTCGGTGGATAGTGAAAACCTGTCCTCGTTTTCATTTCCATCAGTTTCATTTAAGGGATCATTTTCAAGTATTTGTATTGGGTCAACATTGCTTACGGGGTCAGTGTTTAGGTTCGATGGGTTATATAGTGTTTCATTAAGGGCTGTTAAATTTTCTTCATTTTGAGCTAGCTCTATCTTTATTTCTTCCTTAATTTGGTCTAATCTGTCCGCTGATATATAATTATTACTAATTATAGCTCTACGCTGATCAGCTACTCTTTGGACCGAAACATGTGCTACACTTGGACATTGTGTGATTACTTCGCGGTGTAATTGTTCACGGTAGGCTGTTAAGTTACGTTCGAGGTTTGTTATTCTATAGTATGTTTTATAATTATCTCGTTTATGTCATTAGTCCATCTAAGTCTTTTATTATTTGATTCTATCGGCATTTGACTCTCATTTATACGGTTGTGTTTAAGATAAGTTTCGACTTCTGATTTAATTTCTCTGATTTTATCATTTGAAAGTAATTGCTTTTGTATTATAGCTCTACGTTGGTCTCCTAATCGTTGTTTACTCGCCTGCATATGGGGAAATTTTTCATTAAATTGAATATAGAGAGGTGTTAGATAATTTTTTACATCTGTTTCTAATGAGGTGACGATGAAATAAGTGCGCATAATAAAAATGTTCATCTCTTCGGACCATTTCTTACGCGTTTTTATTCCAACTGGGGCGGATACAGCGATTTTGGCGGAAATTGCCTCCTGTATAACATCCCCAGAGGAGTCATGGGTTAATGAAGATGATAGGCTTTCAGGTGAACGTTGAAGAAAATTATCTGCGTATGATGGTGGTGTTGATGGCATGGATGAAAATAATGATGATGTTGGTGAAGAACATAACCTTTGGGGGTCATGGTGAACTGCAGCAGGTTGAAGCTGGGCAGTTTGGTGCGATACGATGCCCTCCCCAGAATACGTAGGGCAGCCCGAGCCCGAGGGCCCGGGGCGGGGTTCTCCATCGCTGTTAGCTCCGGTACCCGCCTGGGGTACAATCCTACTTCTTAGTCGCATCGCATAATATCTTATTTGATACTAGAGCTTCGTTGGTCATTGGTAAGTATTTAGTCAGAACTGCCAATGTCCGCCCCTTACGTGGCATCAGATGGTCGTGCCGGACGTGAAGTTAGGTTTGGAAGGGGCGTATTATTATTATTATTAGTATTAATAGTCAATCACAACGCACTATAACCGCAAAGGACCACATCCTGAGAAAACCTGCATACCATAGCGATTCGGAAAAAATCCTATGGTGTGTACTTAAAAGTCCGCGAACCCTGAACCTGCACTATACGGCTGGTAGACTATACGGCTTAATTTCACTTAATCGGTCTTTCTATTGTATAGGAGGCCTGTGCCATGCAGTGGGATATTATAAGTCATTTTTGTGGAGACTCCGGCCTTCGTCGAGAGCGCCTAAATATATAGTATAGCAATGCTACAATAATGGATAAGTTTTTTTTATTTTATGAAACAATAGTTGTTATTATTATTTTGCTGTTATCCAACTGAGCAAAATAAGTATTAATTAGTAATTATTTAATGTATGTATACGTAAGTATTAATTTTAATTTTATTATTTACTCAAATCAGTGTTGCGACTTTTTCATACGCTCCATAAATCGGCAGTAAACTAAATCTTAAACTTGAAATATTGACAAGTATCTATGTATTAAAATTCCTATGAACATTAATAAAAGACACCTACTGATATCCATTTACCCTTCAATTAATTTGGGTTATGAGTACCTACCTAATATGAAGTATGAACCATGATCGATAAATTTACTCCTGATAATTAATCAAACGATAAAAAATAACAAATTACCTCCTCAGTAACGCCGTACTTAACATCCTCATGTCAGTCTGGGAGTTTAATTCTAGTTTCCTTAAAATGGAAAGGAATATATCCAAGCGACGAGGCGCCACTAACTCTGGTGCGCCGGTGGCATAGCATGGCAGTAAATGTCGAGGTATACTTGGTAAAATGTGGCATGCCGCGAAAGGAACACCTAAAGAACCAATATTATAATAAAACTATCCAGTGCCCTCCAAAACAAGTATGCAATATGCAAAACAAAAGTGCAGCTGAATATATTATCAATTATGTCCGACATTATTTACTTACAGCTTATCAATATTACGCAAAGTGACACAGTCTTCATAGCTTACACAATTTTACTATTTACACAATTAATTTCATTTCAGTAAAAGTAATAAAAACACAATGCGTGGTGTCGTACGGTAAGGTGTGCTACAATACAGATCACGGCGTGCTGATAAGATAATGTTCTAATGACACATTGCAAAAGCGGCTGCCGGTTATCTACATTATGAATTAACCTGTTAAATAAAACAAACAAATTAAACTCATTTATGTAATGTATTTGTAAAATTAAGCTACGGTATTTATTAATAATGAATGAAAAAAAATAATTAAAGATACAACCTGAAAACATAAGAAAACTATTTTAAAATTCAATGCAACAAATAATTACAACAAACTGTGTTGACTCAACTTAAGTTTTATTTATTGGGACAAGTTTGTGATAGTAATACTTCAAAAATGCATTCTTTTTATCTAGATAAAATAATAACATTACCATGTGATAACATGTAGATACCTATTATTATTAATTAAATCACTATGCAGTCATTAAAATCTCAAAAATAACATTTTATGTACACAATTTTTCCATAATAAAATTAAATATTTGTTCTGGCATCTGCCCTCCCATATAGTAAACAATAATATTGTTTGTTTCTCTAATATGCTATTTCAATTATTGTTACAATATTTATAAATTGGTACAAAAACATTCTCATGGATATTATTTTATGCTTCACTGAAATCTTGATGACATATTTATTGAAGAAACAAAAACACCAATAGATTGCACTCTGTATTTTTGCAATTTCATTTAAATAAGTATATTATACAGAATAATTTTTCAAGTGTAGATAAGAGTATGGCCAAATCCGAAAATATGAGGAAGAGCAAAAAATGCTGAAATGAGTCTAGAGTACAATTTTGATGAAAACTAAATAATACAAAAAGATTGGGAGCTAAACAAAAGGAACAGATCAGTTTTAACAAAATACATAATAATATATGCTCACTTGAAAAATTCACCAGTATATGCATATGCATTTAAAGCTTTATAATATTTATTTCATATAAAATGGGGTTACCTAATTACAATTTAAAACATAGGTACATATTGTATGGTATTTTACATGAACTTAATATATTTATTTCTTATTAAACCAGTAATTAAGCCTCAAGGCTTTTAGGGAAACTAATATAATTGTTAAAAGTGGCATTTCCAACTTGCAGTATTTTGTACATACATATACAGAGTAAATAAGATTTAGTAAATGAGTACAGCACCAATAGTGTAGTTTGGCGCGATTTCTATCTAGCTCACTCAAGTTGATATAAAAAAAAACTCTCAAATAAATGCAAATAAAGTAAAATAACATGGAATCTTGAAGTTTATATCTACCATATCTAGAAACAGTTCAGTCATTAAGTTTATTAAACCATTTTTTGTGGGAATACATTTACTCACATTATATGAAATGGGGATATGTAACTTGATACTACAAGAACATTTTGATAACTAAAACTGAGCATAATAAAAAAAGTTTTTGTGATCTTTGCATAAAACACAATGGTTAAAAAAATAAATTGAACTCTTATCACTAGCACATTATTATTTAAATGTAATGTGCTAATTTTGACATTATATTGGTATCTTTTGCTATTGTCATGTTAATAGAATAAAACATTATAGCCCAGAATACTATCGTAAAACTAATTTGGCCGGTTTTCCATCAACCACTCTGGAAAATCCATTCCTGAGTGTGAATTCCCTCTTAATATATGCAAATAGCAAGTCTGTAATAAGGAATATTTGAGCTGTGGCAAATGATAAGGTGACACCGAAGAAGAAATTGGCATTGGCAGATCCAGAATATATCCATAAATGCCACACTGTAGGACCCAACGCAGATGTGATGATAAATGCACATGCCACTATGAATTTCTGCTGCATGACTGAAAATAGGAATAAAAAAAAATATTATAGTTCAATATGTATTTTTATAATATATCATAATGTAACTTATATATATATATAATTATACTCACATGAAAACAGGTGTCTCCACATAGGAATGAACGCCATATAGAATCCAACATCTCCCACACAAGGATATGATCGAAACACCGTAGATAGAGCAAGTAGTACTGTGACAAGCAGCAATGGTTCCTTTTTGAATCTCAAAGTTAGGGGGACAATATACAAAGCTAGTGCATTAATCTGGAATGCACACACAAACAATAGTCTGAAGTGCTCAAACATCTCCGTGAAGAAATACCAAAACAGTCCAAGGTTTGGTTTTAAGTCAGGTATGGTCAATCTGAAAATTTTCGAAATTAGTTATATCAATCCTAGTTTGCGGCAGTGACAAATTAATTAAAAAACATCATCTACAATAGTAAAATGAAAAATTGCTCAAATAAAACCAATAAACGGAACATTTCTTTTCTCTTTAGTATAATTAATTTCATTAAAGTGCCAATACTAATATTACTTTTTTTAAATCCTTTGGATATTATTAAGTATTAAATTTTTTGAACAGAGATTGTTTATAATAAAAATGATACCAAAATTAAATGTATATTGGTCTGGACTGATGAGCTATGATAATTTAGGCATGTGATCTTTTTTTAATAACTAATCATAACTAAAATAATATGATACTCACATAAACCCATAAGTATTGTAAACATATTTGTAAGATCCATCCATAATATATGCAGAAATAAATATCAGAAATCCCCAGCTCAACACAAAAGCCAGAAGTGTTCTAATGTAAGAGCATTTGGTGCAGCCTTTATTCACTTCGGCCAATATCATTGCCATGGGAACAATCAACAACATTGGATACAGTGCTTGGTGGGTTGCAAACGCAAGGCTTGCACATGCAACAATACTATAACCATTAGCAGCACCATATAGAGCTGTAGCCAACAGAGTGTTCTGGACAACAGTGGTCGTCATCCCCACGCAATTGAGAATAGAGTATGGATTAAATAAATAGACAGATAACACATACTCTGAGGTTTCTATTAACTGTTCTCTTGTCAAAAGCATGTCTTTGGATTCCTCAACTACTTCCGATTGGTTTCTCTGTTGGCAATTCAAAAATATTCGCACAAAGCTCCTAGACGCTTTGTAGAGTAGACAAGCCGTCAGCAAATCCATTGCCGTAAATAGAAGTGGCAAAATGTATGGTACACGTTTTAATAATAGGTGAAATACTATTAACATTATAGGTGACTCGTGAAAGGAATCCCCTTCATAAGGATTAATGTTTTGATCATATAAATAAACTCCTTCGATTAACCTTTTCCATGAGTTCAGAGGCGTCGCTATCTCCACTCTGTTAGCCAAAATTTGCCAGTAATCTGTGTGGATAAGCCAATATCTCACTACGCCGGCAACTAGATATTTGAAAATCGCACCCATTTTATATTAGTTTATAATAATATCATAATTAAAATTGCAAGTTTTGTATTACAAATTACAAATCGAAAACTGAAAAGGTTTGTTGATAATGTAAATTGTCATTTGTGATTTGTCAATTTTGAATTGTCAATCTCATGTTTTAATTTGGGTACTTTTTATAGCTTAAGATCATAGAATACACAGCCAGACTACTAAGCTATATGAAAATGGTTAACGTATTCATGCTCTACCCATAAACATTACAATAATATTATTGAATTTGCTTCGTGATTAAAATAGTCATGTATTCGTTTATTTTATATTTTCCTTAAAGTATAATTAAAAAATACATATTAAATAACTAAAGTGGTTAACGAGTTTTATAATCTATGTCCATATTTTGGCGGGAAAATTTAATTTTTATGCAAGCCCAACCGCCTCTTCGACGCACGGCGCGTCAATCCGATCCAGATTTCCGCAGTTTTCAGTTGTTCATCTGTCAGGTAATGGAATAAGTTTAGGAAGTTAGCTACTAACTTAGGTCACAAACTACAGAGTACTTTTTTAATACCTAACAACTTTGTATTAAATGAAACAGAAAAGGGGAGAAAGCAGCATTACATAAATAAAATGAAACAACTGTAAAAATCAAGTATGTACATCCATTTTAATATGAAAATTTAATGAAGATTTACAAGTACTTAACAAAAATTGTTGCGCACTTTAATTGAGCAGTCATTTGAGCGATCATGAAGAGAAATCCCTGGGTAGATATTTAAAATTCATACAATCTTACTAATCCCAGTTGTATGTCTTACATTATTACTATCACAGGTAACTCATAATTCATATTGACATATAAGCTAATAATATTAACGTTTTAGTAAGGTAACAAATAAAAATATTATAAAATTTTAATCTACTGGCAAAATTTGATCGTAAGGCACTTTCAAGAATATCTTATTAGCAATACGTGTGCCGATTTTGTCCCAGTTTGACTGTGCGATCGGTAACAGTTCTCGGTACAGCAATCTCCAGTTGCTATTCATAAACATTGTACCCAAATCCGCTGAAAAAAATAATTCAGATTTAATTATTTACCAACATCATAGTTAATAGATAAACGTCTCAGTGTACCAATAAAAAAAATACATTGGCAAACTTCATAAGCGAAGAAAAATATTAACCCATTGCCGACTTAAAAAAAGCTTTGCTTTGTAATTCAAGATATTGTTTGGTTTTGCTATTGTTCATGAGCAGTCGATATACGTGCTCATCACGCCATTGAATGCAATAAAATAAATAAACTGGCTTCACAAAATAAGTGAAGTACCTACATAATACATTGGTGTAATTTAAAGATATAAATTAACCTACTGAGATAATATCCATACTTATATCAGAATCTGAAATATTATTATTAAATTTAATTATACGAGAGTACAATTACAAATTGACTAAATAGAAGTAACAGTTATCAAGCTTACTTAATTCTCTGGTCTCCGGATTGTTGTTAATAAAGAACATTTTCATATTTCCAACGTCAGGTCTCATGTAGAAGGACTTAATACGAATGTATGTATCTGAACCATTCTTCTCTGTAACTCCATCCAATTTCCATGTGTACACTAAGTCAGCTGAAAAAACAGAAATTCACATAGATATTTTGATTATTTTTGAGCGGATTTTGATTTTGTATGGAAAAAAACGATCGTTATTTTTTACCATGGCGTACCGCTTCTGTAATTTTAGGGGGTACAGCAACATTAAATACGGCATAAAATAAATTTAAAACTGTAACTATACCAAAATGGTATCCTAAAGAAAAAAATAAAAAATAAAATCAAGTGTTTATTATATACTTTTCTCATCAAGAAAATCGAAACAGCTTGCAAGTTTATGTGTCGTAATGAGTATCAAAAGAATGTGTAGAATGTAGATATGAATTTAGAACACGAACATTAAGATAAGAAAACCTCATATTATTTACTATAAAACGACATTTCACATATACATACTTACTTATATACTTATAAAAGTACACATATTTTCTAATAATACTTACAAAACATAAAATTGCAAGGTATTTCGATTTTTTTAATGAGAACTATTTATAGTTATAATGGCAGTGTTCAGGTGAATGATAGGCCATAATAAATTTCGATTCGAGTGACTTTTATCTTAAAAGTAAGTATAACTTCTTACGTGCGTAAATAAGTACACATACACGTTTTTAAATTTTATTTGGCTCTTACACTAATTAATAGTGTTCATAATCTCCCAATTTCATACTTTGGAGTAGGATTTACACATCCTAGCCGTGCTTGTTTGAGATTGCATTCAAAAACCAACTTATATCGTAATATATGTAGATAATAATATAACTCACTCATTGTACTATTAAATTCTCCGTCAGCTGCGATTTTTAAGGCATTATACTGGCCTTCTCCTTCATATTCCCCTTTGATAAAAACCATTGGCGAATTCAAATCAATCTCAATATGAACTTTATCATCATCAGCCCGAACTCTGTAATCAAAGAAAAAGTTAACTCATAACAGTACTTCAAACAATTCAGTAAACTCTATTCACGCCTTATTTCTAATAAAACTAGATACATCCAACTGCAAAAAATCCAAAGATAATATGCTTCATGGACGTCAGTATATTTAATTAAACCGACAATCCACATAATCCATCAGTTTCAATTCTAGCAACAGGTCAAACTAAGACTCAAGATATAAGTTTAC
Organism: Hyles euphorbiae; assembly: GCA_023078785.2. Taxonomy (NCBI): domain Eukaryota; kingdom Metazoa; phylum Arthropoda; class Insecta; order Lepidoptera; family Sphingidae; genus Hyles; species Hyles euphorbiae. The sequence goes on along the minus strand of CM041033.1, from coordinate 11,225,429 downwards.
ATTTGAAGCTTTGAACAAATCACTTTGTTCTCTAACGATGTTCCACTTGAAAGGCATGTAAAACGAAAACACAGTATAACTTTTAGATTTCAATAGATATGCACAATTTTCCGTCTATGACATGCCAGCGATCTTATAATAAAAATATAACCGATCAATGTCAATAAACAATACACGTGGAATATAAATGAGAAAAACTAATATAGGGAACTGACTACATTAACGTGATAGAACTCAAAACAATGACTTAGAATTTTCGACCGTTTTTCAGTACGTGTGCGTTTGCGCGTGTAATAAACTCAGAAACGATATAGCAAAAATAAAAAAAATATCGTGTATGTATCTGACACTCTGGATTATCACTGAGGCTACTTTTTATGCCGAAAAATGTAATAATCCCGTGGGATGAGGAAGGAATTTCGATATATTTGTTACTTTTTATATTCAATGGGAGTATTATCCAGTACAATCACGTACTGGATAATATGCTTTAAGAGAGAATGAGATAGGACAAGGCGGAATATAACGGGACTGGACCGAAAAATCATAAATAAATAATAATATCATTCGTAGTTTTTGGAATTTCTCCTTTTGAGGGAGAATAAGGGGGTAAAATAAGGTTAAGGGTAAAGGTTAAGGTATGTATCGATTTTAACTACTTATATAAAACGTATTGTAAAGTACAGTTGATCACACAGACATTCTATCAGGCAGCAGTTGCGAGCAAAAGCTAGTACGTAATACATTTCGTACAATAACCACAAATCCAATTTAAACTAAGTAGGTATATTATTTTTGTAGAACAATGCAAAATCTTATACCTACGTAATTTGTAACGAATTGTTGCCATAATTAACTATTCTGCATAAATGTTTTAAATATAAAAGCGCAATGTAACGTAATTTCCTAACAATTAACAAACTTCTTTGTACTAACCTTGCGTCTTTAACAATAGCCTGAGTGAGGCCTTCCACATAAGAATTTTTTATCACCATCTTTGCTGAAATCTGTAATTTAAAATGAATAGAGCTAATTGTGGAGTAGATTATGGTAACTACATAATAAGTCAATTAAGTAAATATATGGTTGTAGGTCTCTCATATTTGAGAGCCCGCCTCGATAGATGCTACCGCAATGTCTATTCCAGAGTCACTGGATATATTGAGACTTAACATCTTATGTCTCAGAACGGAATGCCAAGCATTTCTTGGTAGTTCATGATACTGTCCATGAGCTGTCGTATTGCTAACCATCAGGAGACTGGCATACTGGTCTCGCTATTCATTAAAATAAATAAATATATATACTTTTATGTAGCTGTGATATTACGAGCAAAAAAGTGTGACAATGGCACAATTCTTTCAGAAACAAGCTTTGTATTGATATTAATTATAATGTGTTTATTTTTAATAATGTTGGCAGTTACAACAGCAGAACATTTCAAAATGCATAATACGTTTAAAGTACATATTAATTTTATATTTCTGGAGGAAACCATTTTTACAATCTGGTTTAATATTCTTTTGTATAATTGTATAATTAATTATCTAAAAAGGAAAATATACACATTATTGCGTAGTAGATACATAATTTTTTGCGAGTCATAATCTTATTATGTTATTTATGGCGCGGAAGCTCAAACGGAAATGTGTTTTAATTAGTCGTTTTGAGCTAGTTGGATGAGCAGAAAAGAAAATTACACGTCTTTCAATTTACGTGTGCACTCTGACCAGATAATAGAGTGGAGTTGCCTGGGAATTAATGCAATGTTGTAATACAATCTTGTCCATGATTGGTTTTACTTTAACTTGTGTCTTTAGCCTACAAAATGACTCCAAATAAACCATATAACGAAACACAAACCAACGATAGTTAACAAATTGGGAAAATATTTTTAATTAACTTGAAAAAAACTAAAAACAAAAATTAATTAAATTTAGTGTCCCACTGCCAGACATAATCTCCCCTAACTCCGTCCATCTGTCTCATTTTCTGCCGTTGATACCATAGGTTAATATTTTAGAGACTTTCCCGCCCTCACACCCACCTCTGCAACTAAACTTTTTTTTTTCAGGGGGATAAGCTATTAAGCTGCCCTTTCGGTACCCCGGGGGAGGCCAAAAGGGGTATGTCAGTGTCTCTGGCCTTCCAGCCCGGTACACACGCGGATATTGTGGCCGTGCTGGGTCCCTAGCAATACCTACGCCAGCATACTGACTAAAAACTTCTCGATAACCCTCACTCACACGCATTATGGGCAGCACCGGACATCCCAAGGCAAAGGGCACCCCGATTTACGTCCGCGAACCGCCACGCGCAAAACCATTGCTGGGCCTTATGTTATCATTATGAAGGCCCAGATTACCTCTGCAACTCCTGTCAGCCAGCATCAATCATCAGTGGCACACAAAGAATTGACACCGAACTCCGGAGCTCGGAGTCTCTCAGGGACACTAACTTGTCTTTAACCCGTATCGAAATTTGTCAGAATGAAAAACAAAAGGAGGAGTTGGAAACAAATAGTTGTCCACTTCCCTCCGAAGCAAAGCGGGTGACAAAAGATTTGAGTTGAGAGGTATTATTTATCCTCTGATATAAAGATATAGAACTGGAGAAGCCAGATGTATTAAGCACCACGGGATAAACAATTACATGGGTCCTATAGTTTGAGCTGCTAAATTTGGGTCCAATAATAGGTATGGCAAAAGCGCCGGAAAGCATGGAAATTTCTCCTAGATTCAACGAGGTCCGTATAGTATGCAACACCAGAGGTCATTTGCATATTGTTCAACATTATTCCGCGTTCATCGGATTTGGACAGGCGATTTAACTAACTTAAAAGTGAATAGTTTGCTCTTAAAGTTGCCATATCCCGTTAGGAACTGTGATCAATTTTTAGCCAAGATTTTCTTAAGCGATCGCGTACGGACGGAAAGTATTGATATAAGTGACACCCTGTAAGGAAATATCCCACCGATTCTGTCATTCGTTAATTAATTCAGTGTAAGCAGCAGAATATGGCTTAAATAATCTGGTAATCTTCAAAAAGTCACGGGATGCAATAAAGTTAGTGTCTATAGTTTCTCTATTTGAATAATATAATGCGGCACGTCTTTGCACCTTCAGATCGACCGGAAGCACTCCTGCGCGGACAGGCAAAGCCTCTGTACTAACGGTTCTATAAGCCTTACACAAGAATATCAAGGTCAGGCGTTGGCTCTGGAGCAACTTCCTACGAACAGCGCCAACAGTAGATCTATCGGCCCAAACTGGAGAACCGTAACAGATACAACCCAAGTAAGTTGCTCCATAAATAACTTTCAAAGTATTAAATGATAATCCGCACGTGACCCTTGATATTCTCATCAAAGCATTGAAGTTATTTTTTTTATTTTTCACCCACGGTTCTAATGTGCTGCATAAATGAGATATTTCTCTATAAAATTATTCCGAGGTAAAAAACAGATTCTTTTCTTTTAACTGGTATTATTAAATTTAATAAATACGCGGGGGTGTTTTTAAAATTCCTTTTAACAACATTTCAAAAGATATTTGAGGTACAAATGTTAATATGACGTTTATGAGGTTAATATAATGAAAACAAAAATGATATACCTACACAAGAATAATTGATTGCAACAATTCTCAATTTAAACCAGAAAGAATATTATATTTTTTTAAAAATCCGATTGCAAAATTCGCGAACTGGTTTCCGTAGCACCTGCAAGGCTATGTAACTAGATACAACATTATAAGTGATGAACATTTAATAAAGACATTTATAATAGTCAGAATCATTTTTTTAATAGGTAGTTACGTTTACTGCTTGTTTACGGCGTAATTGTTGGAACTTCGAATATTATGACGATGTTAGGTACCTACTTACGCAATAAATTGACGGTTTTCTTGCCGACCGGTTAAATAACACAAGGCCAGGTATCTACAACTTACTGCTTTGAGAGTTGTTATATAAGTGTAGGTTTAAGAAAATCAGGTACAAATAAACCTACATGTAAAGGTATGAAATATCTACATACATATTTATAAAACACGTAATAGTAACCAGCAAAGTGTAGTTACCACCTACCGAGGATACCAATCTTGACTATCAAGTCATATCATTCGAATGCGTGATGTTTTATCTTACAATTTTAATGTGACTGTTGGGTGTATTTATTTATTAACCAACAAAGTTCAGGTTATTATTATTGCTAGCCTCCGAATTATTTCAAGTTTGTACTGGACCCGACTTTCTCAAGTGTTTCAATGGAACAATAGTCCCATTTAAAAGAGACCCACGATTAATAGACTCTTAAACCCGGCACTCCCAAAAACAAGCCGTAAGTCGAAAGATTTTCGCTGCAGCGGTCTCTTAGCACAAGTTATTGCTATTTACCACTAAAATTGTATTTTCACATTCTCATCTTTTACCAATTATTGGCTATGCCGATACCAGCTATCTTGACACTAGAGAATACCAATGAGACAAACTTGAGCGGCTTCAAAATTGTGACGTTTACTCTTAATACTAATAAGCATCCACAGAGACGTCGCGTCGTACAGTGCGTACAGAAGAAGTCATTGCTGCGGTAGAGCTTAGCGTAAAGGAAGAACCGAATCATTCTATCCACCATCGTGCACAGGAATTGGATTTGTGTCCATCCACTAACCATAAGATTTTTTTTTATTTTTATTATTTTTTTATTGCAGTGAATGGCGAGAAGAGCATACCGTTCGCCTGATGGTAAGCGATACGTCCGTTCATGAATAGTAGCAGAACCAAACAACACCTTGAATTACAAAGTAATGCTTGGCATTCCACTGCTCTCGCCATCCTGAGACATAAGATGTTAAGTCTCAATATGTCCAGTAGTTACTCTGGCTACAATGTCCTTCAATCCGAAACACAACAGTGCATATAAACTGCTGTTTGACGGAAGAAATAGACATTGCAGTGGTACCCATCCAGGAAGCCTCTCACATATGAGAGACCTACCACCATTTTGCGGAAAGATCTTGGTTAGCGTGCTTACAAAATCCAACTCGTGTAACAATTGAAGCCACATGATCACCTAGAAAGGCGTAGATTGGGTGACTGGGCCTAAAACAAGATTGCCGTTGATCCCGATTTTTATAAACGAATTTTGTTTAGCGATCAAGCACACTTTTGTTTTATTGGAGGAAACGTTTAGTAACCGCATAGTATCACGTTTCTGACTCGTGAATTGGCCTCCAAGATTATGCGAGTTAACGCCCCTAGATTATTTTCTGTGGGGATATGTGAAATCACAAGTCTACGCTGATAAGCCCGAAACCAATGACCAATTAGAGGACAGGGTTATTGCCGATATACGGCCACAAATGTTCGAAAAAGTCGTAGAAAATTTTATCTCCAAATTAGACTACGTCAGAGCCAGCCAGCCAGTGTCGGTCATTTGCCAGAATACATAAGTACATACATACAAAACCTCACGCTTTTTTCCCAGAAGGGGTAGGCAGAGGTGCCAGGGCACCCACATTTCGCCGTGTATGTTCTGTCCCACGTTGTGATAGGTGGCGAGCCTATCGCCATATCGGGCACAAATTCCTGACTCTGGGCTGATGAATTAATAGAAAAATCCAATATCACTTTGCCCGACCCGGGATTCGAACCCGAGACCTCAGCTTTGTAACCATACCGTAGTACAACTACGCCACCGAGGCAGTCATTTGCCAGAAGTCATATTTAAATTATAATGCCAGAAGATTATATATATCGAATAAGGCTAATTTCACGTCAATTTATAAAAGCTTCTTTGATTTATTCCATTTCAAAATTCTATAGCTCTAAAAAATAAATAATAACATAAGTATACATCTTTCTAAATCTTATATGTACATATATACACTCGTATGTATTGTTCCTCATCATCAAAGTCGATAGTAGTTCGAATACCAAACTACATAATATGGTTTATATTTGCAGTTGCATAATTTAAATAAAGAACGCATCGTAATACAAGAACCAAAAATCCCCGAACACTTTGAATATTTGCAAAGACAAATTAGGCAAACTAATTTATTTAATATTATGCTAATGACTCGTCCAAATTTTTCGTGCAAAGACAAATAACAAATTATGCAAATGTAAATAGTATATTCATTTTCAAGTTCTGCAGTGGCAAATATGCTTTATATCCAAAGTAAATTAAACATGACATATAACTTAGTATTATATTTGGATATGTTTAGAGTGCCAATGTACGCAATATTAGTCGTTATTTTTGTGTACACTGTCTGAGGACCAACAAACGATACCATGGAAGGTTGTTAAAAGGTAAAAGGCTGTTGACCAATAAAGCAAATAAGTCTTATTCGATACGTAGCTGTGCCAAGAACTCCAAATAAATAATAACATCGTTTAATCGTCCCAACGACATAACTTTGGATAAGTGGGTGAATTGGACGAAAAATATTTTATTTTAAGCGTTCGGTATTTGATTTATGCGGCGTTTCGAATGTTCTTGTGAGTAAATTTAACTAAGAGCTTTTTCATAAGTAATACACACATTTCACGATGTTATAGGCAAGTGAGCCTTTTGCCAAAACAAATTCCCGACTTGGCTGATAACGAATAGAAAAATCCAATATCGTTTGGCCCGACTCGGTATTCGAAGCGTAGACCTCAGCATTGTAATCGTACCATAGTACAACTGCGCTACCCAGGCAGTTTTATTTAGCAATTATAATTTACCTAACGAACTCAGAAAATTCAAGTTCACAGCGCATATTTATGAAACTAGTGATTTTTTATTATAACAATGAACACGTGCATGTTATAATCATAAAAGAGCTCGCGAAAATCTAAAAATATACGATCATATAAACGAATTATGATTTTTTCCTTTTGCCTGATTGTCTAGACTGAATTCTGGGTCGGTATAAAATAAATTAAACTAAATATAAATAATTTACGCAGAGTATCTTAAATTTGATGAATTGCAAATGATCTTACTTGATTGTTTTTGTATTCGCCTTTAAGTTCCTTTTGAAAGTATGGGTCGATAGCTGGTACTCCAAGTTCCTCTAGGCCTTTTGCCATCGTATTGATTCCTTCGCGGACTGCATCAACCATACAGTCATTTAAATCCAAGGAGTTTCTGCTGCACACTTTCAAATATTTCCCTGTAACATATACGTAATAGCAAAACTTATTTTTATATTTTTTAACAGAAATAAACCAAAATAACAAATAATAAAAAATAAAATAAAACCTTACAGTCTCCCTGACATTAACGTGTAAAGGTTAACTAATTATGTATTATCATTATGTACGATTACTACACTACATTCAATAAAAGACAAAGAAAAATAAGAACATATTAATATCGTCAGTCACGTTGTACGTTCAAATGCAGTTTATGTTTTGTACATTCTTCGATAAAATAAGTACCTACTTATTTCCATTAGTCGAGCAATAGCTTTTCTCTGCATATATAAATTTCGTTTACTACTTTATTCAACAATAATACTCTCATATCTCAATTATAGCTGAAACTGAAGCTTCTTTGCAGCGAATTAAATAATGATTCAATGAGCCGTTACAAGATCTTATAAATTCCTCTCCCAACGTAGGAACTAGGTGTTCAGGTAACGGAAGAAAAATCTGAATTTTGATAAAAATTACCTATTTCCTTTAGTTCGCCGTATCTTAGACTTTACTTTCCAGAATTTGATACTTATTAGCAACAGCGTCAAATGATTTAAAAAATAATACCCACATGTATTATATCGATTCTTCAATAGGAATATTGATTCAAAAAATCCAAAAGTATACAGTTTTATACCTACAGATAGTTTTCATCAAAATCGGGCTCGTGACCCTTTTTAGTATTTTTCGCTATCCCACATAGTTTTGGATTTGGCAGTCCACGACCATGTGAAAAATTCGCCCTGTATTTATTATGTATCTACGTTTATTTTTTTATAATTATTTGTAATCACGTATTTATGTATATTTGTTACATATAATCAAGTTTGTGTATTTACATGTTTTGTTAATAAAATTAGTATTATTCAGCATTCATTCTATGTTATTTGCACGGTCCTCTCTCTCTCTGCTTCTTTTAAATCCATCTCATGGTTATCTGTGAGGCCGCTATTCGTACTTATATTTAATTATTATTTTTGTGTTGTGTGTATTTAGTGTTTATTTATATTTGTGTACAATAAACACTTACATAGTATATAAATAAACATAATGTAACTGCTATCATCTAAACTGCATTTGCCGTCCTATCCCGTTACGGTTACACCCTATCCTGTCCCGGCTCATTCTAACCCTCTGTCCCATCCCATCTCTTTTAGTTTAAAAGAGGGACAAATATATTTGAATTCCTTGCTTATCCCACGGAAACACGGATTCTTTCGAGAATTTTCCCGATAAAAAATAGCCTATGTGGTAATGTAAGGTGTGAACTCTCTCGATACCAGTAAAGATTAAGCAGTTTTTGACATTAGCACCCCAATGGCATTGACAAAAAACAAAAATTCTAACAGTTATTAGTTAGGATTCTAGTACGAACGAAATGTTTCTATTATCTTTTATGTACAGACATCGCTCAATCATAATAGGTATACCTAGATTTAGTTTTAGGTCGTTTCTTTTGTTTTAAACCAAAGGTTTAGAAATGCATATTTTTTCTTTACAACATTGTGGGTTTTTGGCTCCAGCTACTAGGCAAACAGGTCACCTAAAGGTAAGTGATCATTGTCGTATAAGAACATCCATATCCCTTGGATCATGGATGTGTTGCCGGTCCATCAAATCGGGAGGAGACCGGGAAGGAATATGATGGAACGAGAGAAGGAGTATTGGGCATCCAGCAATCTCATTCCCTGAAAAAAACGTGACAGCACATGTGTCGATCTGTGAGATGGCGGTGCCGCCCAAAACAAGCCTGCGCATTCATGCTGGGTCATAATTGGGAACAGCCTGACTCTACCATCTATCTATTGCGGACCGTACGAGTCTAAAATAAGTAATTTAGTAGAGAAATATTTTAAGCTAAGTTACCGGATGGACATTTTTATTGACAAACAAATTGAAACGAATTAATTATGAATAAAACCAGCATAATATTACAATAAAAATTTTAAGTTACATTTTCATAATGGAGTTTAAACATAGCAATTTAGTTTTATTATTTAATTTATTATAAATGTAGGTAAGTATATAAAGGTCACGATATATATAAAGAATAGATTTTGGATGAGAGAACATATTAATAAAATTAACATATATTTAATTCATTGACATTATTTATAAGTTACATTTCTGATCTGCAAGCTGCAGATATTAATTAATTTAATCTATAAGTTACTATAGTCACTTTTCAAGGAGTCGAAATCTTATTTTTACTAAACTTGAAATTAACCCTTCGTAAGCGCTTAATATCCTAAAACTATTTCTTCCAATGTAGTATGCATCTAACGGGTCGGAAAAACGAATCATTTACTTCTAAATTACTAAGAAACAGAAAATTATTTGAAATTTAAGGCTAACATATATGTACATATTTTTATTCCTTGGCCTTTTTAGACCTTTAATTAGACCTGTACCATTTAATGTTTTAAATGTTGTAAATAACCGGTTCTTTATGACCATATAAAGATATTAAACCACATAAATGCTTGAAAACTACTTAGTAACAAAATATTTACTTACTTATATCCACCGCTCCGTAACAAGCACTAAGCACAGCGGCGAAAAAATATAACTGATACATCCTTACTGGTTCGCGTCTGTTAGTGAAATACACTGCAGTAGGTTTATTTATATCAATTAACGAGAGCTACTACAGTACAGCCTACGTTGTGGCATCGTTTGTAAACCGTGGCCACTACTAAATACAGCTCGCTCTCTGAATGCCGCCAAGCGTCAGTTGACCACGATTGCATAAACCCCAACGCAGTCGTCAATGTCATGTATACTGGTTTTGAATTCATATTATGTATATTTCGCTAAAATTCTATATTTGTTAGGTATACGTGAAAGAATATATGATAATTGCAATTTTGGAAACGGAATAATGGATTAGGAAGAAGGTTTCGCATAGGTCATCTATTAGGGCCCTAGAGTTTCATTTTCTTATGTTTATTTAACTTTCAATAAAAGCAGGAATATATTATCGAATACCAGCTAATAAACACGGAATATTTTAAAATTCACTCAATTTAAATAAGTGGTTTAAGAATTAAAGTCAAAGATTCTTAATTTTGTCACTCATTGACTGATCGATCATCAAGGCACTTCTAGCTGACATAGAAACCTGTAATTTTGAACAGTATTAGTACATACATAAAATCAAGCCCTTTTCTCAGAAGGGGTAGGCAGAGATGCCAGGACATCCACATTTTGCCCTGTATATTCTGTCCCACGATGTGATAGGTGGCGAGCCTATCGCCATATTGGGCACAAATTCCTGACTCTCGGCTGAAAATAAATAGAAAAATCCAGTATAATTTTGCCCAAAAAATCATTCAAATTCATTTTAAATTCTAGGAGTTATATTAGCCCCACTTTGAACTAGACTGATCCAAAACGTATCACAAAAACCGGTCCAAAAACATTAACATTAATATATGGAGATGGCGGAAAGCGTGTTCCGACTAGTGATGCGACGCTCCAATGCCTCTAAAGTAGAGTATAGCAGAAATTAGTCGTCGCTTGCAATGATTTTAAAAATGTCTGCTTGTTTATCGAAAAAGTTTAGTGAAACATATTATAATACTTCTTATCACCGTTTAGAAAAACTCGAATAAGTAGTAAAATTAAGTTGTATGTTGTAATATTAATTTTAGCATATTTATTTCCAAGTAATTACGAAAAAATTCTAATTGTTTGCGCGATTTTCTTATTGGCAAATAATATACGCAGTGCACTAAAGGGCCTATCCTTCGTTTTTATGTCAAAGTCCAAAAATAAAGAAGTAATCGTACATACACAAACTCAAAAAACATGCAGTTAATAATAGAACCTCGGAATTTTTGAGTGAAAAAATGAGTTAAAATTATTGGACATTCAATGTGTTATGCTCATTTAGTTTGTTTTATTAAAGGATATCTAATGTTTTATTAAAGGATATCTAATATCTTACAGTATAAAATTTTCGCAAGTAGATACTTCTTTTGCCAGCTTTCCTTGAAATATATGTTTTCTTTGTTTTACGGCTTTGCTTTTGTCCATATTAATTAAACGAATTTTTGACGTACAATTATATATATATATATATATATATATATATATATATATATATATATATATATATATATATATATATATATAAATATATATATATATATATATTATGTGTGTATATATAAATAATATATATATATTTATATATATATTTTAAATTTGTATGTGTGTATGCATGTGTATGTATTTAAATGTGTGTGTGTATGTATACAGTTATATTTATTAATTGATTAAATATATTTATGTATTACATATTTTATGCGCCTACCGTGCTCTCTCTCTACACCACCTAAAGGTTGACTGGCAGAGAATGCCTCAGGCATTAAGTCCGCCTTTATACAGTTTATGTATATGAAGCATTAAATAAATAAATAAATATACTAAGTAAATCTTAATTATCTTTTTAAGTGGAATGTAATAAAATAATAAACCAAATAAGTACGTACATCAAGCGGGTATGTACATGATTTACGTGGTTAAATATTATTTTCGACGAAAACAACCTATTTTAAGACAAATGACTTAAGTCAGCCTTTCAATATAACGAGTATGTCAAGTAATTTTACAGCCGTGCAGGTTTTTAAAATTTATTGTTTCAGTTTCTTATATATTTAAGAAAACAAATAAATCGCTTATACCTACCTATATTGGTGATTCAATGATCACTTTATTTATTTAAATAAATAAAAATCACATCTCCGACTTTATTATGTATCAAACGTATATGCTTAGGACCGACATTGATAAGTACTATCTTTAATGTTTGAGCCTTGAGCTCAAGTTTCATAAAGAGCGCCAGAATAAACCATCGTAGGAACTACAATTAAATATCTATTTTCTATTCAGAACATTCAACACGGTTTTATTAAATAAGTTATAAGTTTCAAAAGTAAATAGGTTTCTCGTTTCATAAAATTTCAGACCCGTGGCTTGAGTGACTAATTCAAATTCCGACACTATATTACAAATCTAATTATTTAATGTAGAAAACGAACTCTATTTTTAACGCGCTGTTATTAGCTTCACCTATATGTTTGTTTGTATGTATGTAACCGACTCCTTTGAGGTCGATTTTGCCCTACTTGGAACGATCAAATTTAATTCAAACGTTGCATACTTATCCAGGACCGATGACAACGCAATAATTAAAAATATATATGACATTATCTTATCCAGATCCACGTACATTTTTTATTATTTTTAATTAAATTTGGTATATCATTTGCGCGCAGCTGTCATTCTTTGATAAGACAGCCTTAGATATTGTTTTTAGTGCTTGAAAAAACCTAAAAAAATACGCTTGCATAAAAGATCCAACTAAAAACTAAAAAAATAATTGATAATGAGTTTAAGATTCCAAAGAAAATGGAGTAAAATACATACATTTTCTTGCTATAAAGCGTGGGGTGCTGTAGGAAAAGTAATTGTTGTAAACAACGCACGCTTTGTAACATTAAAGTTTATGTATTTTACTCCATTTTCTTTCGAATCTTAAACTTCAATTATTTTTTAGTTTTTAGTTCCATCTTTTATGCAAGCGTGTTTTTTTAGTTTTTTAAACTATAATTTAATATCATTTTTCAATTGCTATAAATGACAAGACGAACTTGCCATTAGTTTGATGGTAAGCAAGATGACCGCTCATGAATAGCAGCACCAAACAACACCATGAATTACAATGAAATACTTGGCATTTAACTGCTCTTGCCATCCTGAGACATAAGATGTTAAGTCCAGTGTTTTGACTCTGGCTACAATGTTCCTCAAACCGGAACACAACAGCGCACATGCACTGTAAAGTGCAGGGTAAATACCCTGTTGTTTCGTGGGAGAAATAAACATTGCGAGGATACTACCTAGGCGATCTCTAATATCTACCACCAGTAGCTATGAATGTACTTATTTTACAGTTACTACTTTTATAGTTACTTACAGTAAATATTTTTATAGTTTATTTTTCGATAGTAATGTACCATTATAAAATAATAACGTAGGATGTATGAAGAAATCCGGGTACAGCTAACATAATCCTCTTGATATGTTAGCTGCATGTACATGGCTTATCAGCATATTTTGAATATGGTATATTCGATTTTGTGAAATAGGCCTTGTAGAGTTAGGGCGTGAAGAGTAAGAAACTTGGCTCTACCTTAGATTTGATAATTTTTTGTTATGATGTCATCTTAGCAAAATATTACGTAAAAAATGTTTTAGTATATATGTAAATGTTATAATACTCAAAATATTAGTACCTACTGAGACGGAACACACTTTTAAAGTTTCTCACTTTGATGTTATCTTATTATACGAGTGCTAATGTTACATCATTGCACATGCTAATGACTATTAACATATTTTTTTAAGTAAGAATCACATATTTTAGGAACAACCATCATATAAAAATTACGAATCCTTGAAGGTAGATATGCTTTCTGTGGTGTTATCAGATTAATATCCATGTTGCTGTATTATCACTGCATTTAAATGATTACTTGAATAGTAGTATGAAATATGAATAAATGTATATTATATTAAAATGATTGCTACAAACACGAAATCAATGAAAACAGTAAAGCAAAGGTCGTTACTATTTAGAATGTAAACGCATTTACAAGGTAAAAAACACGGAAGAAATTGTAAATAGTGGCCAAATATGAATAACATAGTGATGGATGCCGATGTTCAATGTTTTTTATAGTATTTAACGTATTAGTGCGGCCTATTTTGTACATGTATTCTCATGGATTGTCGTGTTTAATTACCCAGTGTATTTGTAGACAGGAAATAAATAATAAATGTAAATGCGTACAGTAGGAACTCCGAACTCAATTATGCATCTTGATATTAAAACGGAATTGTATTTTATAATAAAAGTAATAATATGAGTACATACATATATTGCGAGGTTACTGTTTTATCAATCTAGTATATAGTATATTCGTAGCTCGTTTATAGTAAGTGGAACGCACGGTTTGTATAATTTAATAGATTGTAATTTGTATTATTATCATCGTAGATTATTATGTATTTTATTTCAACCGTAATTTCCACTTGACGATCGCAACACCCATCCGAAGACAACGTCTGCAGATGCATCTGTTGACGTATAGAGGAGAAATAAGAAGAAAAAGAGGGTTGAGAACTTGTCAATACATACATATGTAGATAATCGTCACGCCTGTATGTCATAATGGTAGGCAGAAAATATCGATTACTAATGTAACCTGTATTAATTTGGCCCCAGACAGCGTTAGGTGGGGTAAAGTTATTTCAAAAGCGAAGTGATTTGGATCAAGTCAGTTTTCCATCTAGATATTACGCCGCTGTCAGATATTCATAATCCTTATGATTATCTAAGAGAGACTAAATTGTATGCTTTTGCAATTGCCTTACGTCTACCACAGTGATCACTTAGAAAGATGACGCAGTAATCATTGGTGGTAATACATACTTATTATTTTAGAAATAGTATGAACAGTGATCGTAAATCGTGTATTATTACCGTGTACCTACCGAAATGTTACACAAAACTTGATAAAAGTGCCTTTAAAATGTATAAGGTAGGATACCTTTGCATAATTATTATGGCAAAACGCAGTTGGTAGTTATGTTAAATTAAGATAATTTAATAAGGCGCAATGAAATTATATTCTTGAAGGTGTAGGAACAAATATGACATGAAGTTGATAATATGTAGTTAATCAAATGCAGTGAAATGTGCGATGTGCGCATAAATATGCGATCAAAATCAATATCAGTATAAAGTATCAAACTTAATCATTTGTATTCCCCTATATGCTTGTATTTCTTTCATACATACGAAATCTCACGCCTTTTTCCGAGTAGGGGTAGGCAGAGGTACTGGTAGCAACCAGAACACCCACGTTTCATTATTACCTCTCCGTCTTACTTCCTTCAGCCACAGGAAGTACACTGCTGACATCAGACGACCCCCCCCCCCCTCCAAGGATATGCACATCGACGTGTTGGAAGTGGCCTGCATCTAGTGACCACACAGTGTCCTCCTGCAACATTAACTATTCATTATTACCTACAACCTATAATTTTCAAACGCTAGCAATTTATTAATTATAACATATCAATTTTAAGTACGGTTGGTGGATATGGCTGACTGTGAATTTTCTCTTTCTCTCACATAAGGTGAGTCGCATTGATCATCATTAAAAATAATACTTCAATGCATCTTCTGACTAATGCAATTACTGTTAATGAAACTGATAATGATTTACGAATGAATATGCGTAAAAATATATAAATGTAGAGTATGGAGGCAGGAGTACAGCATCAACATTGTTATGGGTTGACAAATTCATCCAGACTCCAGAGGGGGTAACATAGGGCATACCCTATTGCACCACATTTAGTTGTCATTTCGAAAGCTTATTTAAATGTGGTAGAGCTATGCCGTTGTCTGTCATGACTCAGTAGGAATGGGCTGGCTCGTCCGGGACTATAACACTGTTTCACAGGGGATTGACATGAAGCTTTGCTGTCGCATTTTGTTTCGGTTTGATGGGCTATCAACTGAACCATCCAAGCAAAGCAAGCAAGCATCCAAGCGTTGTGGATTTTCAGGGGCGACTGACACTTACCATTAGATGACATGTTTGCTCGTTTGCCGGATTGATAAAAGAAAAAAAAAACACTTATAAACTAACATATTATTAACATAAATATTAAATTACAACTGTAATTCTGTATCAGCTTTACGTTTCACTGCAGGGCACGGGCCTACTCTACAGTCGAGAGTACGATTGAGAGTGGTTAGGCCATATAGTCCACCACGCTGGCCTAGTGCGGGTTGGCGGACTACAACTGTAATACCATAAACATAACACAAAAATATAGCAGTGGCGCTGCCATCTACTGATCTACCGCACAGAGTACATTACTATAGAACCTACCGGAGCCAACCTGTGTCAATACAATTTTAAAAATAATTTCATAGAGGTCGCCAGTAATGATTACTATATTCCGATACCTGCAAAACCGGTCTAAGCAGATATTTCATATTTTATTTTACTTTAATAAAATAAAACAAAATTGTATTAAATAGACCTTTTTTTCTAAATTCAATTAAACATCTCACCGGGGCGCAGCGTTATTTTAATGTGTGGGTCAATGCGAGTGCATCAATTTTTCTTCTGCTTTTTAGGCACTGTATAGTATGTTATACGAAAATTTTCAAAGTTTGTGAAATTCCTTAATTTTCTAAATTCAGTGGGAATCAGAACATTATAAGTTAGTAACTTCTGTGATGTTAATTCACTAATAGTCTTGCTACTTAGTCTGTATTTAAGAAGTAATTACTTATTGTCTGCATAAGCTCATAAATTCCACTAGAGGGCACAATTGAAAGAAGTCAGGCCGTATAGTGGTGCGGGTTGGCGGGCTTTACATACCACAGAAATTCTTACAAATTCCTATGGTATACAGGTTTCCCCAAATTGTTTTCCTTCACGATTATAGTATGTCGTGATTGTGAGAAGTGTTACTGGGATTAGAAGCCGAGACCACAAAGAACCTAGTGGCACCCACGACTGATCCGTTACTAACAGGGCTACGCTATTGTTACCTTTTACTAATCTATAGATAAATAGAAACTCGGGAACAGCAACAAAGGATAAGTGAAAGGAATTCAAACAAATATTTTCGCTACTGACATGGAATTATCGAAGTACCTACTTAAATACCGTTTAACAATTATGTACATAACGGCGATCCTGTGATGGGCCTCGCTGACCGATTGAATAACCGACATATGATTTTTTTGGCAGAGTACTTACCCATACGAGCTTCGGTGAAAACAAATATAAACATTGAGGCTGGCGTAATACTATACTGGATTACTTTTTTCAACGGGTATTCATAAAAAAAAAACACATAGAGTACGAGTCCTAATTTCCATCAACGTATATAAGAGGAGTTTTAAATCCGCCTGCGCAGTTCTCTACGTCAGTATTTATATTAGCGTTAAGTTGGCAGCATAATACTGCAGGAAAATGGTGGAGTCACGGGGCTCATGCTTCACTTGTTGTAAGACAGTCTTTATCAGTCCATTTATGAATTAAAAAAAAAACATTTGGATTATAATTAAAGGTATATAGGACCAGGGCCGATACGGATGTGAGGCATGGATCATCAAGGAACACCTAGGCAAATGCTTGGAAGCATTTGAGATGTGGACATGTGGACCTATAGGCGTCTTTTATTAATATCTTGGACTCAGAAAGTGACTAATGAAGATGTCCTACGACGAGTTGGTCAAAATCGCAAACTTTTGAAAACCATCAAACAAAGGAAAGTTATATATTTAGGACACGTGCTAAGACATGATAAGTACGAGCTTCTTTAACTTTTAATGATGGGAAAAGTAGCTGGTAAAAGGAAAGTAGGTCGGAGGAAAAAGTCATGGCTATGAAACATCAGAGAGTGGACAGGAATTGCGAGCGCCACAGAACTATTTCGCCTCGCACGAGACAAGGGACAGTATGCTGAGCTGACTTCACTAGTTGGAGAGGCACTACAAGAAGAAGGACTAGGGCGGCAAATATTCAAATAATTGCATGATTACACTACTGCCGCAGGGCGGCGTAGCACGACGCGACGGGGCGGTGCTAGAAATGTCGGGCGATTCACGTAATTTCTTGACGCACCGATCTTGCGGTGCGGTTGCAATTAGGTTTACATTTTGTTGCAAAATTGTATTCTCGTAATTGTTTAGCAGCACGTGAGCTGCGCGTCAACTGTACGTTATAGGTATTTAACATGGGCGTAGCCAGCCATGGACTCAGGGTGGGGCAGAAATCTTAAATAATATTTAAGTAGCAAACTATACCCGCTGTCTCACCCCGGTTATTTTTTTTTTTCATACACCCTATAGCACCATGTATCTATTGGGTATATCAAGTGTGGTACCGAAAACGAAGCCGGGTGGCAATTTATTTATTTATTTATTTAAATCTTTATTGTACACATAAAAAACAAATACAAAATTCAGAAACTAAAAAAATAAAAAAGTACAAATGGCGGTCTTATCGCTTAAAGCAATGTCTTACAGACAACCATGGGATGGATTTAAAGAGAAGGAGAAAGAGAGGGCAGTGTAAAATAAATAATGAAAAGAGAGGACACTAAATAATATTCATACTAACTAAAATAAAACAAATTACATCATCATAACATACATACATACATAATAAATAGCATAAATACATACATATATAATAAAAAATAAATATATATATAAATATAATACACACAAATTGTAAAATAATTTAGATGTAGGAAATAATGTCAACTACTAAAATCAGTTTAATTAAAGAGAAAGGTAATTTAAGTGACTTCAAACTCAATGCAACTAAAATTTTACAAAAAAAAGCGACGTACTCCATTTTATTTTTAAAGGCGCTATGGTACGCAAGGATTTAAATTGTTATTTTTTTTTTTTTATTGCTGTGAATGGCGAGACGAGCAAGCCGTTCGCCTGATGGTAAGCGATACGACCGCTCATAAAAGTAGCAACATTCCACTGCGCTCGCCATCATGAGACATAAGATGTTAAGTCTCAATATGTCCAGTAGTTGCTCTGGCTACAATGTCCTTCAATCCGAAACACAACAGTGCATTTAAGCAGTGTTGTTTCACGGGAGAAATAGACATTGCGGTGGTACCTACCCAGATGGCCTCTCACATATGAGAGACCTACCACCAGTAAGCAAGAACTATACCAGTAACCACCTAAAAACGACGATATTCAAAAAATCACAAAAAATAGCGTTTCTTGCGAAAATTTTATTTGTAATGTCTTTATAGTGTGGTCAGGGATGCTCCTATCTGTTAATGGGTATTATTGCTATTTTAAATTAACATCACCACCTTTAAATTTTTGAAGCCTTAGCATGCTCTATATTTCTACAATTGCTAATTGCCCCCACAGAATTTGTAAACAAAAAAACTGACCATATATTATAACCATTTTTCACATCTAAAATTACACATACAAAGTGAACTGTTCAGTTACTTCTTTCAATGAGTTTGATTTCCAACGCAAAGTTGGGCATGAGAAGTAATGCAGAGTTGAAAGTGGGGCAATTTGGACATGGGCAACGGGACCCCAGGGGTCAGAGGCTGGCCGACTTTCTGGAGAAAGAGGGACTCTTTGCGATGATCTCATTTTTCCAGAAGCCGCCTCATAGGAAACGGACCTGGTTGAGTCCTGACGGTCCTAAGAGAAACGAGATAGATTTCATCTTAATGACGCATAGACGGATGTTCAGTGACGTCTCTGAGATCAACAGGGTGAAAACTGGCAATGATCACCGAATGGTTAGGGGCACATTGAATTTCAATGACCAAATGGCAAATAGAAAGGCATCGCTTGATGAAGTCTATACTCCGACCTACTCGCGCCCATATCCAAAGCCCCGAAAGTTTTCAACTTGAACTAGCAAATCGCTTTGATTGCCTAAGTGAAAACCTAGCTGTAGACGTGCTAAACAGCGGTTTTGTAGTAGTATTCAGCAAAGTGACTTAAGTAACTTATACCTCGCCGTAGAGATACACCAGAAAAACTCGATTTACACTCTTGACCTCATGGCCGAACGTAGATCTATGGCGCTGCTGTTTTCCGTTGAAGTCAAAGCATACCGGCTGCTCAATAGACTACTAATACTACTAATACTAAATATTAAAGGAGATCGAGAGGTTCTACGGACAGCTTTTCACCTCGGTTGCCGAAACTACTGTTAGCTCGGCCGAAGACCCGAGAGCTGAGTTGATCTGACACTACAGCGATGATATACCGGACATTAGCCTGTGTGAGATTAAGACGGTTCTGAAGCAACTTAAGAACAAAAAGGTGCCGGATGAAGACGGAATCACTTCAGAGCTTCTGAAAGCGGGTTTGAACGCCGATACTGAAAGTCCTTCAGTTCCGTTCTCCTCGAGAGTGTAACGCCAGAGGCATAGAGCAGGAGCGTGGTGGTACTGATCTTCAAAAAAGGTGATAGCACTTTGCTGAAGAACTACAGGCCCATCTCGCTTCTGAGCCATGTCTATAAGTTATTTTCGACGGTCATCACAAATCGTCTCGAACGCAGGTTTGATGACTTCCAGCCACCTAGACCACGTCCAAAGAATTTTCCTCTTCTTGCTTCGGAAAGTTATCCAAAAACCGAGGAATATGAGTTGCCACTTTGTTTAGCGTTTGTGGACTATGAGAAAACCTTTGACGCGATCGACAATCGGCTTTGCTAAGGTCTCTCCAGCGGTCCCAAATCGACTATCGGTACATCCAAGTGTTGAAGTATATATACAACAACGCCACCTTGTCGGTCCGAGTACAAGATCAGAGCACGAAGGATATTCCACTACAGTGAGGCGTGAAACAGGAAACTGGAAAACGCCTTCAAGTTTTTGCAGTGGAAAGGATTTGGCATCAACATCAACGGCGAGTATATCACTCAGGTTTGCCGATTTGCCCACGATATTGTAGTTTTGGCAGAATCGCTGGAAAACATAGCACTATGCTCGAAGACCTAAATCCAGTCTCCCAACAGGTGGGTCTTAAAATAATTTTTTGTCCAAATGTAAAATAAGCATGGACAAAACAAAGATCATGTCGAATGTCCAATGCCCACCCCCATCGGTGTTGGGGGCTCGACTCTTGAATTTGTAGACGAATATGTCTATTTAGGACATGTGGTCTAGTTAGGCAGGTCCAACTTCGAGAGAGAGGTCATTCGTCTAATCTAACTCGGTTGGGCAGCGTTCGGAAAACTACGCGACGTCTTCTCGTCCAAAATACCTCAAATCCTTAAATCAAAAGTCTCCGATAGTTGTGTGTCGCCAGTGAAGAAATACGGCACTGAGACGTGGCCTCTCACTATCGGCCTTATTAGGAAGCTCAAAGTCACTCAACGAGCTATGGAGAGGGCTATGCTAGGGGTTTCCCTGCGAGATCGAATCAGAAATGAAAGTAAAATACATAGCCCAGCGGATTAGTAAGTTGAAGTGGCAATGGGTGGAGCACATAGCGTGGAGAACTGATGGCCGATGGGGCCAAAAAGTTCTCGAAACGAGGCCACGTAGCGGAAAGCACAGCGTAGGACGTCCACCTACAAGGTGGTCAGAAGACCCGGTAAAGGTCGCGAGACGTCGCTGGATGCAGGCTGCTTACAACAGGTCACTGTGGAAATCATTGAGGGAGGCCTATGTTCAGCAGTGGACTTCCTTTGGCTGATGGATGATGGATGATGTGTTTATAATCACTAAAACTAGCACCCGGCTTCTTTTTCGCTCGCAGTCTTGATATATCCTGTTATGTATAATTCGAATTGACCAAAACATTTTCTTATTGCTCACCTTCCTACACCAAGAAATCATCCATCTAAAAATGTGTCTCTAACTTCATCGAAGGCTCTGGGAGTGTGCCAATTTGTTAATTAGTCAATTTAGAGGTTTATATCTACCTATAGATAGTACTTTACTTAGATATTTTATTTTTTTAAGGTTGGTTAGGTACCTTAGAGGCCGGAGCCAGGGTGGGGCAAGTGCCCCACCCTGCCCCACCGTGGCTACGCCCATGGTATTTAATACTTGATGAAGACGAGAATACGAAAAGGGCTGTTTTGATCGAAACTTAACCGCAACTGCACCGCAACAGAACTTATTTTAATACGTAAATTGCACTACTGATCGCGGTTGGGTGACCGCTCAAAACGCCAGAAAGAATGTTCTTTAAGCTACTTCAAGAAAAGGACGAGGTTCTCAATTTGGCGGAAGTTTTTTAAAAGCCTTGTTTTCATTTATTTTTACATATTCCACGACGTAATTATTAGTTAAAATTCACTTCACTCTACCCAGCTAGTTCCAGGTATGGTGCAGATAGGTATTACCACTAAAATTATCTTAAGGATAACTTAAGGATCAATCTCGAAAATAGACGATAGTCGCCGTCTAAATAATTATTAAACCATCGGTGATTAATTTTAATACTGAATTCATTAGTCAAACCGATTATGATAAAAAAAATAACAAAAAGTTAATATATTTATAAGTTCATTACCCTTGTCTTAGGCGTCAAATATTCATTATGGTGCACTCGAAACATACAATTGCGTTATATTAATTTTGTTAAACGATTTTTTCGTTTGCTCCATCACTAGACACTTAGGCACTTAAAAATATATCTTCCATAGAAGAGTACTAACTATAACTATTATTGGATATCAAAGGTTTTTTTTATGATCATAAAATTAATTATTGGTAGGTCGTATAAGTCAAGTTCAAAGTAAATTGTATTATGTAGATATGTGAAAATAAAGTAAAACAAAATACATTATTATCTCTTGTCTTCGCCGTCATCTTCATCCACAGGAAATTCGAACCTAAACATAGGTCTTTCAAACATTCCCATAGACGGTTTCATCATAAGATCGGTGTTCATCGTAAGATCAAGCAGTAGATAGGCGTACTGCTCGACTAATTTGCTGACTGCTCCTTAGATGGACGTTCTAAAATAATTTAAAAACTTTTCTTCGTGGCGTCCTAAATTCAAAAAGAAGCGATTAAATTCTCCGTTATATTTTAATTATTCTAATATTGGTAGGAGTTAGGACCAATAATTTTCTGCTTCTACGCCTTCGTTGTCTAAGCAAATGTAGCATGCTCCATCCCCAAAATCAATGTTGCTACTGATTTGAATGAATTTGAAATTGTGATCGTTGGCCGCTTGGATATAATAATAATAATAATAAAATAGTTTATTGAATCTTTCCTTAACCTAGGTAACAAACAAAAATTTTACATAAATTAGAAGTGCTTAGGCTAAGATATGGCAATAGTGAGAAACAGCTGGTGTTTAAACTAGGATAGCCCTGTACAATAAGCACCTTTATGTTGCAGGGCCTAGGTGTAATGGGCATAAAACCACTAGATGCTAACATGCTTGCAGCCAGCGTTGCATGCAGACCGCTTCCAACAGGGAACTGTCATAACTTTTAGCTCTAAAAAAAGAGTGAAACAATGCCTCTGGAAAGGTTACGATGCAATATGCAAAATCGTAAGCAAACATTTTTTTGAATACCTTTATTATTAAACAAGTTAAAATTATTTCAGATTTGGTAGCTGGAGGAACAGAAAAGGATGCCACTATCGTTCTTGACGTCATCTTTCATAAGGCATGTGAGAGCGAAAGTGAAAAGATGTATTCCCACTGCATTAAAATATTAATGGCAGAGATATAACGACCAATTTTGATGTTGTGTTAAAATAATGTTTGTTATAAATTATAACATATAAGTATCTTTTGAAATGATAATAAAATATTGTTCATAATCAAACTTTGAAAAAATAAACAGTGTTGTTTATGTATCACGCACTATATATATAAATAAATAAAAATAAATACTTAAGTGTAGCTCCATCAAAATTTTATGGAGCTATTTGCCTCTTAAAATTTAATTTGATCGTGTTGTTTAAGATAAAAAAACAATTTGAAGAAATTTTACAAGACATAAAATTAATTCAAGATTGGTATAGATAGGAGGACCACATAGACATAAAATTAATTCCAGATTGGTATAGATAGGAGGTGTGATCGTAGAATGCTGTGGACAAATGATAGAAAACTGAAAAATTTATCTACTTGGAAGATTCTACAATAAATTAAAAAATATCAACAAACCTGGGATGGTTGGGCAATCGATAGAGAAGTACTAATATTTGGCAAAGCAATTAAGTTTTTCGAAAATCTCCAGATGAATTGGATAAATTAGGGTCATAACTCATAGGAATAAAATCATAAAATTTTAATATTGTGAATAGATCTTGGTTAAGCGAGAAGGGAAATAAGTTTTTCAGCATAACTAATAACTATTTTTTCAGGCAAAGTGGGTTCGAAAGCCATGTAATAAAACTTAAAAAACATCAATTACATTCCAACTGATTTTATGTACAGTTATCTTTTGAGGCTTATGAATAATGTCAAACGTCAAAACTCAAGACCAATCACAAAAAGTTGCCGGCAAAATCCTTATAAAAACGCATTGGGCAATGATGAACTATTATATATATATATATATATATATATATATATATATATATATATATATATTTGAAAGTAATATATTGTTCAGGAAATACGCTAGTTTTCGCGGTAGAAAATAATCTTGGTTGAGATAGATAGAGGTAGAGAACATTTTATTGTACACCACATAATACAAAAACATAAGATACAGTGAACAATTATGTTTAATAATAGAGTATGGCAAATAGTGATCTTATCGCTAGTAGCGATCTTTCCAAACAACCATAATCGTTTAATTAAAATGTAGTGGTTAATAAAAAATAAATGGAACAGAATCAATGACATGAATAATCTAATAATCTCTTTATCCTTAATTATTTTGTAAATTGAATTAATATGTTGGCATTTATGAATATTTCACAATATGGGGTTTTCATTGACTTATGTTTATTGAAATTAAAAAATCTCACAAAATTTATTGCCCAACTTGGATCAAACCTAGATGGACGTCGCGGGTTATAAACACAAGTTAACACTACAACGTCATTCACGAGGGCAATATCATATCTTAATCAGATCTGCCATAATTGGGTCGAGACGGATTGTTCTTAAGTTTATGGCAAACTAGCGACGAGGTCACTTTAAGGATTCATCAGAAAGTTCCTAAGTATTTTTATTTATATATATTATGTATATTTGCGATTAAAAATAATGCGACTATATGTTTCGGATACGACGAGAATGTTTGTGGATCAAATAAGCCACAGTTAACATTTGGCAACTTAAAATGCTCTTGAAGCCACGCAAAACTAAATATTTTCACCGCCGAATTTGATCGCTCTACATCGAGAACTTAAAAGGACTCCACTTTTATACCATTGAGCTTCTCGCTCCACGTCTTTAAAGTAAATATCAAAAGCAATAATGAAATGATAAAAAATGTATTTTGTTTATCTAAATGAAGGCTAAAACGTGTTAGGTATACAAAAAGCAACGGAAAACGTCTCAGTAATTTAAATTGTAGCTTTTGCCGCCGTCTACGAGCCTGTGTAAGATAAAACTGCATAACAATTTGCAAGGACCAGCACTAGATTTTTCGTCGACATTCCTTAAGATTCCGCTCATATGCCAATATTCAAATAGATTCTTGTATACCACAAGATAGTGGACATAAAATACGACGTGTGAGTCGGTTCTAAATCATGGCAGGCGTAAGATCGACGGCATTGACATAACGGGATATGTTAAAGATTAATGACGCTAATAACGTACATGTTTGAATCTAATCCTAATGCTTGTTTAGTCCACGTTGCGATGTATCTCGTTATCGCTGATTTTATCTCGTTTTTTTGCGATCCAGATGAATATATCATCGTGTGTTGAATGTTTGCATCTGGGTTACTAATAATTTCTAAAAATCTATGACGCCTTTGAGTCTAACATCAGCAGAGGATGGACGATGTACGATGATGTTTACCGTATTTATAGCGTAATCAATAATCATAAATCTTCAATGCTCATTGCTTGTATTGGCACCTACGACAAATACAATTCATGTATCCAAAAGTTCGTTGACGTCGACCGAGTATCGTTTGTGGTTTTACATACCTATGTTTTTACGAGTACATGCGTACAATATTGCGTTATGTCATCATCATACCCTAGTAATTCTACCTTTGGAGGCCTCTTCCCAAAAATCCTTTGCTTTTGCTTTGCTGGGGTAGGATATCCGTTTTGGTAGCGCTCACCGTACATCATCATCTCAGCCACAGGAAGTCCACTGCTGAACATAGACCTCCCCAAAGGATCTCCACATCGACCTGTTAGAAACGGCCAGCATTCAGCGGCTTCCTGCAAACTTAGCCAGGTCGTCTGTCCTCATTGTAGGCGGGCGTCCGACATTTCGCTTGCCTGTACGTGGCCTCCACTCTAGAACCTTTAGGCCCCAATGGCCATCAGTTCTACGAGCTATATGCCCGGCCCACTGCCACTTCAACTTGCTAATCCTATGGGCTATGTTGGTAACCTTTTTTCTCTTACGGATCTCCTCATTTCTGAGTCAATCTCGTAAGGAAATACCGAGCATAGCCCTTTCCATGGCTCGTTGAGTGACTTTGAGCCATTTTTGAGCCATCAATGAGGCCCACAGTGAGAGGTCACGTCTCGGTGCCGTATGTCATCACTGGTAACCCACAACTATCGAATCTCACCGTACAGAATGATGGAAATATTGCAATAGGGATCTAGGCAAGGATGTTGATGATTTAGCCTGTATAATATCCAATCACAAGCTTACCAAGGTAATTCTATCAACCGGTGAGAAATAGCAATCATTTCCCGTGCGTATTATTTGCTTTGAATTTTAGATATCTTTTGACCAGATGCTTTAAAATCATTTTGTCGTTCAAAACTAAAAATATGAAATAATTCCACATATCTCAGGATGACATTTAAACTGTTTTTTCGCCCATTTTTCAGGAGATGTCGTAAATAAACCATAATATTCTGCCAACCTCATGGCTGCTTAAATCTCTCAATCAACCAAAAAATATTTATCTTATAATCAAAATCAGCATTGCACATTTATTGATTTAATTGTTTTTTTTTTAAAGCATACGAAATATCAATCGAGCGACTCCATTAAGAAATGATGGTCTGAACAGGAAAAGTGATATGAAATCCTTTACATCAATCATTCTTAGTAGGCATTCTGCTTATTGTTTAAGCTTTTAAAATATCTTAACTTGTTTTATTTGTCACACTAAAAGCGATTCTGTTTCTGAACAGTCATTGGGATCGGGTTAGGTAAGTCTTTTTAATGGTTGATTTATTACTAAATTATTATAGGTCAGTAGAACCTATAAATAAGAATTTTGCACATTTAAAACTATATATGTTATATGCAGTAATTATATTTTACTAACACTACGATTATGGATTATTGTTATGTTTTGTGAGATGTTGTTGTAAGGTGAATGAATGTGAATGTAGACAATGAATGGTAGTTTTACTTCTGAAGTGTTCATGTTTACCTACAATTGGAATTGAAAAAATGTTTTAAGGTCCATAGGAACGAATGGTATGATTTATAATATGCCTTTAAAAATTAAACATGAAAAAGGTTCATTGATCTCGGAAATAATTGTTTGTCCTGATCCCATTCTGTTCACGAACTGCATCAAAATAAAAATCAATCGATTACGATTCTCAGGGGAACGAAATGGGTGTCATATTTTACAAGTTGGTTGTGTTGACCAGCAAATGCCATCTAATTACAAAAAGAGAAAAAGCTCTGTTATCTTTTTTAACCTAATGTAGTGCGTCAGTATAAAAATATTATAAAGGCGCGGAGTGGACTCGCCGAAGCATTTTGCGAAGCGACTCCTTGCGAGGTGCACATTCACGCGACGCGCACATATCCTTTTTTGAACCCCTATAAAATATATTTCTTAGCGGTGAATGTAGTATACAACTACAACCGACAATGTTTTTAAGGAGCAAAATTATACTTTTTTGCCTAGGAATATTAGGGGTTACTTACGGAAGTGAACCGGAAGAAACTATCTTCAAAGGATTCTCTCCTAAGGATGGCGCGTATTACACTGACGATGCAGTTATCATAAATGGTGAGAATGTTTAAGCTTATTTTTATAGGTAAAAATCTTGTTAAATGTTAATTAAATTTTTTAAATAAATGTAATTGATTGGAAATTCAATTACTTGAATTTTTAATACACATAGAAATCTAATAGAATAATATAAAACTTGTAATAATTATGCTATGTAGCCTATAATTGTTATACATAGTTCTTGTACATTATATCTCGAATGCAATAAGATAGTTGTTATGGTAGGAAGGAAAGTGTCATGTCCATAAACAGAGAGTATTGTGCGGACTCAAAACAATGCGCAACACCTGTGACTATGAGGTTTTGAGGCTAGAGAAAGTTAAAATTAGCAAATAAAATGTCCGGTCACTTGTAAAATTACTATCGGAAATAAAATATATACTATGGTGAACTCAAGATCATGGTAATAAATTTAAATATTTTATTAGGCGGAGAAAGAAACATTAAGTCGTTTAAAATTTATGTTATGATAAAAATAATCGTCATAGGTCGATTGAAAGCTTAATTACGAATGCAAGCTGATCAAAACGAGTCTATTGATGAGTGTGGTCGTCAACCCGCATAATACCTACGTAAAACTTCTTAGCACGTGTTTTTATTTCAATACACCTATCAAACTAATTCAATGCAAATGCTCTGACGCCCACTCGGCCCGAGATGACTGTATGAGTATCAATCAAAGCATTGTCCTCAAAGCACATCAACATTTAGATAAATACAGGGTACAAGTTTTTGTAGCCGCTTTGGAGGACATTAATTAGATCAAAGACCAGAGATTGAAGCGGTATGACGCCGTGACATTTCGCTTCCTTAGTTTGCTGAACCCGGAATTCAGACGACAATCGCATTGTTATTGCTCGCACTTTGTGATATTGATGAGATTTTGACAAATTACCGGCAACATGCAGCATGCGTGTAGTAATTCTACTATGCGCCCAATAAGGAAATTTAAACGCTCTGGTACAAGTTCAAGGTGCCAAGTTTGTTGGCATTCCATAGTGATATTTAAAGCGGTGCATTGTGCGTTTAATGTATTTTGAACCTGAATTATCAGTTAAATCCTTTTCTTAAAGTATAATTTACCTTGGCACTATCGGCAGAAACCTTTAAAGATACATATTTTCAGAATATGCACCGGGAAATCAAGTTTAATTTAGGATCATTCGTTGCCAGTTGTAAGTAAAAGACATTTTAACGTCAGTTTTACGACACAAGGACGAAATCTTTTATTATTTATATTAACGGCTACTACCAGTACTAAACATAGGTAGAGATTGCTGTGTGAGTAGCGAGGGGATAATTGTTTCAATTAAAATTAAGTTATTGTCGATACAATATACTTAAACGGTCATAAAATTTAACAATATAATCTTGTCTCTTACTAAGATATTCGTGTCATGTTTCAAATATATTTTTCTAAAGATAAATTGAACATACGAGTTTTCACTCGTAAAAATCATATATCTTCATAATAGAGACGTATTATCCTACAAAGATTGGCAAAGACTATGGAACCTTACTTAAATAAAAAAAAATAATCTCTTAAAACGCTTATAAGAAATTCAGAACAGTCGTTTATCTTATGGTATACACGTTTATATTCCGGGCTGTGTACTGCAATTTGTTAAATGTTTATGGCATGCACAAGTGATGTCTTTATTTTGAAAATTGTATTAGTAAATATTTGTACAGAATTTGGGTTAACGTTAGAATTAGCATGCTGCACACATGGCGTTGTGGATTCCAATGAAAACGTTTCAATATAACGGAAACCGTTATGCAGCCAATGGAAATAAATAACATGCATGAACATTGGCTTATATTGATATACACCAGTGGCTTCTGATACCGCATTCGGAATAGTAATTTTTATTGCTTTTTTACGATAACTTGTTTACACAAAATTTCTCACACAGCGTCATGTTTATGCACAATGTTGTGCGAATTTCTTTTTTTTTTTTAATGTGTTGTTTATTTGCTATAGCGGCATGATATTCATTCACTATTTCACTCTGATTGACTCTACGATTATTTTTCAATTAAGATAATTTGGTTATAATGAACTCATACAACTCCCTATTTCTCTAAATTTAATTTTAGTATTGTCATGCATTTCTAATGCCCTTACCCAAAAACATCCATAATACAACAAAAATATGAAGAAAAACGTGATTATTTTTAATTTTCGCTAAAATTATATTTATTGATGTTAAAATTTTGATTAGGCAAAAATCTTTTAAATAACTAATGATTGTAAATAGTTCCAATATGTTTTACTCCAGTTTATTTGCATATTGTATCAAGCTGAGTCATAAACGTATAAAAAAAAACAAACTATTACTAGCCATTGTTTCACAGTGTCTTTGAATTCTGCCAGTTCCTGTTTTACTTTAGCATTCGTCATCCTTAACCGTACAATTCTGTATCATCCGCCTACTCGCAGTTCTGATTTTGTGAAGATAATCTCATCTGTTATTTTCCTTGTATTTGCATTGAGCTCGCCATTATTGAGGAAATATACGACATGGGTCTTTGGACTACCTGCTGGCAGTACAGAATTTATTTCGGTCAAGTTCAAGGCTTCATACCTACATTAGTGTTTTTGAGCTTTTTTTACGTTTTAGCATGAGCTATTTTGATTCTGCACAATATCGGAGTAAATATTACACGCTCTTTTACGATTATGAAAAATAAGATCAATTAAACAGAGTTAGTTATTTCAACATCAAGTTGTTAGGAAAAATTACTTGTTACGTATTTATGTACACATTTCTGAAACTTGACGAGATGGCTTTATTTTGCAGCCCATGTCGATCGGGAGAGACGCGGCACAGAATACTCTCGTGATGAAAAACAGCTCTTATTGTTAGAGCCAGGCCAGGTAATAAACACTCATAATTTTGTATAAATGTTAAACGAAAAATGTGTACCAGATTCAATTAACTTTTAAGGTTGTGATTCTATATTATCAATGTGTGATAGGCAATTAAAAGTCGATGGTTTTTAATTACATATCAAAATGTCGGCATGTTGTTACACTTTAAATGTCCGTGTGGCTTTAATTTAATGTCAAATAGCGATCACAATGTCGTGATACTTCTGTAGTCGTAAACAAGTTTGGCAGGGAGGAACCAAGGGCTGGACAACATGCCGAACAACTTTGAAACGATACTTATTTAAAGTAATCGACATAATGCCATTTAAAAGGTCCATAAATGTGTTGGCTATAAAATTTACAAAGCTGGTTTTCAATCACACCCTACCTGGAGTAAAATATGACTTTTGTCTTTTACGAGACTTATTATTGCAGCAAACAGATGATGTTGAATTTGGGTTGGAATGCGAAACAACTATGGGTAAAAAAGGCACATGCAAAAGATTTAGAGATTGTTATCCTCTGTTTAAAGTAGCAGACGTATCTGGGTTAGATGGATGGGTGTTGGGACATTATGATACATGCAGCTATATCAGCGGGGATAATATGGAGGTATGTCCATACATATATTAACAGTATATGTAAATATGTGATTACCAAGGGCTAATCGATCCGACACAAGGCTACGACAACTTTTGCCCGAGTAATGAGAAGTGGTTTAATGACGTTGCATATACATTGTTTCACAGGTTGTGGGTGTATGTTGCACGGAACCTGTCGGCACGCCGCCGCAACAAGAACCTGATGTCCACCGACTGGGTATTCTACCCCCACCGATACCAGTACATTTCCTACCATCACAATCTTCCGGGTAAGTTTTTTAGCTTTTATTCTTTTTTTACACTGCTCTCTCTTTTTTTCTTGTGTGTAAGTATATCCATTCCATGGTTGTATATACGAGATTGCCTAGTGCGATAAAACCGTTATTTCTGCTTTCATTTATTTTTTGTAATTTCTGTTTGTTGTTTTTATTTTTGTGCACAATGACGACTAAATGAATTCATACACCACACGGGTTGCCCTTCTTCCTCCCATTCCACTGAAGATTCCAGCAATGCATCTACGATCAGGCATTGTAGATATATCAAGCCCAATTCTAAATGGCTTGCATTTAGAATTAGATGGGCTGCTTTTACGTTTCCCCAACTAGGGATGTTGCGGATGTCGATTTTTTCACATCCGCGGATGCGGATGCGGATGAGGATTTTCAAAGGCTCACATCCGCGGATGTGGATGTTTAAGATCTTATACAAAATATAAATATAGTATATGAATGAAAATTGAAATTAAACTATTATTGACGGATTTTATCGCTTACTAATGTTTATCGATTTATCTATGTAATTTTTTTTTATTTTTTCAATTCCCTATATTTCGATTACTTTAAAGGATTCATGCCTCCGTGGCGCAGTTGGTTAGACGCCGCCTGTGAAACGAGAGGCCGCGGGTTCGATCCCCGCACCGAGAGAAATGTTTGTGCGGCCCACAAATATTTCTTCAGGGTCTGGGTGTTTGTGAGACCGAAAAGTCTCTCGTAGTTCCTGATATCCACGACACAAGACTCGATCTTACTGTGGGGTCAGGACTATGTATGTGACTGTTGGGTGTTATTGATATTTATTTATATTTATATTCATGGTTTGGTGGCATTCGGGGTGGAATTAAATTCCACCCGTAATTTACAATTATTAAATTAAAAAGTTAATTTGAAACGTTAATCTGTTTTTGCATTTCGGTCTACGCAGAAGAAGCACACTGTGTCTTGATGTCGGACAGTTGTTCTTTAGGGTCCCGATATAAATAAGTGTAGAATTCAATCCCATGCTTATGCAAGGTTCTAGCCATCTTCTCTATTGATAGTTAAATGCATTACCTTCGTTTTGAGTAGCCCAAGAGCTCGCAAAAGAACACCGTTTCATTTATTAAGTAGATACTAGCGGTCGGGCCCGGTACCGCCCGGGTACATACACGTTTTAAAATTGCGATCAAAATGTTTAATTCTGACTATCAGTTTAGAATATCGACCAATCGGACCACGAAAAACGAACAAAATTTCCTAGTATTTGCTAGAAATATCACTACCGCTTTCCTCCTATAGGTCATAGCGTGATGATATATAGCCTATAGCCTTCCTCGATAAATGGACTACCCAACACTGAAAGAATCATTCAAATCGGACCAGTAGTTCCAGAGATTAGCGCGTTCAAACAAACAAACAAACAAACTCTGCAGCTTTATAATATTAGTATAGATAACGCCGCGCCGCCTTTTCTGATAACAAGGTTAGGAAGAGGTTCGTAAATTAAACCCACGCTGCAATTAGTGGAGTGGATAAAAATCTTTCTGCTATCGGAAATAATATCGTTAATTCCTCTCGATAAACACCACTTAAGAGGATATTCAATTTTTAAATTTTTTTAATTAGGTAAGAAAGAAATTCTGATGCTACCATTTTCTGGTATTTCTCGACTCGACTCGACATTTTGTATTACATCCGCATCCGCATAAATATCCGCATCGATTATTGCGGATGCGGATGCGGATGCAGATGTCCAAATCTATGCGGAAGCTCCGCATTTGCGGATGTGGATGCGAATATTCGCAACATCCCTGTCCCCAACTTATGCCATAAAACTAACTTCGAATGCTGTTTTGATGAAATGTGATGATTAGATTTTTTAATTGCGATGGATAGCAAGACGAGCATGCCGTTCTTCTGATGGTAAACGAAACGACCGTTCATGAACAGTAGCAAAACCAAACAACACCTTGAACTACAAAACAATGCTTGACATTTAAGACATAAGATGTAAAGTCTCAATACATCCAGTAGTTACTCTGGCAACAATGTCCTTCAATCCGAAATAACAGTGCATTTAAACTGCCGTTTTGAGAAAAAGGCATTGCGGTGGTACCCGCCCAGGTGGCCTCTCACATGAGGGACCTACCACCAGTTGTAATGATGTATTGTTTAGTTTGTCGGCGCGTATATCGGCGGTGTCGTCTCAGTGGTCGTACAGCGACGAGAACGCTCGCCAGTTCCCGGCGCAGTGGCCGCCCACCATCCCACCGCTGCCGACCCACCCGCCTGACCACACCGCGCCCACGCACCCCCCATCCCTCAGTGAGTACTAATTATACCATGGTAATCGAGACAGCAGTGATTCGGGGAGAATGGAGAAGAATTTGTCGGAAGGCGGACCCTGGCACCCACTGGGATAACATAAGGTAGAAGAAGAATCTAGAGGACAGAAATTCAAAGGCGCACATTTTTTTTAAATTACTGGTTTTGCATGTGCGTTAAACATACTTTTTTCGTATCTAGTTTTCATAACTCGATGTAAGAAGATCATTTTATTATTTAAAAAATACAATTCACATAACATAAATAAATATATAAACAATAATAAAACGGAAAATAGGAAAGGCTCTACGCGTCGCATCGCTAAGATACTAAGGTTTATACTGACTGAGTTATTAATTTATTATTAAATGAGCCACAATACTATAATTTTCATGTTTTTGTTGATCAGTTGCTGGTGTTACCAAGCCTCCAGCTTCACAAACAACAAAGCCGCCTAGCACCTCCAAGCCCACAACTAAACAGGCAAGCTCCATTTAAATATTATTAAGTATCATAAATGATTGCTCTTACCTTCACTTAGCTCATATCATGCAAAGTAACGAAAATTCGAAGTGAGAATAGTAGAGTCAGGGACATGTTTTTTTATCAATGCTGTTTAATGTAACGATATTTCGTAAAATATTATGACTCCTAAGGTGTGAATATAGAGAAAAGCTATAAGTATATACTATAGCGACATGAATAATAATGTGCTACGCAAATTGTTTTGTCACTTGCCATTGAATTACTGACATAGTAAATAAAATCTTACACTCACCATATACTCAGACCTGGGCGCCAGCTGTTCCAACGAAGCCAACCAAGCCTTCCCAGCCTGTAGGAGTAAGTGGTGCTTGCGGAATCAAGAACAGAGCTATGGTACGTATATCTGTATAAATACAGCATATATCAAGACTGCTACCGAAAACGAAGCTGGGTGGTAGTTTGTGACTTCAGACAAAATGCAACTAAATTTAGTGCAAAAAAATTCGACGAATTTTTTGTTGTTATTTTTTTTCTATCTTCGTATTAGGGTGGTAAATACATAGTTTTTTTTTCTTAAATAATAGTGTACACCCTTTTATTTTTTAAACACGCTATAGTACGCAAGACTTTAAATTATTATTTTAGCAATAACTATGCATTTACCACACAAACTCGACGATATTTAAAAAAATATAAAAGAAAAATTCGCGTTTCTTCGCGAAATTTTTAGTTACATTGTGTTTTTAGTTACTAAAACTAGCGCCCGACTTCGTTTTCGGTAGCAGTCTTGATATACCCAGTATGTTAATAATAAATACTCTACATCAGTAAGACACACAATTAGACACCGAGGTCTGGTCCTCGTAAGCATAAGAAACGGCATTAATCGTTCTCATAATATGTTAAGGTTGTCGAGGGTTCAAATGCAAGAACACATCTCTGACTTTTCGGAGTCACATGTGTAGTGAATAGTTGTTGTGTTTCAAAACATTTATTACAGGAATCGAACCCGAATTACATTTACAGGTGGTTTCTTAATCAACTGTCCCATGTAACATGTGGACACATAATAGGGCTCGTTTTCTTGAAATGAAAATATCAATATTTTAAGAACTTAATTTAAAACCAGAATTAAAGACCAGATCAATTAAGTTGATTGCTTATAACTTTATAAACAAAACTTCGGTGACGTTCCAAGCGAAACGCATTTAAATAACTTGTTTTTCGTTAAATGAACCATAATAACATATTATGCCTTCGAATTTAATATTTTATTTTTTATTTAGTCCAGGCAGGATCACCTTTCATTGCTGACGATGATCTTTAAAAGTACGTTGCAATTTTAAAGGTTAGAAATAATTATATTATGTTTATTATATTCCATACTTTTATTTATTTATTTATTTATTTTCCTTTACCATTTTAGTGGGTGGTGATTGACTATCAATACACACATGACTCCGAAAAGTCAGAGGTGTGCCCTGGGTGCGACCACCGTGAACATGTTGGCAGTCGCGTCTAGTCCGTTTACCAACAGGCCACCACGCACTTAATTTCTGGGGATCTATAATTCTTTATTATTATAATTTCGCGTTGCAAATAATTATATATTTGTCAATACCTACGAAAAATATTTTTACGGCGAACAAAATCTCATTGCTATATTTTAAAACCGCAAAAGTTAAAATATGTATTATCACTTATTGGACAATTTCTAGCATGTTGGTTAGTAACATAAACATATGGACTGGGCGAAAAACGCCTAAAGTGTTCCTATGTAAGTGATGCGCACGCTCCAATGCATCTCTAGTGCAGCTTAAGAGCGTTTATACCCTTTGCGCGCTTTTTGGCTTAAAAACAGGACTTTTCAAATGAGTTAATAGCCACCAATAAACAATTTAAAGGAAAAATAATTACTACTAATTTTAGAAAAGGTTGTCATCTAGGGATTTTGGTGGAAAACATTATAGATTGATGGATAATTTGTGGGTACTATAAGGATTACTGAACACAAGTTTCGTTATTTAGGCTTTAAATGGCAATTTAGAAGCTTAAGATATCCGAAACCACTAAATATAAGATGAAAATAAAAATATTATCAGACTAATAAGACCCTTATGGAGGGATTTTGCTGAGAAAAATAATCTTTTTGTGTTTAGTTCCTGAAAAATAAAAATTTAAACAATGCGAAATTATTCAGAAACTCTCGTCAAGAACATATTTTTTTTCACCAACTTATCGTACATAATTTTCTATAGCAATTGCATATTATGATAGAAGAACATCTTATCAATAAATTACCATTTTTATATTTCAACAAAATTAGTTTTCATGTTTTCTACAAATATTTTAAAAACCACTATAAAACACGCTGTCCGACGTGGCTCAAATCAGACCGCCGCAAGGCCTTCTAGAGGGAGGACGTATCGCTCGTCGCTCCGGCCTGGCTGCAGTCGATTTTTGCCGTGCGTAGTAAAAATAGCCACGCGCGGAATGTGATTGCCACATCTTAGTACTTTGGTAGTAAAATATGTTTTTTTTTACTACCTAAATTGGTTTTGTAGTGAGTATAAATTATGTTTCAGATAATACAATGGGATGTAATTCCGAGGCTAAATTATATTATGTATTGTAATAAAAAATATATATATATTTCGTAATTATAAGAGGTTGTAAGGCTCCTAACTCTATCCATGTGTTCGAACACGAAATGATTAATAAAACGTCCGTAGTGACTACTGATTGAACACTGATTTGAATGCAACTTAACAATGTAATAATAACGAAAATATGATTAGTATCTAAATTTGTATTATTCGTTGCTTGCACAGTAATATTTGTCTACTTATAATGCAAATAAAATATTTTTATGATATTATATTACAGTTACATTTCAATTGAATATTTGAAGCGCACGGATCAAAGTTGTATAGCGAGCCGACGCGGCAGCTCTACGCACACAGCTTTGGCAGGGCCGTCTTTAACTATGATGGGGCCCTGGGCACACAAGAATTTGGGGCCCTTTTGAAAATAAAGAAAAAAAATAATCTAACATTTATCTACTATGATCATTTCATATCGAAGTTATGTATCAACCTTGTCGCTCGCTAAGGCTGTGGAGGTTAATTTCTGCCTGTCCAGTCTCCCACCACATCTCTTGGCCTAATTCTTTGCCTCAAACTCGATTTTGGGTGACGGGGGAGCCACACCGCCGAACATTCCGCGTTGTGAGAGTCTCCTATCTGATATAAAAATAATCTAGCGTGCTGTCAGACGGGAGCTCAGGCTTCTTGACGTCCATAAGTCGAGTGGGTCAGATGGTATACCTGCAGTAGTTCTTAAAACGTGCGCGCCTGAGTTGACACCCGTGCTCACGCGTCTTTACCGTCTTTCCTATAAAGCCAACCGGGTTCCGGCTCCGTGGAAGGTCGCCAATTTGGTGTCCCCAAAAAGGGTGATCGATCGGACCCTTCGAGTTACAGGCCGATTGCTGTCACATCCCTACTCTCCAAGGTCTTGGAGCGAGTTATAAACACTCAGATCTTGAGGTATCTTGAGGATCGCCAGCTGATTATCGATCGCCAGTACGGTTTCCGTCACGGTCGCTCGGCTGGTGATCTTCTTGTGTACCTCACGCACCGTTGGGCGGAGGTTTTGGAGAATGGGGGTGAGACGATTGGGATCAGCCTTGACATTGCGAATGCGTTCGACCATGTGTGGCATCGCGCCCTTCTGGCGAAGCTACCTGCGTATGGAATTCCTAAGGGGCTCTGCAAATGGATCGCCAGCTTTTTGGATGATCGGAGCATAAAAGTCAGAGTAAACAGCTGTTGCTCCGAGACTAAGACCATTAATGTTTCACAAGGCTCGGTGCTATCGCCGACAATCTTTATCCTGAATATCAATGACATGTTGTCTATTGATAGCATGCATTGTTATGCAGATGATAGTACGTGTGACGCGCGGTACATCGGCCAACGGAGCCACTCTCGGGATTCCATTATGGAAAGACGGTTTCAACTTGTGTCTGAAGTCGACAGCTCTCTATGGCGAGCCTCCGAATGGGGTGAATTGAACTCAGTTCAATTTAACCCTTCGAAGACACAAGTTTGCGTGTTCACTGCGAAGAAGGATACCTTTGTCATGGCATGGCGCCACAATTACTCTTACTCTCCAAGGATCCGAGAGTATTGGAATCCTTGGCGTCGAAATGTCGAGTTGAGTTTAGGAGTCATTTGGAGGACAAAGCCAAACTGGCGAGCAAGAAGTTGGGAATTCTGAAGAGAACCAAGCGGTACTTTACGTCGGGTCATAGATTGATGCTTTATAAAGCGCAAATCCGGCCCCACAAGGAGTACTGCTCTCACCTCTGGACAGGTGCCCTAAAATACCAGCTCGACCCACTTGACTCCTTGCAGTGACGAGCTTGTCGAATAGTCAATGATCCCGATCTCACGGATAAATTGGAACCGTTAGGACTTCGAAGAGACTTCGGATCTCTCTGTGTTTTCTATCGTTTGTTCCACGGGGAGTGCTTGGGCATTACAATTTTTCTAAAATAAATGTAGCCTAAGCTAATCCTTATACTACTTATTATATCAGCTACCTGACAATAAAAATCCCGTCAAAATCGATTACGTCATTTCAGAGATTAGCCGGAACAAACAGACAGACAAAGAAAATCTAAGGTCATTTTCGTAATACGAGTAGGTATCGTGTATATAATGATATGTAGTTGAACTTTTTCTTAATTTTTACTTTACAAAAAGACACTTCTTTTTTATTTATATGTAAATATGTTACATTCTTTCTCTGCTTACGGCATCTCGGGCTGAGGACCACTTCGGGCCTGAGGCCATTTAAGCTCGGGGCCCCCTTGGACCGGGGGCCCCCTAGCTTGGTGTTATACAAATGTTTTATGATGCAAATATACTACCTATGTAGTATAATTACTATTTCTGTGACAGAGAACACATTTATAGCATTTCACTTTTAGTTTGAAAGGATCTCTTTTAGGATGTGGAGTTATATTATCACTAATCTACTAAAGTAGATGATTATTACTTCTTACAATATAAATATACGTACATATTTTATAGGAGTCGTGAATCGTGTGAGTAAATGGCTGATGAAAATTTTCGGTTTTTTTTACACTTCTTGGCACTTTTTGGGGGCCCCCCTGAGGACGGGGGCCCTGGGCACGGGCCCCGTGTGCCCTTAGTGTAAAGACGGTACTGAGCTTTGGTCACTTATGTGTGCGTGAAATTAACGAAGAAATACCTATAGTTGACTTTGCGCGCAAGGTGTATACGCTCTTGAAATAAGTCATCGCTCGCAATGATTTTAAAAATGATTGCTTGTATTATGACTGAATTTAATAAAAATGAAGATATTTTTTTACAACCGTTTTAGACGAAATCTATAATATTATGTAATTTAATATTTAACCACTCTCGATCGTATTCTCGATTGTAGAGTAGGCCCGTGCCCTGCAGTGGGACGTATATGGGCTGATACAGAACAGAATAATATTTAATTTGGCGAAATTTTCACTTCATCTTTTTGAAACTCCAAATGTACTAAATAGTCTATCTTTAGTTATAAAATCAATGATGTTGGTTACAAAATAAAACTACTTCTAAAAATATATCAATTATGAATTCCACGGTGTAAAAACTGTTCTTTGAATAACAAAACAGTCCCATAACATTTACAGCCATATGGAACGCAAGACGAGGAGCGCATAGTGGGCGGTCACAACGCAGACTTGAACGAGTGGCCGTGGATCGTGGCCTTGTTCAACTCGGGACGACAGTTCTGCGGCGGCTCGCTCATAGACGACAGACACGTGCTGTCTGCTGCGCATTGCGTCGCACAGTAAGATTTAGGCAATATTTCACTTGAAAAAACCTCTCCCAAAAGTAGTTAATTCTTAATTTCCTTACCTTGTAAGCTAGACCTACGTCTTTAAAACGATGTGAAACGTTTATCATATGTATGATAATTAGGTTAATTTGGCATCCAAACCGCACCTGGTAACTCGATGAAGGAGCAGAAGCCATAGATGGCAGGCGTAAATTTCGCCAAGGATTTTTTTATCCGAGATATGATTAGGGACCAGCCTGGACTTCATGCCGGACACAAACTCCAGCTGCAGGCAACTCATATGATATTTTATTAAAGTAAATTAACAAAAAATGACCAATACCATAGGAATTGAATCTGAGACTTTCCAGTCAATAACCTGCTACCATCAGAAGAATGATGCGACTTCTATACAAACATAAATAACATTTTGCTACTTTCCCCAGCATGACATCGTGGGACGTGGCTCGTCTGACTGCAAGGCTTGGAGACTACAACATTCGCTTGAGCACGGAAACCCAGCACATCGAGAGGAAGATCAAACGAGTTGTGAGACATCGAGGCTTCGACATGCGTACTTTGGTAAAATAAATTATAATATTATACAATGCATCTAATGGAAATTTCTGTATCAGCCCATATATGTCCCACTGCAGGGCACGGGACTACTCTACAATCGACAGTACGATTGAGAGTGGTTAGGCCATAATGGAAATATAGCGAAGGTAATTAAAATGTATCCGTGCAATGCGTTCTGACTAAAAATAATATACAGAACCCAAAATATCGCAGACGCGTTGACTGCTGTGGAATTTATGAGAAAATTTGAACTCACAGCACCAGGAACCGAAAAAAAGTTGTCTCACCACCTATCGATACGAGGCTCAACGACTTGTTTCCTCTTATGACGACCCAATTTTGGGCAACTGCATTATGACTCATGGAGGTAGTCAAATTAAATGTCACTACCTCATGTACCGTGCATGATGGTATAGCATTATATCAGCTCATTCTTATTCACGACAAGACATGAGTTGACAATTGACATGCTCACTGAGATTCACATTCCGACACACATGCGTTATCTGATCAACAATGGTAACATCCCACCTAGTTCCAAAAATTTACATCTCATTTTATAAGTTGCAGAGCCTCCTCAATGGTCATAATTCTACAGTAAGAATGGGTTGACACCGACAGAAACTGGGTGTTGCTCTGTATTTCTACACGGAGTTCGCATGTTCTAACGTTCGATGTCCTTCTATGCAAATATTCGAATCGCACTTGAAGTCAGGTTTGTACATACGTAGTAGACTGTAGAGAACTCGAAAACTTATGACTTATACCTGGACGTCGAGCATTCGAACATTCAAACTTCGTGTTGTAGCCCCCCTGGCAAGAGATAACCGTTTTTCACCGGTGTATACTCTTATCGGAACTTCACCAAACTT
The DNA here is from genome assembly GCA_023078785.2 of Hyles euphorbiae. Lineage (NCBI taxonomy): Eukaryota > Metazoa > Arthropoda > Insecta > Lepidoptera > Sphingidae > Hyles > Hyles euphorbiae. The sequence continues at coordinate 11,183,649 of CM041033.1, read as the reverse complement.
ATCATTAGGTGCATTTTAGTACTGTCAAGTGTCACACTTACTTTACTTACTCTTTTAGGTAGGGAAAAATATAATATTTTCAATATTATATAAAGTTATAAACATAATGGCGACCCAGGCCCGGAATTTTTAGAGAAATTAACTTAAAATCCAATAAAAATATAATTTTAATTATAATTTTAATGTATTGGGATCAACGATATTTTTACCGATGCTATGAATGGGCATTCTCCTTTACTTACTGCATTGGAGTTTCGTGCATACTGCATGTAAATATTTTATACTTATTTCCAGTACAATGATGTGGCAGTGCTTACCCTGGATCAGCCAGTAACCTTTACCAAGAACATTCGGCCCATCTGTTTGGCGAGCGGAAGTCGCGCCTACGCGGGTCAGATAGCTACTGTCATCGGATGGGGCAGTTTGCGGGAAAGTAAGTATTCCTAAGTTCTCAGACGTTTTAGATGCATTAAAAGAATCTATATCTATGCAAATGATACGCATCAACTAAAAGGCGGATCCAGCCTTCAAGAAAGGTTGTGGGCATGGCAACCCGAAAATCAACGAAATGGGAGTTTGTGTATGATCTTGCTTATGATCGTTATACGCAATAAAGATTTAACTTTGCGATTTTATTATATTGATGATGTTATGCTATTTGATATATGATCAGTCTATCGATCTCAATATAGAGTGGAAGCGTGACGTCATAAGACCATTAGGATTGTGGGCATGCCTATCGTGCCCACTACGGTGGATCCGCGCTTGAAAACTTTATCAATTGGGATTATCAGACGGCGCTAGCTTACCAAACAGTAAAATTTGCCGCACTAGTTTCATAACCCGTGAAATCACTAGTCCACTTCTCTGTCTTCAGCCACAGAAACTCCATAACTGGACATTGGCCTCCCCCAAGGGTGTCCAGTTCGACACTACTATCACTAATAAATAGCGGCATATAGTCATACTATCCGTCTTTTACATAACATACTAATCCCTACTAATATTATAAATGTGAATGTAAGTTTGTTTGTTACGCTTTCACGCGAAAACTACATAACCGTTCATCATGAAACTTTGTACACATATTTTTGGAGATATTAGAAGTAACATAGGATACTTTTTACGGTTTTTTTTTACGAAAGATAAAAAATAATTTTGTCGGAATTGAATATTTTGGCCGCCATTTTGACGAGTGAATCTGCACCCGGGCGGAGCCGGGCCGGACCGCAAGTACAGTATAATTTGATATTTTCAGATAAATTATTGAATGTACTTTACCAGGTGGTCCCCAGCCTTCAGTGCTTCAAGAAGTGTCGATCCCAGTGTGGTCGAACGCAGAGTGTCGCCTGAAATACGGCGCGGCGGCTCCGGGCGGGATCGTCGAGTCTATGATATGCGCCGGCAAGGCTAGCATGGACTCTTGCAGTGTGAGTATACAAATTAATTATTTATCACACATCACGCCTTTTTCCCAGAAGAGGTAGGCAGACTGTTAGGACATGCACGTTTTGCCTTTTGTAGTATGTTTCATTCCATATTACAGGAGGCGAGCGTATCGCCATTGGCCATATCGGGCACAATTGACACCGGGCTGATAATGAACAGAAAAATTCAATAACACTTACCCGTACCGGGATTGGATCCCGAGTCGTTGTAAGCGTATCACAGTACAACTGTACATAATACACACTTTCTGTATCGGTGAAATTGAACATAATTTATTTAATCCATTAAAATGTTCAACGTCATTTAGATTCAGTATTTTTTTTATTTATTTACCACTCGGTTTGGAAAGCGGTTTTCACTAGAGAAAGATTCAATAATGAACTTGAAAGTCACTAATTACTGTAATATTTTCAGGGTGACAGCGGAGGTCCTTTGATGGTTAACGAGGGAGGAGTTTGGAACCAAGTCGGTGTTGTCTCTTGGGGTATCGGCTGTGGTAAAGGACAGTACCCTGGCGTCTACACCAGAGTCACTTCATTCTTGCCTTGGATCCAGAAGAACTCAGTTTAGAAATAGTTACTATAAAAACAATGAAAAAAATGCGGAAAAATACATCGTAAAATTAATACATTCATTTAAGTGGCTGGACAATTACTTTGAGAAAGCCAACCTTGAATCTTGCCTTTCTCAATTAATTGATATATTTATGTATATTAAACGTGTGAAAATTGTGCCAATTTAGTTAAGGTTCTAAATTAAAAATTGTCTTTTTTACAAAATGTTATTATTATTTACCATTTCCTGTATACAGTTATATGTTACAGATTTAATAAAATGAACACAGATTATTACAACTCATTCAACATGATCATTTTGGTTGGTAATAAATAAATAAAAAGACATTATCACGATGTATTATATCACTTCATAGCCTTCCAACCTCTTTAAATAATTAAATGCATACAAACACACAAATAAAATATATCACAATAAATTTGACTAATATATTCGCGCTACTAATGCACTTTACGTGAATTATCTATATGTCGAAGTTAGATACTTGTAGCTGCTGCAAAATGTTGCGAGCTGAAACAATTAAACATCTAGCTTAATAATTAGTAACAAAAAGATGAAAATGTCTAAGAATACTGAATAGTCAAATATTACAGTATTCACAACAAGGCTTTAAATGCATCTAATAAATTGTTTAACAACCCATTCCAATAACAATTCCTAGGGACTCTATCTGTATCCTTACACATAGATGGATAACTAGTAGCCATAATTAATTTAACGTTTTGAATACTATAAACATCAAGACGTACAGAATTAACTTTTCATGTGAGCGTAGATGACTAAATCCCAAACTATGAGGAATAGTGAAAAATAATGCAAGAAGTCACGAACCTAATTACGATGAAAAATGAAACTGAAATTTTGGATAGTTGATAAATCAATATTCATAGCGAAAAATCTAACTTCATAACTTACAACATTATCGAACGATATATTAATGTAGGATTTGAATGTTAAGAAGAAAGATGAGTAGAATGGAACGTTGACGAATGACTGATATGGAACGTGGTTTGTGTGAAAGAGATGACTAACGAAAGTATTTAAGATGGAAAGAGTAAGAGGATGAATGATTAAGATGTTGAAGTATGCAAAGACGGAATAGCAGAGAACAGTCTGGAAGACGACGGAAGACGTGAAAGACGAAAGACGTAGAGGACGGCTGAAGTGAAGAAGTTTTAAGACGATAATATATTGAAGATTACCAAGACGATCTTTGTTTAATTTGACCCCTTACGGAACTATTCCCACATTAATACAGGTTTTTTTTCATCAAAATATAATTAGTTTTCATCACAACCAATATCGTGAATCGTTTCAAATATTTCGGCACTCCCATAGTTTTGGAATTGACCATTCACACCCACTTGAAAAATTCACGCACATTAGCATAATACACATTACCTTGGAAGTATCCAGTATCGTGCAGATCAACGGGTGTAGGCACAAACGGTGGCTGCACGTTGAGTTGGTTCTCCCAGTCGATGTTCCTGAACAGCGGCATGGCCTGCACTTGCTTGGCGGCGGGACGTTCGCCGGGCTCCATGGTGAGCAGGGCTTCGATCGCGCCCACCGCTTCTGCAGACAATGCTTCGTCGTCTTCTGGCCATTCTAAATCTGTAAAATAATCATTGTTGTCAATTTGTAAAGTTAACAAAACGATTGCCATGTTAACTTCGATCAAATATACACTAGATACAACACGAGCGCTCAGAAAATGGCACCAAAAAAGAGTGCTTTAAGCACTCTTTTACCTTCAGTCACGCACCGACCGTTGCTTCTAAAACGTCGCAGAACTTTAGACAATATTATGTGAAAAGCTACTTTAAGCTACAGGAATAAGGTGAAATTTGTGTTAATATATTTGGAATACCTGCATACCATAGCGATTCATAAGAATTTCTATGGTATGTAAGTCTGCCAACCCGCACTAGGCCAGCGTGGTGGACTATATGGCCTAACCACTCTCAATCGTATTCTCGATTGTAGAGTAGGCCCGTGCCCTGCAGTGGGACGTATATGGGCTGATACAGATACAGATATTTGGAATATGTCGCTGCTTTAAAACTAAAGTGCCATAAATCAAAATTTAGTTTTGTTCAGGAGGCCAGATTGAAAATTTTTATTTAGTTTTTTTGAATTTTTGGTCAAAATGCCAAAAGGGCGTATGTGTAAATAAGTCATTTATAAGTCGATTTTGACTAGTGTCTTTGTGCAATATGAAAATAAATGTGATTTTAGCCCCATTTTATGAATAAAAGTAATTTTGGACAATTTTGTTTTGTGGCCCTTTCGTTTTTAAGTAGCGATGTGATCTTTTTGTTTCACAGATCACTCCCAATAGATACCTAATGCAAGGCAGCGGTTGCGCGCCACACATATAAGGTATCAGAAATATATAAACCGATGCCAAATGTCGCGTCATCAGTGTCGTCCAAGTAGTGGACCCGCACATGTCGTCGCAGGTTGGCGAAAATTACATTTTGGGAACATAATATTACAGTTAAAAATGATTTGTTCAATAAAATGGTGTGCAAAACATCAAAAAAATAAAGTATCTAAAAAAACGCAATAAGTTTTCATCGATAGCTAATATTCTTTAAATTAATTTGGTCCCGAGCGAGCTCAATTTATACTGGTTAAAGTATCAATGTCAAACAATCGAGTTCGGATGGAGAATCAGCCGTCTCTTTTTCGCATAGCAATAACCGTAATAAGGCATCTTTTTTTGGCGAAATCACGCGTTCTTCTAGTGTTTGACGCATGTTTATAATATAATTTCCAGAAATATCGATATTGTAAAACAATAATGTAAATTAGTTTTATTAAATGACAATGTCACAAAATAATTATATTGATTTAAATAAACGCAATTTACCGTAATTACGTTATTTTATGTAATATGAAATAGTTAAATTTGTTAACTAGGTAATTTTACAATATATTTTATTTATTTTTATCTTTGGCGTAATTAAATTTCCTTTTTTTTCCTCTAGTTGTATACGTTTTCAAATATAATGGGAGGTTATTATCATAAGGTGGTATTTATCATAAGTTTTAGTATACTAAGTTTATTGAAAATTAGTAGCACAAGCTATTGCACTAATTTTAACATCTGTATCAGCCCATATACGTCCCACTGCAGGGCACGGGCCTACTCTACAATCGAGAATACGATTGAGAGTGGTTAGGCCATATAGTCCACCACGCTGGCCTAGTGCGGGTTGGCGGACATACCATAGAAATTCTTATGAATCGCTATGGTATGCAGGTTTCCTCACGATGTTTTCCTTCACCGTTTTAGTGCGTGGTGATTGACTATCAATACACACATGACTCCGAAAAGTCAGAGGTGTGCACTGGGATTCGAACCCGCGACCACCGTGAACATGTTGGTAGCCGCGTCTAGTCCGTTTACCAACAGGCCACCACGCACTTCGTGTATTATATCGTCACACGTATATTATATCGTCTCAAAAACATTCATAGTTCGTCAAGTGAGTTTCATCGTCACTTGTCGATATTACATTTAATACAGCCGCCGCGCCGTCAGAATTTAAGAAACGGAATAAGTTATAGGGTATGAGGTTTAGTTATTTACTATTTCATATTTTGATCTAATCTTTTATATTAACACTTAATTTGGGTATTTCGCCATTATGGTATACAAAAATATACGGTGAATAATAGAAATAAAACCGTTACATACTAAAGTATAAATCTTAATCCTATTTTATTTGTAGTTAGCTGTTGCCGGTTGGTATAATTTATCAGATCAGGCCGGTGAAAAAGTTATAGAAGCGATCATAACACATGATTTTACTGGCAAATCGAACTATCGATAATTTTTTTTATTTATCGACTCGTGCCTCATCTCTCCAGTGATGTCTACGTGACCGCGCTGCAATCCGCCCACCCCCCGCGCAGTTCCCTTCGTTGGCGTTTTCGGTTCAAAACAAAACTATCGTAATGCGGTATCTATTGGAAGTGATCTGTGTTTTGTTTACTCTTTTTCATGTCATGAATCGGTGCCACTTTTTAACAGAACTTTTACAGAGAACTGTGTATCTAGTGTATATTTGATCGAAGCGTACGATTTTAAAGATTTACTCGGAAATAAATAAAATCTACATAACGAGTCAAAAACGATAAATTATAAAAATATATACTTCTTGATAATATGTTGTTGAACACTGCGTGTGGTGTTTCATCATTGAAGGGCGGAACACCCGTCATGAATTCGTACAAACATACGCCCAATGCCCACCAGTCCACAGGTGGACCGTGGCCTTTTCTGGAAAAAACAAAACGAGTTATACTCATAGAACACATGAATTACACAAAAAGTTATGAAAAAATTGTAATTTGTAAATAAATTAAGTTACAGGCAAGAAACACTGCACTACTGATGTGCTAGAAATGTTAATATTAAACATATTTAATGTGATTAATTGAGATTGGTAATACATTGCAATATTAACTCACCTTAACAATAGTTCAGGTGCTAAATAGTCAGGTGTTCCTAGAATTCTTTGATCTGAGACTTGATTTCCTCTTCTCACACTCTTGGGTGTCCTGTATGGCGTGTGTGCTGTCGCCAATGGAGTTTTACACAATTCCGTCGGCGACCTACTACCTTCGCCCTAAAAAGAAATATTACACAAATACACAAATGCGTTTTTAAAAATAACAACTTTAATTTAATTTATTATTAAATTGCCATGTTGACTTACATATTTTCCTTGTGCTCAGAATGCAGCAAAAATAATTTAAAAACAGTTTGATTATTTGCAATGAAGAAAACGCTATTTCAACATGATTATCTTATATTGCTTATAAAAATAATACATACTTTACTTAGTCTTCGTGTAGGAAATATTTCAAGGCTAGTAGAAATGTGTTTGCTAAATAGTATTGACTTCTCTTGTATGCTTGATGCTGGTTGGTCATCTTTAGGAAGGTTAAACCTGGTCTCTTTCAGTCTCTTCTTTGATTCCTGGGATTTATTATTGGACACTGGTGTTGAGAAAATAACTCCAACATTGAAATGATGACTGTCATTCTGTGACACCCATCTAAAACATATTATATTTGCTTCCTTATTATGGGCAAAAATAGCTGGGTCTATAGATTAAGTGACAAATCTTGTAATGTCAGACAAATAATGTGTCTGCACATGTATATTATACAATACATTATGGAATGTTGTACATAATTTGCTGATGACATTTAATCCAATTCCTTTTAATGTAGTATGGTACAAGATAAATGTTACTGAAATTTAAAAAAAAAACACTACGTTTTTTAAACTTTTATATGACACAATAATTACTATTTACCACAAGAAAAATACAGTGCATTCCACATAATTTCTATAGACCGAGGAAGTCACTTAGGTGTTAATATGCGACTTTACTGTAATCTACAATTATTTTTAATAAAAACCTACATAGACCATACCTCTTTTTCAATACACCTTTTAACGGATTTTTGCGCCGATCTGGTGTTGGATGAATGGACATACGCTTAGGTGTGTTTTGACTTAGTTCCAACGCCATTATTTCTTGAGTGAGCCCACTGTGATTATCTTTGGATTCCAAAAGACTTGTCACACCTGTGGGTGTATCTCCATCGCAATCCAAAATTCGCTTTCTTTTTTTAGCTCTAAAACTGAATTAAAAAACCATAATATTTTAACTGAAATAATTTGTAATAAAAATTCATCTAGTGACAATATTTTTTACTTTTTGCTTTATTCTACCTTGCTATAATTTAATATTTTATGCACAAAATAATGAGAATGTAACATTAAGCAAATTAATTTGCAAATGACATAAAAAAATATGTTGTTTATTTCTATTTTACCTTGGGATTCTCTTTAAAGACTGTCCTCTGCACAGCGGAGAAGTAGACTGGTCATGTGTGGAGTCTGACAACACTGCGGATTCCGTTACAGATGATCCAGTGTTGTTGCTCAAATCAGTTGATTTGCTGCTCCTTGAGTTTCTAGAACTCTCACATGTATGATATGAGCCTAGTGATTCTGAACCAGAATCATGAGACTAAAATTAAAAACAAGTATTGTTTCTCATTATACATTTTTTTGTTTAAAATAAATACAAATAATACTGCTGTTTTCTAAAGCAAGTATTTAGTATGATAAGCTTACATGTTCCTCCAAATTAATACTTTCAGCACTCATAAATGGATGTATTCCAGAGAGCTGTGAGTGGTCCATTATGGGTGAATTTTCTAAAGCTTCACACCCACCAAACAAACCTTTCAGTTTACCTGTAAGAATATTATTTGTTTGAATTAAGTGAAGTTTATAAAGGTGAATGTTTTACTTAAAAAATAAGTTCTATAAAACATAAATGTTTTGGAGACAAATGTAGACTGTAAAAATAAAGTATATTTATATATTTTTAATTAAAACGGTAGTCATACTAGTCTCTTTAAGTTCATCAAGAAGGTTCTCACAAGGTTCGCCTGACATGGCAGAGTTTTGCATACTGTCGCCTCCACCAGAGCCAAAAGACAAGTGTGATGTTAATGACAGCAGCTGGCCAGGCGTCCTCATGTTCAAACTGGGGGTGCAGTTCACAAAGTCTGATATCTCCAAATCTGCAAATAATGGATATAAAAAGTAAAACACCACTTTAAATTACACATTGACATTACATGCCATTGTATTTTTTTGGAAAAGCGTAGGCATCTACACTCTCCTTTGCATTTAGTAACTCTTTTGGCATCAGCAGGTAGATATGGTATTGAAACTATTCCAATACAATTGTGGCAATGGACATTCTAGCCCAATCAGATTTCACTCCATACTTCTATTTCTAGTAGTTCTATATCTTTATCAGCACACATACATTCCACAGCAGGGCTACAGGCTATAAGATTCAGAAGAGTTCTAGGTAATTATTATTATCTAAATATTTTTTATATACCTTTAAAAAATATATATGTATGTGATAATTAAAAATAATAAATTCCTCCTTCTCAATGTATTTACCTCTACATATCTCAATTGTGGACAATCCAAAATCTGTAAGCTTCACATGTCCTGTCTTTGATATTAACATATTGTCTGGCTTGAGGTCTCTGTGCACTATATTATGTTTATGTAGATAGTCAAGAGCCAGAGTGACCTCGGCAATGTAAAACACGGCCATTGACTCCTCCAGAAACCCATACTGACCCAGCAATGACTTCATATCCCCTCCAACCATGTACTCCATTACCTGAAATCATAACATATGTTTCCTTTGGATATTTTTCAATATTTCATACTATTAAAAATATAAATAGTGGTATTATTATTTAAATAATTATAAGAGGAATAAACACATGCTTTAATTATAAAAATCTAAATATTGATTCTTTTATAGTTTATAACATTGTAATAACTAGCATATTCAATTAATATTGTGTGATATATAACTATAAACTTAAGCTTACCAAATAAACAGAGGAAGTAGACTGCAGTGAATAAAACAAATGTACACAGAAAGGACTTCTTGACAATGCTAAGGCATTACGCTCAGTCACCACTTGAGCTACCATGTTTTTATTTATCATATCTGATTTCTTCATCACTTTAATGGCATACATTTGTTCCTTGTTGTTCTTTTTGTGAGCCAGAAAAACTTTACCGAATGCGCCACGACTTATTGGCTTTATTATTGTAAAATCGTTGATATCCGGAGCCTGAAATAGCATACCAAGTATGAAATTAAATTTACATATTATAAAACATTAGAATTAGAGCAAAATATCCATTTGTTCCCACCTTTGTAACCACATTTTCATTAATAGCATTTATTTTTTCTAAGATTGTGTGGCAAGTCTGATCATCTTCAGATTTTGACTCGTTAGTAGCCATGTTAGAACAAAAGTTAGATGAAATCACAAAATATATGCCTGTTGCTGTTATTCAGGGCATTTTTATTAATTACTGCCACAGATCAATACTAGTATTACCAAGTATTACTGCTCTCAAACAATTCAATTTCAAACACAACGAAAATTTCCCTTTTGACATTAGATTAGTGTTGAGTAGGACATACAAGAGGCAGTACATTTGTCCCGTACATGACGTCAAAATGTAAGAGCGGCTCAACTTTTTAATTTGTACTACTTCATATTTGGTGTACTACTTGGTCTGTAACACAGACCAATAAACAAGAAATGTCATTTCATTGGCGTGAACCGTGAGGCAAAGTTATGACACACAAATAAGCATCAATCAGTACGCCTCACTTCAATTGAAGTGGGACATTGTACTGGCTCAGTACAAAAATGAGGCTACTCTTACAAACTCTTTTTCAAGTCATGTCCTACTCAACACTAGTCTGTAATATCATTTCATTGGCGTGAGCCGTGAGGCAAAGTTATGACCCACAAATAAGCGTCAGTACGCCTCACTTCAATTGAAGTGGGACATTGTACTGGCTTAGTACAAAAATGAGACCACTCTTACAAACTCTTTTTCAAGTCATGTCCTACTCAACACTACATTAGATGACGTTTGAAAATTGACATATGGTGTAACAGATTAAAAATAAAGACCACAGACGAAGTAGAACGGACGCTGACGAACCCATCCCATGGGTGACATTATATACATAATCACAGATATTTGAAACAAAATATAATTTTACACATCACAATATGGACCACAATGGCCAAATAAGAAAATGATTTTTATATTTTTATATTTGGAAAAAGTGTTTACTACCGTAATAATGTTAATTTACGCAATTATTTTCGAATGTTTTAGTAGTTCAGGTAGGATATTAATATTCTTAAAAGCGTAAACTAGAAAATCTAAGATCTCCAGACTATTTATTGACTAAAAAACGGCCAACAGCGCAGTCGCAAAATTATTAAACTTCTTTTTTAGCCACAGGAAGTCGAAAACTGATTAGCCCTCAGAACAAAAACCTCTGTAAATTCTTTAGGAACAGAATTTCTACCGCAACAACCGCAACCTTATCGACGTAGTTATTTATAACTAAGTTTAAATAGAGCGTTTTGGTCTGTTGGATGCGAATCTGACGTGACTATCTAGACGGTTTTTTTGGATATGAATCTAGGGCGTAATACAACTAACTTTATTCGAATTCTCCGTTCTCGGTAGTAGAGGAGTTTCACCCTCAGTAATGCTTAATTATGAGATGATGCATTGCATTATGTTGGCATAATTTTGCCTCTTCCATCACAGGGGTAGCCACCGTGTAACCTAGTATGAGATAGCGATATTTGTGGGAGTGTGGCCAGGTTGACACGTTTTTCCTAAGGTATCGGGAAACTTTGACCGTTCTTTAAAAAAATATAATTGCTAAAATATCGATATTTTAACTTTGAGGGGAACTACAATGCACTTACATACCTGGGTCGTCAGCCATCACCCAGAACTAATAAAAACACTGTATAACATAAACATAATTTAAGTAAATATTTAGTTCTGAAAATAAAAACGATTGTAATAAAAGCTAATAACAAAACAACATCTAGTCCGCCCCGTGACCATGAAAGTTGTAAAGTAATCGAAACGTCGCGGGGAGAAGTTAAAAAAAGCAAAACTTAAACCAAATCCGCGATAAAATTCGTAAATAGTTTTATTTCAAAAATAATATCTATTGTGCATCCATATACAGTTCAAAACATATAAGGAAAAAGTTTAAAAAATAAAAGATAATTATTGAAGTTTGTTTTTTAATATGTAATTTAAATCTATTAATATAGTTTGTTTTAGGGAATATCAACCTTTGGACCGCTGGCCACCCCAAATAATGTAAATATTTGCCTCCAAAACGTCAAATTTCTTGGAGTCAAGCGGTTACGCCGATAAGGACAGGTTACAAAAGCTTGCATCTCTTTCTTACATGAATGTTATGTATAAATCTCTTTCGTTTTGTGGAAAAGGGATAGAACATGTGACTCCGTCTATTAGTTTCTCCGTCTACGCTCTTCCATATATGCATATAACTATTTATGAAATGTGAAGTTATCTAGCTTACTACTAGTTATAGTGTGCATTAGTCCCATCAAATTTGTATCTACGAGTACCTGTAAATTTAAAATAAAGAAGCCTACATGGGCTTCTACGTTATTTATAAATTCTTAAACAAAAGCTACCTCACTTCATTATAAGTAAGGTTGTCATCAAAATTATTGTGCGTGCAATAATGGTCAAAATAACTAGCAAAATAATATATCCAAAAGATTACATATAAACCAAAAATATTTTTTCAATCATCCATTCTACAAGACGTCACGCATTCACTAAATGCTTGAACCATGGCAGAGCACACTAATGGTTGATGAGGGTTGTCTTCGTAACACTGAATTATCTGCAAGCATGGAAAAATACTTATTAACGAACTGGGGGTGAAAATAATTAATTAGTGCCTAGCCTGGCGTTTATATATATATTTATTTCAATTCACGCAATCATTGCACACACAATAATTATAAATATCCAGCAATTGTAATACTACCTTGGCTCTCCAATCAAAACACGGCTTTACTTTTTGTATCCTTTTATGAGTGACTTTAGGCGCTTCAAATATTTTATTTGTAGTTTTAATTTTTTCATCGTACTCTGCCTCGACGATTTGATTAATCACATGGTGCTCTTTTTTAAGATGTTCAATCCTTTGTGACCAATAATTAATATCATCTTCAGGGCTTAAATCTTCTTTTACAACTTTGTTACTTCCTTTGAAAATGATTTCGTCACCCGCTTCCTGCAATAATATGTAGCATATATATTTTATTGTTGAACTATACGAGTGGGTCCATTTTTCATAAAAGTAAATCAATGTAAAAAATACCGGTGTCAAATTTTCAAATTCTATCACATTCTCGTCTTGGATCGATTTAGGAACGGCTAATGCAGAATTTAATGCAAATGTATTATCAAAACTAATACGCCTAGTATCCTTGCTTGTTAATGATCCCATTCCAATTGATTACATATAACCATTGAGGTATTACAACTGGAGCGGACACGTAGAAGAAAAATTGTGCTCATTTCAATATGCCAGCGAAGTATAGATTAAGTCGGCATTGTTGCAGATGCGACACTTCAGAAATTTCTACCTACATCTATATACGCGTGATGTCAAATAAAAAAAGGATAATCTAATCAAATCATTTATATTTATTTCTTATATATTAATATTGTCGCAATTTTGGGTAAAATAAATTTATTTAGTAAAATAACTAAGTGACTTTATTTGAACGCTATAACCGCAAACTTATCAAATGGACTCTTTGATATTGATTTCGAGAGAAATCGCATTAATAACTTAAAAAAATATATGTAATGGGCAGGCTCGCCCGGGCCGGTACCACTGTCTCAAGGGATATCGATGTGAAGTGACAGCTCTGCTGTTGTGTTTCGGTGAGTGAGATTATCAGATGACCACCCCTTTCCCCTTACCTTCCTTTTTCATTCCCGCTCTCCTCCAGATTTAGTGGGCTCGCAACACATATCACTTACTATTTGGTGATCTGTTTGCTCGTTGTTTTCATAATTTTTAATACTGACCATGTCTTTATATTTTCAAAACAGGCCTGATAGAGCCTATAAATTCTTATATTGAATTTAAAGTTTTATTTTATTTGAGAAAAAATCATTAATAACAAAATATAATAATTATAACAATTATAACAATATATATAAAATTAATTAAATGTATAAAGTTAACGGAAACCATAATTAAAATGTCCAAATATACCATACTTTTCTATTAGAAATAAATTAGAATTTTTAAACATACAATATCCACTATCCCTATACGAAAACTTCAATTTTTACCTATCTGTCACTACATTATTATTAATCTATAATTTCTTTCAAAAATGGCGGTTGTCAAAACGAATTGTTGTAAATAATTTCTTAAATTTAATTTCGTGCTTCTTTATTTAAATAATGGTTGATTTACCTATGGAATGAAACTCCATTTTTTCTTCCTATTGTTCTGGAATGGTTTTTGCACATTTTTAGCACGCAATACGGCATTTATGGACCAATTATATTTACACCTAATTAGGTCCGTCTTCGCTGAAACGTCAGGGACGACTGACAGCCTAACGGTACATGTACTCTTGCGAATGTTCCAAACTATTTGGTCTTGATGTCCCCTCCAGTTGTGTACCTCAATGCATATAACATTCTAAAATACCATTTATAAGAAAGCTAGTAACTTTTATTAGACTGGACATTTTTAGCACATGTCAATTTTAGTATGTCAAAAACCATATTTTGAAATGATGACCAAGAAGACCTTACTGTCTCAATTCCATCTCCTCGATTATGCCATTCAGGAAGTCGTGAATATATTTCACCTTTTATTTAGGAATTAAATAAAAAAAACTATGTATATACATTATAGCGGCCCGGCCCAGCTTCGCCCGGGTGCATATAGATTTCTCTACAATAATATGCACGTATAATACGCATAAACCTTCCTCTTGAACCACTCTATCTATTAAAAAAACCGCATCAAAATCCGTTGCGTAGTTTTAAAGATTTTATCATAATTTTTTGCTTTTTTGTATAATTAGTGAGACTGGAAGGATCTTCAGGGCTTAAACAAAAATGTAATATAAATATATTAAAAATTGAAGTATTTAATTAAAAATCCAAATAATATAGTAGCAAATAAAGTTGAAATGTTATAGATACACACTCAAGCTCACTAAATACCATGTTTAGTAGAACATTCTGTCCTGTATCACGCCGTAACAGCCACTCGCAACTCCACATTCGACGCTTTCATTGTACGAGCTCTCGTTTCCGTTTTAAAACAGAACTGCAGCTACCACAATAATAGTTTTTCTACGTCTAATTATCTCAGCAGCAATAGTTTTTGTACTCGAGCGTTCATGGTACTGCAGAAGTATGAATACTCGTGTCTTTGATAGCGACGTCGCTTCGCATGCACGCCTAGCGGCGTGTAGTGGCAAGCACCGTGTGAAGCCAACATATCGAGGGAGCCATCATTGCACACAACGTCACAGCCAACTTTGAACATAGCAGCAAATTATAGCAAGCAATCCAGCAGCAAAACAAGCGTCGTGTGCAGTGGGCTTTAGTACAACTAAACCCTCGATATATTGGCTTCACATGGTGCTTGCCACTACACGCCGCTAGGCGTGCATGCGAAGCGACGTCGCTATCAAAGACACGAGTATTCATAACTTCTGCAGTACCATGAACGCTTGAGTACAAAAACTATTGCTGCTGAGATAATTAGACGTAGAAAAACTATTATGGCAGCTGCAGTTATTACTTTTAAACAGAAACGAGAGCTTGAACAACGAAAGCATCGATTGTGGAGTTGCGAGTGGCTGTTACGGCGTGATACTGGACAGAATGTTCTATTAAACATAGTATTTAGTGAGCTCGGGTATGTATCTATAACATTTCAACTTTATTTGTTACTATATTTTTAATTTCGTACTTCAGTTTTTAATATATTTTTATTTAAGCCCTGAAGATCGTTCCAGTTTCACTAATTATAAGAAAAAACAAAAAATAATAATAAAAAAACCAAACAGGCAAGTAATCTATCACGAAAAATAGCACGCGTTCAATCACCGAAATCCAGCACGCGACCACGCTTGAGAGACAGCGGTGACGTCACTTTCTCGCAGCGCTCCCAGCAGAGCAGCCATCGGCGAACGCCGCAAGCTATCCAGCAGCAAAACAAGCGTCGTGTGCAGCGGGCTTTAGCCACCGAGGCAGTCGGTATATATTCTATATGACATATAATACCTACTTTTGCTTTTCATCTGTGCTGTGAGCTGTCACTGTCAGTCAGTGTCAAGTGTGGTGTCAAGTGTCAAATCACATGTCAAACTGTGATGTCAAATGGAAAATGTCGAAAATCAACGCTGATTTTTTCAATTGTATAAAAATATTTATCTCAGTATGAGATTTGATTCGCTACTATAATTGATGTTTATTTTATACTCATTTTAACAAGGCAGTGTCGTAATAATTATAAATATAGAATTTGTATAGTTTTTTTTAGTGTATAGTGGTGTTTACCGTTTCTGGTAAACATGTCGCTTTATGACGATGTTGATACGATAAAAGCTAGGACGGAGAAGGTGGCTGGTTGGTCTTCTGGTATTAAGTTGCTGCAGTCACAGCTGCAGCTCAAAAAAGCGGCGGTTACACAACCCAAAAGAGAAGCTTTGAGACGTTCTACACAGGTATAACGTGCTGGCTGGTAACCACTTCTAGTAGAAAAACTGTTTCTAGGCTTTGGCTCGTATTATATTCGAATCAATAATTCATAGAATATTAAATTTTTGTATTTCTCGAAGTTACTAGTAATATAGTAATAAAGAAAATGACATTGATTCATATTACAGTATTCACCTGCACAAATTATCCATTCTAGGTTTTAACTCCAGTTATAGACTTGAAAAGTAAACCGAAAGAAGAAGATGAATCAAATTCCAATAGCCCTAAGAGACAACCAAAAACATTAACAGCATCATTAAATGTTAGAGATTTTGACTGGAATGTGGCAAATGAGTATGATCCAATGTGGCCAAATGATTATGAAAAAGTTGCTAAAGGTAATTTTATACATGTAGCTTGTGCCACCATGTTGAAGTTAGCATTAGCAACAAAAGAGAAAAACATCATGCATGCCTAATACCTTGAGAACCATAGAAGTAGATGGTGTGTATAGTTAATTTCAGTTCATTATATGTATATGTTGCTGCTATACATCAAATCATATTTGACACAATTACCATCTAAAATATTCACATTTCTATCTTGTCTAAAGTTTAAACAATGAAGGAAATACTTGTGCTATAGTTTTTTCATTGTGCTTGAAGATATTGTTAATTTTGTAGAAATGCAGGCTAAGAGGTTGCAACTTGACGGCAATGACAGGGGTGAAAGATCAGAAAGAAAACGTAAGAGCAGATTTGGGGATGATGAAGATATAATCCCAGAAAAAACACTTGTGCCTATGGTTTGTACTTGAATTTGTTTTATTTTTACCACTACATTTAATTGGCATTGCCATTGTAATTATTCTGTTCTAAATCCTAATGGTAAAATAAATTAAAGTAATAATTTGAATATGTCTACAATATCAATAAATTAGTTTTACTTTTTATATGCTATGTTATTTAACAATTGAAATTTAATGATAAAAAATATTTCGAACTCTATTTTTTTATATTCCAGCAACCTGAAGAGGAGGAAGCCGAGGAAATTGGTAAAAGAGCAGCAGGTGTTGCTATTGCACCTCCACCATCCCTCACAGCGGGAACTGCCTCACCGCCACAATCTTTATCCCCTTCTTTGCCCATACCCAACATCACTCCTTCCCCGTCACCTGGCTTCTCTATTGGTGGATACGGAGCCAGTTCTGTTGCGGCTAAAATTATGGCTAAATATGGATTTAAGGTAATTATAAATACAATTAGTTATTGTAATTGTTAATTATAAATGTTTAGCTCATGATACATTTATTTGTAACTTTAATTCGTAAATACGATTTTTTTTGTCAACCCACACATGTTACATAACGTTAACTTGATAATAATAAGCAGTAAAATATAAAATTTTCTGACAATTTGCAATGTAAATGATGAAATAAAAATTTAATACTTTGTTACGATTACCTAGAAGGGGTAAGCAGGGGTGCCAGGGCACCCACATTTCGCCTTGTATATTCCGTCCCACGATGTCATAGGTGGCGAGCCTATCGCCATATCGGGCACAAGTTCCTGAATCTGGGCTGATAATGAATAGAATAATCCAATATCTTTGCCCAACCTGGGATTCGAACCCGAGACCTCAGCTTTGTAACCATACCGTAGTACAACTACACCACCTAGGCAGTCATAAATATAATCATTTAATATTATTTCAATGTTATAGGAAGGTCAAGGTTTGGGTAAGAAAGAACAAGGTATGTCAGTAGCCTTGCAAGTAGAAAAAACATCTAAAAGAGGTGGGCGAATTATTCATGAAAAAGATGGCAATACTATGCCACCACCTGGATTTGCTATGCCATCATTACCTGGCCCAGGTAAATACCTAATTTATGTCATACCAGCTTTGAAATGTTGCATAAGGAATATCATTCTTTTATTTACCTCCTGAAACTTTTTTACAGATTCCCCAAATGCTTCTTCAAACTCTCCACAACTTTCAAAGAATGAGCCATCTATAACAGAAATAATGAAATCACCAAGCAAAGTTGTTTTATTACGGGTAAGTTTACGCCCGAATACTGGTACGCAACTTAAATATAAGTTGCGCTTAACTACGTTAATCCCGCTTAAATGTACTGGCTAAGTGGGCTATGCGCTGTTAAGATAAACATATTACTTGAATGGCGTCCTAGTGTTCTGGCGTTAAACTAGTAGTTTGAGATAGATAATCTCATAATAATGGACAGTAATTTTGTAATTTTTTTAAACCTATTGTATTTATCAAAATAATTTGTAATTATAACTTCTTGACCATTAATTTTAAACTGTTTAATATTTTTTTGTTTTTAATGATATGAAGTGACCACAATGGTAATATTTTGTATACAAAATTTTTCAGAATATGGTTGGGCCGGGTGATGTGGACGAAGATCTTGAACCGGAAGTAAAAGATGAATGCAACACTAAGTATGGGGAGGTAGTCAAGGTGTTAATATTTGAGATGCCTAATGCGGCTTCTGATGAGGCTGTGAGAATATTTGTGGAGTTCAAAAGAATAGAAAGTGCTATTAAAGCTGTAGTAGACTTAAACGGTAGATTTTTTGGTGGAAGACAAGTGAAGGCAGGTTTTTACGACGTGGAGAAGTTTAGTGCTTTGCAATTGACTGAATAGTGGTGACAGGAAATAAAGTTAGAATTATTTTATGTGGAGTTCATTTTATTTCAACCCGTGTCCATAATAGAAAGTATATATTTATTATCTATTGGCGTATAGTATTACGCTAAATATCTACATTAAAAAAGTAATCATAATTTTATTAGTGTGTGGTGAAATTTAGAACTACAAATATTTATTTTAAATATATATTTAAATGTATTGTTTGAGGCATATTTCCATATTTTTAACAACAAGCATTTTAGACTCGTAATTTAATGAAATGGAATACCAATATGTCCAATTTAATAAAATGAGAAAAGATAAAAACTGTGCCTAACATTATAACAAAAGCATGTTATCAATGCAGTCGCCAAAAGAACGTAGACCAGGGTAGGCGAACCTTTATGCATCAACGTGCCATTTTTTCTAAAAAAAAGTTTAATGGGGTCATTCGCGTGCCATCAAATAATTTTGACTTTCTGGTTATTTGGAAAATAATAATTATAAATACTATCAAAACTCTTTATTAAATAAAGTAAGCAAAAGAGGTACATTTTGGTATGTTTATATTAAATTTCAGTAAAATAAGTGTGACTTCTGTTGCTGTTCTGTTGTTGATGTTAGGGTTTTAACCCTTAATTTGTAGTGTACGTCCCAGGGACTCCGTGCGAAATTGTTTAAGTTAATATTTTTTTCCTATACGCGGATACAGCGCTGTGCGCTTGAGTAGCTTCCGTCAGTGACGCGGCCGACGCGGGGACGAGAGGTCGTGTGCGGGCGCATAACGCAAAGGTGAGTAATTGCCACTAGCGGAGTCCAGTGGACTCCACCATACACTTTATGTATTATGTTGTGATTTTCTTATATGATGTTTTTTCACATACTACAGCTTTATTTAGTCGAAATAAAAGATCTGTCAATACTGTGGATGAAAATGCGGCCTCAGTTATAAGCGAGTGGCTAGAAAACTTGGAAGAAGATGCAGACGATGAAGAAAAAGAAGAGGATTTCTCATCTTACGTCCCAAACGATGTGCTATCCATAAACAAAGGAAATATTGTTTCCTCTGCCCAAAAAAAATTAAAAGAAAGACTGTTTATATTTGTAATGCATGTGGCAAACCAATATGTTTGTCTTGCTCAAAAAAAGTTTGCAGGCAGTTTGCAGGCAATGTGTTCGTACAACTGACTGAACCATTGCACATTTTTTTTTTTTTTTTTTTTTTTTTTTTTTTTTTATGGCAATTGAAAACAATATGCCAATGTCAAGTTTGGGAAACTGGACAAATCTTAGGAATTTGGAAAGGATCAGTAATGTAAGATAGGAATTACATAGGAAGAGGAAAGAAAATAAATGTAGTTAAATTTTTATATTATTTTGAATTATAAATGTACATAAAGTTTTGTATACTAGATAGTCATTAGAGTGAAGGAGAACAGGAATAGATGTAGGAAATGGAATTTTAAGCAACTTTAATTGATGGAACAAGGCTGTGGTATCATTTTTAGGACAAGACAAAAATATATGATTTATATCTCCGACATCTTCACCACACTCACATTTCGGAGATTGTACAATTCCCAACCTCGCAAGATGATGAGGAGTGCAAACGTGTCCCAAACGCATTCGAATCAGAATAGTTGTTGTTCTCTTACAGAAATCCATCTTAGCAAACCAAGGCTTGCTTGGAATACTTGGTTGTATATTATGATAGAACTTTCCTTTATTTATACTATTGGTGGACCAAACATTATTCCAAGACTCCAAAAGATAAACTTTAGGTATAGTTAAAAGATCGTGACAATAATTTTTAAATGGGTATATGTCTCCACTTATGATCGCTTGTTTGGCAAGTTGGTCAGCTCTTTCATTGCCAGAAATACCCGTGTGGCTAGGGATCCAAAGAAAAATTATATTAGCATTATTACTCAAACACTTGCAAAGCATATTTCTGGAGTCACTGATAATAGCGTTATTATGAGACTTAAAAGGATTTTTAGTTAAAGCTTGAAGGGCACTCTTACTGTCTGAGAGAATCAAAGCTTTTTTCAATTTTGTGATGTATACATATTCTAAACACTTAAAAATTCCGTAGCATTCCCCTGTAAATACTGACGATTCGAGAGGAAGTTTGATTTTTTGTACAATGTTGTACTGCTGATGATATATTCCTACACCGACATTTGAAGAGTTGTTTTTTGACGAGTCGCAATATATTTGATGCCAGTCAGGCCACTTAGAGTTTATAATATCATTAAACTTTTTGTTACCTTTTGGATCATTCTTAACAATACCCATATCAATGATATTTGGAGTTGTTATTAATGTGCTGTAATCATGGCTAAACAAGGGAAGACGATTCGAACTATACGAAGGGGCCGTTAATGATTTATATCTCTGGTAGCTCAAAACGAGACATGGAGTAGATTTATGAAGCCAGTAAGATGAAGAAGATAATTCAGTTAATAGTATAAGAAGTTTGGAATGCAAGGGATGGTTTGAGAACTGCATAACTCTAAATAAAAATCTATCTGATAAATATTGACGTCGTAAATTTAACGGAGGCTCAACACATTCCACACCTAGGGCATTTAGGGGACTTGATCTCATTGCACCCGTAATTAATCGTAAAGCTTTTGATTGAACTTTTTCTATTTTTCTAATACCAGATAAATTACATGGCTCTAACAAAAAGGTTCCATAGTCTAATATTGATCTGATCAATCCATTATAAATCAATTTCAAGGAAGAGGGGTGGGCCCCCCACCACACACCAGAGAGGCATCTAATCATATTAATAATCTGTTCGCACTTTTCAGAAATATAGTCGAAATGAGCTGATCCAGTCATTTTGGAGTCTAATATAAGACCCAAAAATTTCACTGAGGTTTTAAACGGAATTATTTGTTGGTTATATTTTATCAAAATAGGAAAAGAAAATCTTTGTCTTGAAAATAACATAATATTACTTTTAGATGTGGATAGTTTTAATCCGTGGTTATCTAACCAAGTGTTTAAAATGGTGAGTGAACTGGATAAATTTTGAATTAAGTTATTAACAGAATGATCAAAACAATATAACAGTAAATCGTCTGCATATTGTAAAACAGAAATTGAGTTATTGAAACTAGAATCCAGATCGTATGTGTATACATTATATAATATGGGGCTCAGTACGGAACCCTGAGGAAGACCCTTCCAAACAGATCGTGACGGCTTGGATTCAATATCTAAAATTATAGTTCTTTCTGACAGCATATTAACTATGAATCGTGTTAATAAAGAGGAAAAGTTCAATCTTTCTAACTTATTTCTAAGAATTGAAATCACTACGTTGTCATATGCTCCAGAAATATCTAAAAAGGCAGCTATAGTGGAGTGATTCCGAGATAATGCTATACGGATATCAGTTGTGAATATGCTAAGACTGTCTATAGTACTTCGGCCTTTTCGAAAACCATATTGATTATTTGGTAGAATATTATTATTTTCAAGAAACCATTCCAATTTATTTTTAACTAAATGTTCTATTATTTTAATAATTACTGGTGATAACGCTATGGGACGATAGGACATATATTCATTGGGGTCTTTATTTGGTTTCAATATTGGCAACACTAATTGACGTTTCCAGCACGGAGGGATATGGCCTGTCTCAATAATTTTATTTATTATTTTTAAATAGTAATTTAACGCGTCGTCTCCTAAATTAGAAAAAAAAGAATAGGGAATGCCGTCTTCTCCCGGAGCTGAATCTTTAACACTACTTACAACAAATTTTAACTCGGTCAGTGTAAACAAACTATTATTATTAGTTGATGCTGCGTCCGGAGTATACTCGGGAAATGGAATTACTAATTCTTTTTGTGGAACCGTTGGCGGAGCTAGATGGTCTAGAAATCTTTCCGACAAAGAAGAAGGCATTATGGAAGTACTGGAAATAAAAGATGAACGAAATCTTTTAATACGATTCCATACATCGGAGAATGATATGTTAGGGGATATTGAAGCACAAAAATTTCTCCACCCTTCAATTTTTTTATTCTTTAACAAATTATGTGTATCATTCATAATTTTTACCAGAATGTTAAAATTATTATCAGACATATCATGTCGATATCTAATTTCAGCTTCTTTTCTGTTTTTAACAGCTTCAGTACACTCTTTGTCCCACCACGGTGGAGAAGGGAGTCTTTTAGATAGTTTTTTAAGAGTAAATACTTCATCGGCTGTATTTACTATAGCTTTAGTGAAAGCTTCCACATTTATATGTAAGTCAGGAGATTGAGACAAAGAATTAATTTTTTTTTCGACTGAAGACTTATATGTGTCCCATTTTGCAGAGTCTAATTTATATTTTAAACGAGGAGATTTGGTTTTTGAAATATCAGAAGGAAATTTGTTATATGGTAATGATATAAGAATGGGATAATGATCACTTCCAAATGAAGATGAGAGAGTTTGCCAATTGACAGCAGAAGCTAGGTCAGGAGTACATATAGATAAATCCACAACACTTATTCCTTCACAGGGGCGAGAGCAACGAGTTGCAGACCCTGTGTTCAATATGCACAAATTGTGCAAATCTAGAATGTCCAGTAAATTTTCACCATTAACATTTGATGAAGAGCTTCCCCAAGACTTATGCTGGGAATTGAAGTCACCTAACAAGATGAAAGGTTTAGGAATAAAGTTCAGTATTTTACTAATTTCATTGAAAATATTTAAAGAGGGATGTGGAACATAAATTGAAACAAATGAGATATTATTAACATTAATACAAACTATGGAAAAATCATTAGAATGAGAAGGAATGGAAACATTTTTAAATGGAATGTTTTTGGGGACTAAGATGGCCACACCGCCATAGCCATCCTGTCTATCCTCTCTAACACACAAATATCTGGGCAGTCTAAAGTTATATTGAGGTTTTAACCATGTTTCTGATAAACAAATTATAACTGGATTAAATTCATTTATAAGGTATATCAAATCACTCTTTTTATTATTTACACTCCGGCAATTCCATTGAATTATGTTTCTGTAATCCATAACTGATTTGATTTAATGTAGTTTCGAGTATTGGTGCAACGTTGGACGGTACAAGAATATTATTTTTAGAAAGAACATTTAACAATATTGATACAATTTCAGACATGGATAATTGATATATGTTTTCATTATTTTCTTTTTCAGCAGGAAAGGCACAACCATTTCCAGATAGCAGTATATTATTGTATTCATTGAGTGATGTATTATGTGATACTTGGTTAAAGCCAGAAGTGAAATTTGTATGTGGTTTAGCTTTTGAATAAACCATTTTCTTATAAGAGTAGTTCTTATTATTGGTAACTTGATTACTTTGAGGATTACTGGTAGTAGAATTTTTCGAATTTGACACTACATCAGAATATGGTTTCGAAATTGGTTTATGTAGCTTAGCAGCTTCAGAGTAAGAAATGCAATTCTCAGCCATAGTTATCTTAATGTTTTTTTGACGCAGAAATTCAGGACATGATTTGTTAGTTGCATAGTGATATCCAGAGCATAAACAACACAAACTCTGGTTGTCATTAATGGTACAAGACTCACCAGAATGATCCTGCCCACACTTAAAGCAGCGGGGTGTCCCACGGCATTGGATTTTGGTGTGACCATAACGACAGCAGTTATAACATTGTATTGTCGGGTAGTGATATAACTCAACTGGTATAGCATTATAGCAAGCAAATACTCGCTTGGGTAAAACCTGCCCATCAAATGTTATAACTACTGTCTGAGATGGTTTCCAGGTAGTTGTTCCATCAATAATGGCTTTGAAATTTAATCGTCGTACTTTCAATATGGGACCACAGCCGACAGGAACAGAAATGTTCTGAATAATATCAGAATCAGACCATTCTGTTGGAATGCCCTTCACAGTGCCCATTCTCGTTACACTAAATGTAGGGATAAATGCGTTGTAATTGTTTGATTGTAATGCCTCACAAGACAGAAAATAATTTGCATCTTTAAAACCAGAAAATGATAAAGTTACTCTATTCCGACCAATTCGTTTAACGCTACCATTTATTATATTCTTAAAATTGTGTTTCTTCAGGAAGAATCCAAAACTTATAGGATGTAGTATAATATTGTCACTTGGACTTATTTGTTTTTTTTGAACATGTATAACGTATGGTGCCAAGTCATCCGAAGTGTAAAATTGTCTGGTGGATGTTGATGGTTCTGGGGATTTTTGGGACATGCTTGCACTTTCCACGGTCTGAGAAACTGTTGGTTCAGGACAAGGTTCAGGACAATCAATGTCGGAGCACTGACAGGATTGCTTTTTTCCATCAACGGACATTTTATTTATTCTTTTTTTTTTGTTACATTGCCTGCATACTCTTTTAGAGGCTTTGGCGTAAGAACGTTTTCTTGTATTTATGTTACTAGTGGAGCAATCAGTATCCATGCCCGATTCTGACTGTTCCACGGTAACATAGGCAGCTACTTGAGGGGTAGAGCCACCCCCGGGGTCCGGGGGCTCCTCCATCCCCTTACACTATCTACAGAGAAATAACAAACTTACCTACAATGAAGAAAATATATACAAACTACTTTAAAAAAAATTAAATAAGAATAATATGTACAAACTACAACAAAACTGATCACTTTATATCTATATTTTTAAATTAAATTGAAAAATCTAAAAAGACGCTCCCGCCACAACCAAGTTTCCCGCGCTTTTTCAGGTATATCCACATTTTTTTATGTTATTTTTTTTTTCTATCTTGTTATATTTACTTGCACGTCCACTGTCAATGTCAAATTTCAAATTTTTAAAATATACCCTATTTCTATTTACATTAGGCTGACAAATTGAATTTGACAAACGTCAACTGTCAAAATCGGCGGTCGGGACGTGGAAGTACATATACTATTTGTCAAGAAGACTGTTTTTTTTTTTTTTTTTTTTTTTTTTTTTTTTTTTTTTTTTTTTTATTTATGGCAATTGAAAACAATATGCCAATGTCAAGTTTGGGAAACTGGACAAATCTTAGGAATTTGGAAAGGATCAGTAATGTAAGATAGGAATTACATAGGAAGAGGAAAGAAAATAAATGTAGTTAAATTTTTATATTATTTTGAATTATAAATGTACATAAAGTTTTGTATACTAGATAGTCATTAGAGTGAAGGAGAACAGGAATAGATGTAGGAAATGGAATTTTAAGCAACTTTAATTGATGGAACAAGGCTGTGGTATCATTTTTAGGACAAGACAAAAATATATGATTTATATCTCCGACATCTTCACCACACTCACATTTCGGAGATTGTACAATTCCCAACCTCGCAAGATGATGAGGAGTGCAAACGTGTCCCAAACGCATTCGAATCAGAATAGTTGTTGTTCTCTTACAGAAATCCATCTTAGCAAACCAAGGCTTGCTTGGAATACTTGGTTGTATATTATGATAGAACTTTCCTTTATTTATACTATTGGTGGACCAAACATTATTCCAAGACTCCAAAAGATAAACTTTAGGTATAGTTAAAAGATCGTGACAATAATTTTTAAATGGGTATATGTCTCCACTTATGATCGCTTGTTTGGCAAGTTGGTCAGCTCTTTCATTGCCAGAAATACCCGTGTGGCTAGGGATCCAAAGAAAAATTATATTAGCATTATTACTCAAACACTTGCAAAGCATATTTCTGGAGTCACTGATAATAGCGTTATTATTAGACTTAAAAGGATTTTTAGTTAAAGCTTGAAGGGCACTCTTACTGTCTGAGAGAATCAAAGCTTTTTTCAATTTTGTGATGTATACATATTCTAAACACTTAAAAATTCCGTAGCATTCCCCTGTAAATACTGACGATTCGAGAGGAAGTTTGATTTTTTGTACAATGTTGTACTGCTGATGATATATTCCTACACCGACATTTGAAGAGTTGTTTTTTGACGAGTCGCAATATATTTGATGCCAGTCAGGCCACTTAGAGTTTATAATATCATTAAACTTTTTGTTACCTTTTGGATCATTCTTAACAATACCCATATCAATGATATTTGGAGTTGTTATTAATGTGCTGTAATCGTGGCTAAACAAGGGAAGACGATTCGAACTATACGAAGGGGCCGTTAATGATTTATATCTCTGGTAGCTCAAAACGAGACATGGAGTAGATTTATGAAGCCAGTAAGATGAAGAAGATAATTCAGTTAATAGTATAAGAAGTTTGGAATGCAAGGGATGGTTTGAGAACTGCATAACTCTAAATAAAAATCTATCTGATAAATATTGACGTCGTAAATTTAACGGAGGCTCAACACATTCCACACCTAGGGCATTTAGGGGACTTGATCTCATTGCACCCGTAATTAATCGTAAGGCTTTTGATTGAACTTTTTCTATTTTTCTAATACCAGATAAATTACATGGCTCTAACAAAAAGGTTCCATAGTCTAATATTGATCTGATCAATCCATTATAAATCAATTTCAAGGAAGAGGGGTGGGCCCCCCACCACACACCAGAGAGGCATCTAATCATATTAATAATCTGTTCGCACTTTTCAGAAATATAGTCGAAATGAGCTGATCCAGTCATTTTGGAGTCTAATATAAGACCCAAAAATTTCACTGAGGTTTTAAACGGAATTATTTGTTGGTTATATTTTATCAAAATAGGAAAAGAAAATCTTTGTCTTGAAAATAACATAATATTACTTTTAGATGTGGATAGTTTTAATCCGTGGTTATCTAACCAAGTGTTTAAAATGGTGAGTGAACTGGATAAATTTTGAATTAAGTTATTAACAGAATGATCAGAACAATATAACAGTAAATCGTCTGCATATTGTAAAACAGAAATTGAGTTATTGAAACTAGAATCCAGATCGTATGTGTATACATTATATAATATGGGGCTCAGTACGGAACCCTGAGGAAGACCCTTCCAAACAGATCGTGACGGCTTGGATTCAATATCTAAAATTATAGTTCTTTCTGACAGCATATTAACTATGAATCGTGTTAATAAAGAGGAAAAGTTCAATCTTTCTAACTTATTTCTAAGAATTGAAATCACTACGTTGTCATATGCTCCAGAAATATCTAAAAAGGCAGCTATAGTGGAGTGATTCCGAGATAATGCTATACGGATATCAGTTGTGAATATGCTAAGACTGTCTATAGTACTTCGGCCTTTTCGAAAACCATATTGATTATTTGGTAGAATATTATTATTTTCAAGAAACCATTCCAATTTATTTTTAACTAAATGTTCTATTATTTTAATAATTACTGGTGATAACGCTATGGGACGATAGGACATATATTCATTGGGGTCTTTATTTGGTTTCAATATTGGCTAGAGTTGTGTTATAACAGGTCAAACTCAATATCTGTTCCTCCTGTTACTGTTCCTTCCAAATCACAGTTCCTAATAACTGTTCTTAAATAACAGCCTGTTATTTTTATATCATTTTGTATGTATGATTTCTTCTAGCGCTGCATATTGTATTTGTCAAATAAAATACTAGGTGCTTCTCGTTCTAGCAAAGGCCTATTCAGATGGTGTGAGGGAGACGGAACGTTATAACAAGTAACACGACCTAATTCAAGAAGTATTTTTTATAGACGATTTGTTCGTACATGACTGCCAACTGCTTTTTTTCGCATAAATACTAGGTGTGTCTCGTTTTAACAAGTGACATTCGTGTGTACATTTAAAAGAGACGGGTGATGAGAACAGTTTTGTTAATACCAACTGTTATATTTTTAAGAACAGATTAGGCCTGAGGAACAGATATTTGTTAACAGTGAGAACAACTGTTATCTGTGATTTGCTTCTACCTGTTCTTTTGAACTGTTACGATAAATACGCATCACCCCTAATATTGGCAACACTAATTGACGTTTCCAGCATGGAGGGATATGGCCTGTCTCAATAATTTTATTTATTATTTTTAAATAGTAATTTAACGCGTCGTCTCCTAAATTAGAAAAAAAAGAATAGGGAATGCCGTCTTCTCCCGGAGCTGAATCTTTAACACTACTTACAACAAATTTTAACTCGGTCAGTGTAAACAAACTATTATTATTAGTTGATGCTGCGTCCGGAGTATACTCGGGAAATGGAATTACTAATTCTTTTTGTGGAACCGTTGGCGGAGCTAGATGGTCTAGAAATCTTTCCGACAAAGAAGAAGGCATTATGGAAGTACTGGAAATAAAAGATGAACGAAATCTTTTAATACGATTCCATACATCGGAGAATGATATGTTAGGGGATATTGAAGCACAAAAATTTCTCCACCCTTCAATTTTTTTATTCTTTAACAAATTATGTGTATCATTCATAATTTTTACCAGAATGTTAAAATTATTATCAGACATATCATGTCGATATCTAATTTCAGCTTCTTTTCTGTTTTTAACAGCTTCAGTACACTCTTTGTCCCACCACGGTGGAGAAGGGAGTCTTTTAGATAGTTTTTTAAG
Source organism: Hyles euphorbiae (assembly GCA_023078785.2). NCBI lineage: Eukaryota > Metazoa > Arthropoda > Insecta > Lepidoptera > Sphingidae > Hyles > Hyles euphorbiae. The sequence goes on along the minus strand of CM041033.1, from coordinate 11,154,262 downwards.
AGTAAATACTTCATCGGCTGTATTTACTATAGCTTTAGTGAAAGCTTCCACATTTATATGTAAGTCAGGAGATTGAGACAAAGAATTAATTTTTTTTTCGACTGAAGACTTATATGTGTCCCATTTTGCAGAGTCTAATTTATATTTTAAACGAGGAGATTTGGTTTTTGAAATATCAGAAGGAAATTTGTTATATGGTAATGATATAAGAATGGGATAATGATCACTTCCAAATGAAGATGAGAGAGTTTGCCAATTGACAGCAGAAGCTAGGTCAGGAGTACATATAGATAAATCCACAACACTTATTCCTTCACAGGGGCGAGAGCAACGAGTTGCAGACCCTGTGTTCAATATGCACAAATTGTGCAAATCTAGAATGTCCAGTAAATTTTCACCATTAACATTTGATGAAGAGCTTCCCCAAGACTTATGCTGGGAATTGAAGTCACCTAATAAGATGAAAGGTTTAGGAATAAAGTTCAGTATTTTACTAATTTCATTAAAAATATTTAAAGAGGGATGTGGAACATAAATTGAAACAAATGAGATATTATTAACATTAATACAAACTATGGAAAAATCATTAGAATGAGAAGGAATGGAAACATTTTTAAATGGAATGTTTTTGGGGACTAAGATGGCCACACCGCCATAGCCATCCTGTCTATCCTCTCTAACACACAAATATCTGGGCAGTCTAAAGTTATATTGAGGTTTTAACCATGTTTCTGATAAACAAATTATAACTGGATTAAATTCATTTATAAGGTATATCAAATCACTCTTTTTATTATTTACACTCCGGCAATTCCATTGAATTATGTTTCTGTAATCCATAACTGATTTGATTTAATGTAGTTTCGAGTATTGGTGCAACGTTGGACGGTACAAGAATATTATTTTTAGAAAGAACATTTAACAATATTGATACAATTTCAGACATGGATAATTGATATATGTTTTCATTATTTTCTTTTTCAGCAGGAAAGGCACAACCATTTCCAGATAGCAGTATATTATTGTATTCATTGAGTGATGTATTATGTGATACTTGGTTAAAGCCAGAAGTGAAATTTGTATGTGGTTTAGCTTTTGAATAAACCATTTTCTTATAAGAGTAGTTCTTATTATTGGTAACTTGATTACTTTGAGGATTACTGGTAGTAGAATTTTTCGAATTTGACACTACATCAGAATATGGTTTCGAAATTGGTTTATGTAGCTTAGCAGCTTCAGAGTAAGAAATGCAATTCTCAGCCATAGTTATCTTAATGTTTTTTTGACGCAGAAATTCAGGACATGATTTGTTAGTTGCATAGTGATATCCAGAGCATAAACAACACAAACTCTGGTTGTCATTAATGGTACAAGACTCACCAGAATGATCCTGCCCACACTTAAAGCAGCGGGGTGTCCCACGGCATTGGATTTTGGTGTGACCATAACGACAGCAGTTATAACATTGTATTGTCGGGTAGTGATATAACTCAACTGGTATAGCATTATAGCAAGCAAATACTCGCTTGGGTAAAACCTGCCCATCAAATGTTATAACTACTGTCTGAGATGGTTTCCAGGTAGTTGTTCCATCAATAATGGCTTTGAAATTTAATCGTCGTACTTTCAATATGGGACCACAGCCGACAGGAACAGAAATGTTCTGAATAATATCAGAATCAGACCATTCTGTTGGAATGCCCTTCACAGTGCCCATTCTCGTTACACTAAATGTAGGGATAAATGCGTTGTAATTGTTTGATTGTAATGCCTCACAAGACAGAAAATAATTTGCATCTTTAAAACCAGAAAATGATAAAGTTACTCTATTCCGACCAATTCGTTTAACGCTACCATTTATTATATTCTTAAAATTGTGTTTCTTCAGGAAGAATCCAAAACTTATAGGATGTAGTATAATATTGTCACTTGGACTTATTTGTTTTTTTTGAACATGTATAACGTATGGTGCCAAGTCATCCGAAGTGTAAAATTGTCTGGTGGATGTTGATGGTTCTGGGGATTTTTGGGACATGCTTGCACTTTCCATGGTCTGAGAAACTGTTGGTTCAGGACAAGGTTCAGGACAATCAATGTCGGAGCACTGACAGGATTGCTTTTTTCCATCAACGGACATTTTATTTATTCTTTTTTTTTTGTTACATTGCCTGCATACTCTTTTAGAGGCTTTGGCGTAAGAACGTTTTCTTGTATTTATGTTACTAGTGGAGCAATCAGTATCCATGCCCGATTCTGACTGTTCCACGGTAACATAGGCAGCTACTTGAGGGGTAGAGCCACCCCCGGGGTCCGGGGGCTCCTCCATCCCCTTACACTATCTACAGAGAAATAACAAACTTACCTACAATGAAGAAAATATATACAAACTACTTTTAAAAAAATTAAATAAGAATAATATGTACAAACTACAACAAAACTGATCACTTTATATCTATATTTTTAAATTAAATTGAAAAATCTAAAAAGACGCTCCCGCCACAACCAAGTTTCCCGCGCTTTTTCCAAGAAGACTGTTATGTTTACTAAGTTTAATAAGTAAAAATGTGATTTGTTGTTTATTTTTTTAAGTTAAAGAGGTACAAACTGAAGATGTCAATTTTTATGTGATTTTCAAGGCTGAATGTAAAATTAAGGTTTAAAACTAAGGTTAACGTAAGTTCCTAATTCTTATGTTTATAATTAAAAGTTTATGAACCATGTTATATTGTCAAATAAAAAAGAAGTTGATTTCATAATCATAAGTATTTTTTTTCCTAACTTTCATTTTGGAGTCCCTGGGTCTCCACCTTACATTCAACGTAAGTTTATGTCACCCTACAAACCTAGGGTTAAGATGTTACATTTAGCAAAATGCATGCTGAACTAGATTCTTCTGTCAAACGGTTTCTAACCGAGTTTTTAATGTTATTCATCTCTGAAAATAATGACTCGCAGGCATATGTAGATGAAAACATGGTTAAAATAGCATGAGCCAGCTTCTTCAAACAGTTAAATGTGTTTGGTAACGCATTCCATGTTTCCAGAATTTTATTATTAGCTTTTTTATTTAAATTACTTGTCGATCTTTCAGTTTCAATTAATTCCAACTCTTTCCTTGTTTCAATAAATTTTTGAATCCATATTGAACTAGATTGGAAATCAATCAGCTGCATTTCAAATTCGTGCCCAAAATATTGTGTCGCGTGCTTAGAGTAATTACCTCTAGAGAGAGCCTAAATGTACTGTACATCGCAAAAATGAGACACACCGATACGAATTTCTTTATGTCAGAATGAGATGCAAAATAATGTTCTATTTCATGTGACGTGCCGCGTTTTGTTGCTGGGCGTAAAAAGAATTTCGCCAGACAAAGCGACGTCGTTCAAGCAATAAAGCAACCTAACTTCATTGAAATAGGGTCTATTTTAAATCAAGGCCACAATATGGCGCTTATTTTCTTGTGTTGCTAGATATAGCGATTGATGTCTCATGTGCGGTTACAGCGTGAATCTCTCTAGAGGTAATTACTCTAAGGTCGCGTGCCATCAATGGCACGCGTGCCATTGGTTCGCCTACCCTGACGTAGACCATGAATTATTTTTTTTTTTTTTTTCTTTTTTGTGGCTACAAGCACTTTTCTGTGCTACGCCAATGACAAGTTGCGGATTTAAGGTAGGGAAACGTGATTCAAGGAAAAAGGAATGTTCGGAAATCGGAATCAAGATAAGTCAGGCAAGTTGGTAAAATGGAGCAAATAAAAATAAATAAATGAAATAAAATTACAAGATAAGTTTCAATAACTTAGGTAAATAAAGACACATTATAATTTAATATTGTTATGTACAATAAATAAAGATATAGTTTTATATATTTTAACATTAAATATAAGTAAAGAAGAAATACATGTTGGGAAAGGAACCCAGAGAGATATAAGTTGACTAATAAAAGAGGAACGGTCATATCGAGGGCAGGAAAAGAACAAATGATTCAGATCACCCACTTCCTCACCACATTCGCAAGCACTACTGGCAATTATTCCGATTCTGGCAAGGTGAGCAGGCAAACAAACATGACCCAAGCGCATTCGTATTAAGCAACTGGTACTTCTCTTCCCAAGCGTTAATCCACAAAACCATGGTTTTCTAGGAATAACTGGCTGGATCTTTGAATATACTCGTCCTTTTGTTCGGTGACTGTCTTCCCAAGACTTAGCCCAAGACTCCCTGAGAAAAGTCAAGGGAAGAGCAGCTAGGTCATTAGAATAATTAATGTATGGATGTATATCGCCATCTGTAATAGCTTCGTTAGCTAAGCGGTCAGCTTTAACATTTCCCTTTATTCCAGAGTGACCAGGAATCCAAGACAGAACCACAAAAAAGCCTTTCGAATGGCATTCAAAAAGCTTTTCTCTTATTTGCATCACTACAGCATGGAAAGATTTGGACTTAAAAGGGAATTTTTTGATCGCTTGAAGAGCGCTGTATGAGTCAGAAAAAATAACAGATTTATTAATTTTCATAAGAAGGATGTATTCCAAAGCTTTGTAAATTCCATAACATTCACCAGTGAAGACTGAAGTTTCCGGAGGCAGTTTTATTTTTTGGATAATTTTATAGCGCGGGTGATATACTCCTACACCGCAACAACCTACAGAGTGTTTTGAAGAATCCGTAAAAATGTGGTGAAAATCGGGCCATTTATTATTTGCTGCTTCTAGGAATTGAAAATTTACATCAGGATGGTCTTTAACAATACCCAAAGAATAATTAATATTAGGAGAGAATAGAAGGGCTTTTACATTAGTCATGAACAGGGGAAGGGACTCAGAACGAAATGTAGGGGATGAAAGACACAGAGATTTATGAAAACTTAGTACTAAGCAAGGCGGTACTTTTCTTTTCCAATATGAAGAAGATTGAATGAGGTCAGAAAGAATTCTAAGTTTTGGAAATAAAGGATGATGAGAGAATTGAAGAGCCCTAAACAGAAATTTGTCTGAAAGAAACTGTCGTCTTAATTTCAGAGGAGGTTCTCCACACTCGACTTGAAGGGCATTAATTGGGGAGGATCTCATTGCGCCGGATATTAATCTGAGTGCTTTGTTTTGAATAGCATCCAATTTTTTAAATGATGCCAAGTTGCATGGTTCCAAAACAAATGTGCCATAGTCTAAAATACTTCTAATTAATGCGTTATACAGGAGACGCAATGAAACAGGATGAGCTCCCCACCACACTCCCGAAAGGCATCTTAATATATTTAAGTTCCGTTCACACTTCGTAACAACATATTCGCAGTGTGCGCTACCCGTAAGTCGCGAGTCAAGGATAACACCAAGGAATTTGACCTCATTCTTAACGGGAATGGGACAGTTCTTGTATTTCACATCAATTACAGGGCTTATATATTTTCTAGTAAATAATACTATTGAGCTTTTAGTGGGGGAAAGGTCTAAACCATTTGAAGTCATCCAAGATGATAATAAGTCCATAGCTGCTGACATTTTGGAATTCATATTAGCAATCAAATGTCCTGAGGTATACAGCAGAAGGTCATCGGCATACTGAAGAATTTTAACAGAATCGTTTAAGGTGGCTTCCAGATCAGATGTGTAAATATTGTAAAGTATAGGGCTCAGTACAGATCCTTGTGGTAGCCCTCTTGACACACGTCTAGATAACTTGGAATTATCACTTGAGCATATAGTAATGTATCTCTCAGATAATAAATTAGTAATAAAGTTCATCAGTATGCCAGGAACATTAAGGTCACGAAGTTTTTTGTTCAGAATTGAAGGAATTACGTTATCATAAGCCGAATTGATATCTAAAAATGATGCAATTACTGATTCATTTTGAGAAAATGCTATCCTAATATCAGATACAAATATACTAATGCTATCTATAGTGCTTTTTCCTTTACGGAATCCATATTGACTATCTGTTAATAAACGATTGCTCTCCAGATACCACTCCAAACGATTTTTAACCAAATGTTCTGCAATTTTAACTAGAACCGATGACAAGGCTATGGGTCTGTAAGATGAAACTTGGGATGGACTTTTACCAGGTTTTAAAATAGGAATCACAACTTGTGATCTCCAGGACTTCGGTATGTTACCAGATAACATAACAGAATTAATAATGTTTAAAAAGTAGAGGAGGACATCATCACTGAGATTACAAAGAAAAGAGTACGGAATGCCATCTTCTCCTGGAGAAGAGTCCTTAACGTCACTCAATGCACCCTTGAGCTCAGACAGTAAAAATATGGAATTCAAAAAATCATCAGATTTTGGGACTATTACTTTTGAAATAAATTCAGGGACAGAAGGGGGAGCCAAATGGTCTAAAAAGTTATTGGTCAAAGTAGGAGAAAGAGTAACAATAGAGTTTTCCTTATAAGCTGATCTAAACCGTCTAATATTGCTCCAAACAATTGAAGGGCGTGTTTGTGGAGAAATGGTGGAACAAAAAGATTTCCATCCTTCAGTTTTTTTCTTTTGAAATAAGACTTTCGTCTTTTTAGAAACTTGTTGGTAATGCTGAAAGTTCTCCGTTGTCATATTTTGACAATATATTCTCTCAGCTTGTTTTCTGTTTTTTGCCGCTTCAGTGCACTCTTGATCCCACCAAGGTGGGGAGGGAATCTTTGTACTCCTACACTTTTTAATAGGGAAAACCTCATCAGCAACGTCTGTTAAAAGTTGAACTAGAGCAGCCGCACATGTTGTTTCTTCTTCGTCTTGAATGTTTGGAAGATGACAAACTTTATCATCCAGACATTTCTTGTATTGATCCCAATTCGCATCCTTTAAATTATACCTCAAACGAGGCGATGGGTGAGTGGAAGGTTTATTATTACTTGGAAAGCCAATCACAACAGGGAAGTGGTCACTTCCATAGGTAGAAGGTAGAATTTCCCAAGTAAGGGAAGAAGCTAGATTTGATGTGCTTAAAGTTAGGTCTATGGCACTGAGTCCTTCATTAGGGTTAGTACGGCGAGTAGGCAAACCAGAATTTAAAACACAGAGATTATGGATATCAATTAAATTTAGCAGATCTCTTCCACTTGTATTTGTGGACGAGCATCCCCAAGATTGATGATGGGAATTAAAATCTCCCAAAATCAAAAAAGGCTTAGGTAAGATAGAAATTATATTATCTATTTCCCGAAAAATTGACGGAGAAGGTCGAGGAATATATATTGAAATGAAACAGATATTATTTACTATTGCAGAAACTATAGAAAAATCATTGTGATGAGAAGGAAGGTCAAAATGGGAAAAATGAAGGGAATTTTTAATGAGTATAGCAACACCGCTATACCCGTCAGCTCTATCTTCGCGGAGACATGAATATCCAGAAATTTTAAAGAAAAAATCCGGTCTAAGCCATGTCTCAGAAAGAGCTACAATGCTGGGTTCAAATTTATTTATCAAATATATTAAGTCGCATTTATTTTTTATTAAACTTCTGCAGTTCCACTGCAAGACTTTGGTTATCTGAGCCATTATTCTTAAAAATATGTGAAATTTTTTCTAGTAAAGGGGCAACGTTGGACGGTGAAATCGAGTGGGACAATGATGCAATTAGTGCAACAATTATGTCAGATATTGGTTGTGAGTTTTGTGTTTCTGTCATATTACTATTTTCATTAACTTTTTTTAAAGTTAAAGCACATCCATTAGAGTAAGAAGGGTTATAATCTTGCACCAGAGCTTGGTGAGCAACACGATCATAACCCTTTCCTAGTTTCGGCGGAGAACGGGGCTTATTGAAAACGGTTTTAATATATGATTTATTTTGTTGTGGCTGCATGGGTGTATTTTGGGCATTTAAACTCGTAGGAGGCGATCTTAAAGAGTCAGCATAAGATTTTGTTACTGGTGGATGAATTTTAGAGGCTTCAGCATATGAGACACAGTTTTGTGCCATATATTTTTTAATATTAAATTGTCTATTGGCTTCAGGGCAAAACTTGCTTGTGGCAACATGGCAACCACCACATAAACAACAATAACTTGCATCATTGTCCAAATCACATGATACACCAGTATGCTCTTGACCACATTTGTAGCATCTTGGTTTCGACCTACATGTTGTTTTAGTATGTCCATATCTACAGCAATTATAACACTGGATGGACGGATAAATGTATAAGTCCACTGGTAATGAATTAAAGCACATAAATACCCTAGTTGGAAGGATCTGCCCATCAAATGTTAAAACAACTGTTTGAGATGGCTTCCAAGTAATAGAACCATCCACAGTAGTTTTGTAATTAAGTCGTCTGACTTTAACAATTTTTCCACAGCCTAAGGGAACGCTAATATTGTCTTTTACATCCTCTAAGGACATGTCATCTGGGACGCCCCGAACAAGCCCCATTCGAGTGATCTGATAAGTTGGGATAAAAGCTTCATAGCCACGATCTATTAAAGCTGTATGTTGCAGAAAAGCATTTGCTGAATTAAAGTTAGAAAATGCCATCGATACTTTATTACGACCAATGCGTTTAACACTGCCTTGTATTACATCCTTTATATTAAATTTATGTAGGAAACGTCCAAAGCATATAGGATGGAGGTTAGTGTCTTGGTTATCTCCAGTACTTTTTTTAACAATATTTACAACAAAAGGTGAAATGTCTGTACTATTATACTCATTTCTTCCAGGTTTAATAGAAGCTGAAGCAGCAGGAAGGGTTGTGCTAACTGGTGGTGGCAGTACCTGCGATTGTGGCAATTCTGTGGGAGATGCATTTTCATCACTATCATCACAAGTGCAACCAGTTCTGGAAGGATCAGCGGCCATTTGATTTTTGCGTTTTTTTTTAAAACAAGTTTTACATACTCTATGTAGTCTGGTTCTTTTACGTTTATTTAAATTGGACACAGAGCTATCTGTGTCCATACTAGATGCCGTCTCTACAGTAATATCCATACTGGATGCCGTCTCCACGGTAATAAATTGCGATGGCAAGGGGACATCTTCCCCAGGGTCTGGGGGTTCCTTCATTGTATTTCTTTAACTAATAAATTTTTAAAACACTTACCTAGACTATATTTACATACACACTATTAATACTAAATAAAATAAAAGGATAAATATCTACAATTTACAACTTATCTGACTATTTTATGTACAAAATAATTTAAAAAAATTCAATGTGGAAAAAAACACCCGCCACGCTCAAACGTTTCCCGCGCTTTTTCCCACCATGAATTATTACATTTTCTATCTTCTTAATCTCTACTGTGATCTCTACCTAAGCTTGAGAATAAGCGTTTTTCGTTCATGTAATCACAGTCTTACAAATCTTACGTCAATATGACATTGACATGAGTGACATTTACAATTGCATTGTGAATTGCATTGTTCAATGAACCTACTTGTGTCGCTTGCCGTGTCGTGTTTAGACATGGATGAGAAATACTGTTTAATATATTCATTGAAATAGTATTTTGAATAAAGTTGTAAAGAAATATGGTTTAAAAGGGTCTCTAGTGGAAACAAAGCATTATTACCCAACTGCTGTATAGGTTTATGAGTCCGCATGATATGAATGTTTATAACATTCCTAGAATACAATTAAACAAGTTTTGTGAATTAAAATGGCATTCTACTCGTGTAATCGTTACAGATTAATCGTATTAGTTCTCATGATGTTGATTATGTGGCAGTTAATTAGGCTGTTACCTACTCAGCCTATGGTACAGTTATCTGAGGTAAGCTATCTTAATTGATATTGTTACAGATTATTTATATAAGGCATACTAAGTGCTAGAAACGTGATGTATATATCCTTTCACGATACCAAAGATAACTAACTCATTATAGCTAGATCTTATCACTAAAGTAAACATAAAAAATATTGATTATTTGGTTGATAAACAGATAGATATATGTTATCAACACAGGATCTAAAAATTGTTTTCCAAGTTAATAAATATAATAATATATTATGGAAAATTAATGTCCCAAATCTTAATCACTAAATAGAACATAGAAATAAGAATATCACAGAATATAGATTGGGGCAAATAATTCTTACTTTCAGTTCACAGCCAATTGCCAATAAGGAAAATATTCATAATTAATATTTTGTCTTAATTTCCTTGAGTTATTTCAATAGTAATAAGGGAAATATTCACATAATTTATTTCTTCATGGTATTTCCCTGGCATAATATGTTACCATCATTAACCATTTTAATCAAGTTATATACACAAATCAATAGTTATCTATAAGACCTTGTATTACTGGATAAATATACAAATTATAACTTTAGAAATTTTAAACAAATCTATCAGCTTTATAACATTTATAACATACAACTGTAATTACTATATTTAGTATGAGATAATGTAATTATTTTGTTAAAGTATTTTAATATTATCTAAATTATTGAGTAAAATTTTTATGTTAGATATTATTGATGTGTCCTTATTTAATAGTGTGATTATTTTGCATAAACAGGCAGATCCAGACATAATCAAGTTGGAGGATGATAAATATAATTTACATAAGCAAGACAAAATCAAAGTGAGGGTGTACTATGAAGCGTTATGTCCAGATTCAAAACATTTCTTCGTCAAACACTTGGGACCAGTGACTGAGAAACTGTCTGAGTTTCTTGATGTGACATTAGTTCCTTATGGGAAAGCTACAGTGAGTAAGCTTTAAATTATATTTAAATTATCTTGGTTGTCATATAAATCTACTTAAAGATAATCCTAGTATAAAATATGGTGTCTATTTATCAAAAGAAAATGATGTGGTTTACAATTTTATTATTCCAGATATGATGAGGCAGCTGTTCTTTATATATTTTAATGTTTTAAATATCTTAATATCATATGTTTTATTTTAACTATACTAGAATTTATTTAATTCCAACGTTTTGTTTTTTTTTCAGACCAAAGTAAACAATGGAAAATATATTTTTAAGTGCCAACATGGGCCAGAGGAGTGTTATGCAAATAAGGTCCATTCTTGTGCTATTGAGGCTGTTAGCAACATGACAAGTGCTGTGAAAATTACAACATGCATGATAAGTTTCAATGAGGACTCTGATGAAGCATTAGCTAAGGTATCATATTATATTTTTCATTTGAAATTAGCATAATCTACTGGCAGCACAGATTTAAAGACCAAAATCCATACAAATATTGAAACTGGCTAATGCTACTGTTCATTGGAATTAATGAGTCTGCAATAATTAATATCAATTCCAATTAATTATGTGTGTTTGCAACCTCCAATGAAATAAATAAATAGATCCAGCTGTCATACACATAGATCTGACTCCAAATTATTTCCACATTAATACAATTAGACAAAATAGAGGGTAAAAGCTCACAAGGCTATAGACTTATTAATTCAACAAACTTCATGACTGAAATGTAATGCTTAGTCTATGAAAATGAAACTTATTACTTTCTAATGGAGTATTCCTAATACTCATTTGTCAGGAGAATATATTACACAAGTATTGTTTTTGGGTATTAGAATTTGCAACTTTTAGGCATTACAATACCTAATTATCATCTCAGCCACAGGAAGTCCACTGCTGAACATAGGCCTGCCCCTAAGATCTCCACATTGACCTGTTGGAAGCGGCCTGCATCCAGTGACTTCCTGCAACTTCAAGGTCGTCTGCCCACCTTGTTGGTGGGCATCCGACATTTGGCTTGCTTGTACGTGGCCTCCTAGACCCTTTCTGTCCCTGCGGCCATCAACTTTCAAATTCGAAACATTTATTAAAGTGCAGGGATTGAACTTGCGACTTTTATTACACGGAAGATTTCGTACTTAAAAGCCGCTTAGTTTAATAACAATTCCACAGCACCATTCTGTTTATTAATAAACTGCACAAGTAATGAGTATTTAAGTAACTCACCATATGTTTTTTTCAGTGTGCAAAAGAAATGCGGGTAGAAGCGGATCCTATATCCAATTGCGCAAATAGTGACCAAGGCTCTGCTTTGTTGAAGAAACATGGAGATGACACGCATATATTAAGTCCAACATTTATACCTACTATAGTTGTCAATCAATCTAGAGGCAATCAGCCAGCCTTATTGAAGAATTTCCTTTTAGAAATATGTAAACTGATTGACATACCACTGCCACCACCTTGCTTGTGACGATTTATATTTTAGGTATTTTTTATGGTTAAAGTTCCAAAGTCATTATTGAAATGGTTAGACATTCTACTATTGTATTTCCTAACACTGTTCTCTTTTGTAAACCCATACCAGTCTTATTTGTATCTTCAGATGTAAGATATTCTTTATTCTACATATTATCATTCTATATACTGTCATATTGTTACATTTATTGAAAATATTTTGCATCATTTAAACTTTGCGTAATTACTTCCGTTTCATATCAAAAATAAGCTCAATCATAACTGCTCATAATTGTGTAAAATATTGTATTAGTATTTAAAAGGTTTGCAGAAAAAGTGATTGATAGCAGTATTGTAAATTATAATTATTTAAAAATAAATGATGTGAACAAATGCAATTATATCTTATAAAATATTATCAATTTCTTTAAGTTAAAAATAATTGAAGATTGTGAAACAGTATGACTTTAGAATAATTTTGGTAGTGGCTATCATAAAGATTTGTCTATAACTATTGTGATAATCCTTTTTAAATATTATAGTTTGTGATTGGAAATGAATTATATTATCAAAAGGTATTATAAAACATTGTCTCTTTAATTATGTGACTTGCATTTCTCTTGTTTTTTTTTTTGTATTAATTATAATGGCTGTGTCTTCAATCAGTGAATTGTTGAACAATACGAAAAGGTTGTTATTACTTCTACATTAATTATGGTTGTGCTTTCATTTATTATTTGCTTTTATATATTCTAACCATCATTTTGTTTAATTTTGAGTAATTATTCGAAGAGAGGGTCGCCTTCTGAGGTAGCGACTGGATGCATAAATCAGCAGACCAGGCTTTATTGCCGTCCTATTTACTTTTTAGGCCAAGAGGTCTATTTTCAGCAAAATGAAAAATCTTTATTCAAATAACAATTTTACATATGAAGAATATTGCAGGGGCTCTCAAATTTGGCGTTGCCAGTGTTTTGAGAAACCAGTTAAACATAATTTTTATTACATTAATTCTGTGTGTGCTGCCAACAGCAACGAGCTGCAAGACTTGTAATATGAATTTTTAGTTGTTGGCACCATTAATTTTGTTGTTCCTGTGTATGACAATTGACTGTAAAATCATAACTATTACTATTTTAAAAAGGTTTGGTCAGATAGATAAGTCACTGTAGATTATTAAAACGAATTAAGAGCGTATACACCTTGCGCGCAAAGTCAACTATAGGTATTTCTTCGTTAATTTCACGCACACATAAGCGACCAAAGCTGTGTGCGTAGAGCTGCCGCGTCGGCTCGCTATACAATCGGCTCAAACAACTTTGATCCGTGCGCTTCAAATATTCAATTGAAATGTAACTGTAATATAATATCATAAAAATATTTTATTTGCATTATAAGTAGACAAATATTACTGTGCAAGTAAAGAATAATACAAATTTTGGATACTAATCATATTTTCGTTATTATTACATTGTTAAGTTGCATTCAAATCAGTGTTCAATCAGTAGACACTACGGACGTTTTATTAATCATTTCGTGTTCGAACACATAAATAGTGTTAGGGGCCTTACAACCCCTTACAATTACGAAATATATTTAATTTTATATTACAATACATAACATAATTTAGCCTCGGAATTACGTCCCATTATATTACCTGAAACATAATTTATACTCACTACAAAATCATTGTAGGCAATAAAAATAATTAAATATTTTACTACCAAAGTACTAAGATGTGGTAATCGCATTCCGCGCGTGGCTAGTTTTACTACGCGCGGCATAATCGACTGCAGCCAGGCCGGAGCGACGAGCGATACGTCCTCCCTCTAGAAGGCCTTGCGGCGGTCTGATTTGATCCACGTCGGACAGCGTGTTTTATAGTGGTTTTTAAAATATTTGTAGAAAACATGAAAACTAATTTTGTTGAAATATAAAAATGGTTATTTATTGATAAGATGTTCTTCTATTATAATATGCAATTGTTATAAAAAATTATGTACGATAAGTTGGTGAAAAAAAATATGTTCTTGACGAGAGTTTCTGAATAATTTCGCATTGTTTAAATTTTTATTTTTCAGGAACTAAACACAAAAAGATTATTTTTCTCAGCAAAATCCCTCCATAAGGGTCTTATTAGTCTGATAATATTTTTATTTTCATCTTATATTTAGTGGTTAAGGATATCTTAAGCTTCTAAATTGCCATTTAAAGCCTAAATAACGAAACTTGTGTTCAGTAATCCGTATAGTACTCACAAATTATCCATCAATCTATAATGTTTTCCACCAAAATCCCTAGATGACAACCTTTTCTAAAATTAGTAATAATTATTTTTCCTTTAAATTGTTTATTGGTGGCTATTAACTCATTTGAAAAGTCCTGTTTTTAAGCCAAAAAGCGCGTGCAGGGTATAAACGCTCTTAAGGATCAGTTAATTATTATTCTTAATACTGATAATCATTGTGTTATTCTTTTGTAAATTGTAACTAAAGAGCATTCCTCTGTAGTTATAACATATCAATAATGAATACTAAATAAATTCATATTGCAATTGTATGAACAGTCATAAAAATGGTTTTATTGTCTTATTGCTCAATACGCCAGTATCAGTACGTAACAATAAATATAGCATGCAAGGAATCTTAGGACGACATGCTTATACGAAAGGGTTTCTCGATCATCTTATCAGCCCGTAGCAATAAATATTGCATACACGGAATTTGAAGACTTTATGCATATAATGGAATTCTTATCAACACTTTATCAGTGGTCTGTATATGTCTGCTATAGATTATATTATACAACTTATAACCATCTGCAAACGCCTCGAAATTCGGCACAGTTATTTTTTAACTGAATGACGCGCCCATACATTGTCTACTTAAATCTAGTAAACACTAGATTGAAATTCGGCTTTTTGAATGTGTTTCCTTGTATAAAAAGTAGGTATTTTGATATTTCAATAGAAGGGATAGAATATTATACCTATACAATTTATATTCCTGACCGTTAGACTCAGTAGGTCAAGAATAGTGATTCTTAACCTGTGGTCTCTGGAAGCATTCCAAGTGGTCCGCGAAGCCACCCTAAGGCCATCGTTTAAATACTTTTTATGCATGTTTTATTTTTGAATATATAGAAAAACCTTTTATATATTTACATATTGGTGTTTTAACATACAACCAAACCAGTCTACCAGCTGTATGGACAATGGCTACACGGAAATTTTGTTAAATCGTCCCTCATGAGTGAAAGGTTAAGAACCGCTGGTCTATAAACATGATTACGCGCAGTAGTTACTTGTACATCTAGATTAGCGTACATCACCCACATTTGACATGCGTTAATAATAAGCAAAACGGAAATACTTAGAGGACGAAAGTTTGTGTGGAAGTGTTAATCTTTTTTTTTAATTTGGGAGTGCAGTTGTGGGAAATTAGATTCATACGGCTCCCACATCAAAAAACGCTATCTCATCTCCATAGAGTACATTTAACATACCGGGACTCATCGCTTCCGATCACATCAAAACAAATTTACTGCCCAAATTCTTTCATATCCAGCCAAGAAGCCCCAGTAGTTCCAGTACCAAATATTGTAACACCTCAAACTAGAAGATCATTTGAAAACACCTGATAACAGAGTCCGAAAGGGTCGAGATAAGCAACCACGAGTCTCAGATGGTATAGTTACGCCACTGTGAATACTGATAAATTACATATTTTTATGTTTATGACTATGAGACCTGATGTAGACGACGGGAACTCTTTGTTCGCTCTATCGCCTCAAGAATTTTCTTCCTGTCAAAACCAAGATAATGCTTGGGCAATCCTTAATTCGCCCTTTAATTGACTATGGTGATGTGTGCTATTTTGATCTGAATGCAGAACACCTCAGCAAACTCTTATCGACTTCTCAATAACTGCATTCGATTCATTTTTAATCTTCGTAAGTATGAATATGTTTCTTCGTTCCGATCTCAATTAAAATGGTTACCTATTCGCCAGCGTCGCTCACTACACGCTCTCTCTACGCTTTTCTCTATTCTTACGTCCTCTTCCCCACCTTCTTAGGTAGTAACCATGATAGGAACCTTCGATCAGCTAACAACCTTCTCCTTAAGTGCCCCTCTCATAATTCTGACTTTGTTCACTCTTCCTTCTTTATTCAATCTATCCTACTTTGAAATTCGCTCCCTCTCGAGATTAGGGGCCCTACTATATTCATCCGAAACGAAGTTCGAAACTTCGCACGATCGAAGTTTTTTATACGATACGAATGTATCTACTCTGTAAAAGTTCGAATTTGTATAACGTACATCGTAACCATAAGTCTATCGTTACGACCATAAGTCAATAACGACCATAAGTATATGTAGATACATTCGTATCATATATAAACTTCGATCATCCGAAGTTTCGAACTTCGTTTCGGATGAATATAGTAGGGCCCTAGGACATCTACGACACGTATAGGTTTTAAAATGAGAGTTCGAAAACTGTTCCTCGATAGATTGGTAGAACTATCATAACATTTTGTTTTTTATATATACATGTTATGGGCCAAGTGATTAATGCAGGCAGTATTCACAATGCCCGGGCAGTATGAATATTGCCGAGCCATATCGGGCCAAGTGATTAATTACAATCTAAACTCACCTATTTATCACATTGCCAGGGCATTATGAATATGGCTACATGATGATCGGGCAGTGTGATTAATAGGTGATTTTTTACTTGGTGCGCTGTCGCATTGTCGCATCTGTGATGGACCCATGAATTAGAAAGGTTGAATTGATCTGCTTATGTTTAGTTGCTTTCCGAAACATTATCTTCAGAAGAAAATTAGTGTACCCACTTTATGGATCAGTTAGGTCGACTGTGCCCCAAAACCGACTCGGAACACCCCGACTTCACGTAGTCTTTTGGCTACCGACCCTAGAGTGTATATAAAAAGCCGGAGGCGCGGAGGGAGAGCAGCCCCCGCCCGCTGTAACGAAGGATAGGCAACCGTGCGAGCCGTAGCGGCTGAGGCTGGTCGCCGGAGGCGACCAGCAAGCCGAAGCTGCAGAGGTGAGCGTGGGTGCCTATCTTTTGTTACGCAAGGGCGAAGGGGCTGCACTTCCCGCAGCGCCGGAGACGTTGCAGAAGCAAATTTGTATTGACAACAAATGTTTTTGTAGGTTAGGTTACTTAAATTGATATATCTCAGGAATGGTGCGTTACCTTTTCATGGGAGTGGTGCCAGGGGAGGTGCGACACTCCCTCCACTCCTCCCAACCCACCCCCTCGTGCTGCCCTATTCTAAATTCTACTACTTCGGCTCATTGTTTTGATTTTGATTCGCTTTACATCACTCTGCCCAATAGGCACTTGGCATTATTCATAACGCCCGGGCAATGTGATAAATTGATTGGTTATAATCACATTGCCCGCTCTTATTGGGCATTATTCATATTGCCCGGGCATGATGAATAATGCCCGATTAATCACTTGGCCCATAACATACATATATTATTCTTAGCATTTATGTATACCGGGTATCTCAAGACTGCTACCGAAAACGAAGTTGGGTGGTAGTTTTAGTGACTACAAACACAATGCAACTAAAAATTTCGCAAAGAAACGCGACAATGATTTTTTATGACTTTTTAAATAATGTCATTTTTGGGTGGTAAATCCATAGTTTTTGCGAAAATAATAATTTAAGCACTTTTATACCTTAGATTATTTATAAATAAAAGGGTATACACTATTATTTTAGGAAAAAATGTATTTACCACCCAAATATGGTCACAGGAAAAAAATAACAAAAAAAAATTGTCGCTTTTTTTTGCAACTTTTTCTGTTGCATTGTGTCTGAAGTCGCTTTAACTACCACCCGGCTTCGTTTTCGGTAGCAGTCTTGATATACCCTGTATAATATCATTTATTTATGTATATAATATCATTTATTTATGTATATTATATTTTATATTTGTGTAGGTACTAGTATATGTATTGAGTATATATCCTCGATTTACGTCTCAACCCATTATGCACCTTCTGAATTTATCTCTGCACCACCTGAAGGTTGGCTGTTAGAGAATGCCTTTGGCATTAAGCCCCGCCTGTATACTATTTGTATATGAAGTATTAAATAAAATAAATAAAATATAGTCAAATATATCATAGCGTGCCTCTCCACCAATTATAATAGATGGATTTATGTCATTTCTTAATTACTGAATGAATAGTACCTATATCTTTTAAATGTCCTTAAATTGGCGTCACGTTGCGTCGAATCACATAAAAAATAATGACGAACTTCTTTAGCTATAGATACGGAAAATAAAACTCGTAATCGATAATCCGACTATGGCTTATCCAACTGATTGATTTATGATCTTATTCTTTCAAGAAATCGATTATAGTGATTTTCAAACATAAAATTATTTTCTGATATCCACACTTACGGTATTCTACGGTAGCCCAATTATAGTGTTGAGTAGGACATACAAGAAGCAGTACATTTGTCCCGTACATGACGTCAAAATGTAAGAGCGGCTCAACTTTTTAACGTGTACTACTTCATATTTGGTGTCCCGGTACTCGTCACTCTACGTAATTAACTATAGGATGAGAGCGAGAGGGAGTGACGCACATGCTAACAATACTATCTTAGTATGGCCAAGCGTCAGTACGCCTCACCTCAATTGAAGTGGGACATTGTACTGGCTTAGTACAAAAATGAGGCTACTCTTACAAACTCTTTTTCAAGTCATGTCCTACTCAACACTACCCAATTACATCAAGTAAGGGTGGCTGCAACTATAATTAAAACCAATCCCATGCATACGTATGTATGCGAATTCATGAAGTCCTCTTATTGCAGATGGATAAACATAAGATCATTCTTTCTGTATAATCCACTAAGCAAGTATAATACTTTGCTACTTGCTACTGCCAAATTTTGAATCAGGTGTAGTAATTGGTAACTGAAATTAATGATGCAGATAGCGTTTCAATATAACTTCTTTTTTCCAGTACAAAGTCAAAATATTGTTTCTTATACGATAGAGCCGATAAAGAAAATTTCACTATTAGTAAAATTATATAAATGGTATTGGTATGGATATCAAAAATAATATATGAATTTGTGGGCTATGGTTGAAATGGTTAAAATAACTAATTAAAAAAATTGGTAAGTTTTGATAATTATTATCATAAACTACGGACCTGTTTTCGAATTTGCCAACTACGTTACATTAGGTATTTATTTATTATTTTATTTTATTTATTTATTAAAATACAGAGTTAGAAACAAAATATAAATATTATTTCCACGAAACCGGGCTTCGGTTTGACCGTGGAGTTGGTGAGTCTCATTTACACATGTACATAACATTTGCATTAGACATTAAACAAACAAAATAACCCTTATGAGGTCAGAATTTTAAACAAAAATATACAAACACTCAAACTTTATGATATATCTATAAAATAAAATGAAACAGGATATAACTTTAAACAATAAAATGTAACAAAATATCACTTCCAAAAATTTAAGTAGAAAATAAAACATCACTTCTAAACTTATACATAAAAAATTAAAATAAAAACACAATATGCATTACAACTACACAAAATAGAAATAAAACTGTAACTGTAAGTATACCTAAAAAGTAAAGTAAATATGCTTAGGGCTACTAGTAGGAACATGTTAAAAGGTGGTTTCTTAATTTGTTTTACTTTTTAGGTAGTTAATACTTTGCTCCTGGGTTAACGTGCCTTTTGAATTTTTGCTTTTTTCAAATATGTGTCAAATCGATTAATTTTAAAGTCGTAAAGGCAGACTGTTTTCGGTTTTTGATACCTACTTGAAATAGAATTCCAAAGATGCATTATGATTTTTTTTGAAAATTGTTGAAACTGTACATATTAATACATAAGTTTACGTTCTAATGGGTCAATTTACGAACTTTCGGCTGCTTTAATGTACGTATACTACTATAATATATAAAATAATAACACTGGCCTACACTCATTTTGGTGCCTAAGATTTTATACCTGATTTTGGATGTATTTTGTGAGCTGATACGAGAAAACTAGTCACATTTTCCATATCAGCTCTTGTTTATAAGAAAGAAGAAAAAAACAAATTTAAAAAAACATGTTAATTTATTTGGAAATTATACATCCAGAAATTTTTTTTGAGTGATTTTCTTGAATGAGATTGTCCTGGACAATCACGCATAATTCCCCAGCAATAATCAGCCATCATATGAATATCCCATCTGCCTTGGTACCTGTGTTCCATTGTTTTTATATCCTGGTGGAAAAGTTCACCTTGTTCTTCGCTAAAATCTCCTAAATTATGTTCAAAATGATTCATGTGACTGCTTAGGTAGTGCACCTTCAATGTTCAAAGCAAATCTTACAAACAATGTGAGGTGCCCACACTTTATCTTGATTGCCAATTTCAGTACCAAAGTATAGAGAATACAAGCGAATTACCGTGTCATTTATTGGTTTCCGTTGATCTTTTATTATATACTCACCGCATATATAACAAAATATATCAGGATTGTTAATGCAACATCTCGAATTACTTGCCATAATAAATTTATACGATTAATGCCGTAAAACTTGTTATAACATGGACTAATTTTGAATAAATCCGTAAAAAAATTAAAATAAGAATTGTAGGTAAAGTAGAGCTGTCAGCTGACATCTAGTAGCAGGAATGTGGTTCATCGTACCTACTATACCGACTGCTGATGCGTACAGAGCTGCACCAAACCAAAAATTTTTTTTGTAGGCCAGTGTAATATGACTTTACTGGCAAATAATATGGGTTTCATTTAATATCTTTCCTATCGCTGCTATAATTATAAAATTTGATTGCTTAATAAATATTGTTCTTATTTTTATGTATTTTAGTATGTATCAACGTGTGAAATAAAAAAAATGCTAGCAAATAAACGTCTTGCAGTTATATACACAACAGATGATTATTGTGTTGCACATTTGGACATGGTTCACCCACAATTTGAAACAACTATAACAGGCATAGAATTGTTACAGAAAGGTGAGGCAAGAAAATTTAAACCACTGTTTCAGATAAATAGAATAGACGATAACTGTACCTGTAACCTATTTAAGGTGCAAAATTATAACACACATACGAAAGGTAATTCCTTTGGTGAACGTAAAATACGCCAATTAACAGATAATAATCTTTAACCGCGTAATAGTATTATTGCAAGTTATAATTGTCAGTGCGTTGCTGATCATCAGTTATTTTTTTGATACAATTGATCAACACTCACTGAAAGAAATGTGTCAGGAAAGCTGTTTACTTCCATCTCCTGTGAGATGGTATTACCAACCCGGACGAGCCTTCCCATTCATGCTTAGTCATTTCTGACAACAGTGTGGCTCTATCATATTTAAAACATGATCTAAGATTTCTCATTAAACCAGCAAGGCTGCTCTTGAAATCTCGAAATATTAATAAACAATGAAACAACGTAAATTACTTACTGGTACTCCTCGCATATTGCTGTTAACAATATTATTTGCATGAAAACATGCGAGAAAACGCGAATTCTTTTTTGTAAATACATCATCCCGATCCAGCACAATAAATCGCCAGTTCAAATGATGGCTTAATGACAAGCTTTGAAACCAAGTCCAAATAAATCGAATATCACCAGGACCCTTGTTTGATTCGATTCTCAAGTAGAGTAATCAAGTTTTTGTAATTAATCGCATCTGTGGTCGGTATTGCGGTAGGTTCGCAACCTATCACTTCGTGGGATAGATTCAAGTTTGACTAATTCTTGGTAACGCTTGGCACCTCTGCGAAACCTTTGAAATTGTTATAGCGTATTTTGCGATGCTGTCATATCGAAATACCTATACTATTTGTTAGGAATATCCCACCCTGTAGATATTACGTTGAAATTAATTTAACTATTGTATCACGAAAGCAATTATCCGTATCGTATATGGAGGCAATAAATAACCCCGTAGGTAAGTATTAATCTTTTTACGGTGAGTCACCATTGAAAGCAAACAAGCGACTTCAGTCAATTCAATTTAAAGCCCACTCTGACAACACCAATTTGCCTACGTCTAAATGGCTACCTTTGCTCCGAAAACCATTTCAAACACAACAATAAATCTTCACTGAAATCACGGTCTAATTTCGTAAAAGCCCCGTCTCGCTTTGCTAATTAATATGAATGGCATTTGCATCCGGCTTTTTCTCTCGTACACCATTTCCAACTATTGTTTTGCAAAGATTCTCACAATTTATTCCCGTTCTTACCCGACTGCACAACGAGAAGGAGGGTTATTGAGAATAATAAAAAACATCTGCTTTATTGCTCTCTTCCCAAATTAAAGCTTTTGTACGCATTTAAAAATTAATTATGAATGTTTATCAAAATTAGTCAATGTAATATTTAACAGTCGTAAGTTTTCATCATGATAACGCACAGTGCGATTTGCCGCAACAATATAAGTATAAATTTGTGCTTTTCACAATATAAAAGCGTACAAATTGATTGCATAGAAAACAGGTCATCTGTTCCTAGTATTTCAGCGAGCGCTGTGGACGTACATATGCAGTACGTAGGTACGTACGTAATAAAGCCGCTTACGCACGGTCAACTGAGGTTAGCCTTGATGCGAACGTGTGCCCGCCGTTCGCTTTCCGTCGTCACTCGTTAAGCCAATGCACAAATCTAATGGATTTTTTATGTAGCCCGAAAAAGTACGGACATAGTTAAAATGGAAAATGCACCTTGCCAAAAGGATTTTACTCGTGCGTTATAAATCAGTTTTATTTTTATCGTTTTCATCGTTGTGAGTATTAAAGACATAAACTTTTAGCTAATTTATATATCCATTTTATTACAAGGCAATCTGTTAAACAAATCTTTTTAAAATCGACCCCCGTTTTTATCTAATTTTATTTCACTTTTTTACTTGTATCTACCTGGATGGTATACTAGTCTCACAGAAAACCTACATTAAGCGACGGCTTTGACGTGTTTCGTTCGTTGAGTGAGGAGATCGTAACCGGAGGCCCAATATTTCTTTTATCCTCCAGTTATTTTTTCCCTTTAAATCCAAGTATCGTAGATGTCCATCGGCGTCAATAACTACTTACAATTCGATGAGCCGGTTGCTCGTTTGCCAGATATGTTTAGATGAAAAATCTACATTAGATGGATGTGACGTGAAGTGTCGTGGAATAATTTCATTCATATAATTCCAAGCCAGGAAAAAAAAAAGGATTTTGAATCCAATTAAATTAAAAAATGTAGACTAGTATTATGACATTGTACATTACGCTGAACGTAGTTTTTTCCTATATTATTCAAATGTAGGTAGCACAGAATAGTAAGTGTAATTACAGACATAGATTTTCAATTGATTGTGTTACCAACGTCGCTCGAGTAAGCAAGCTTTAGTAACTGAATCCTATTAGTAGCTTTCTGTAGTTGGTTACAAAGGGTTTAAAGGAAATACGTTGTAATATTATTTGATTTTAGTTGGACATGACGCGATATAGCAAAGCGGTTATATCACGCGATAGTATTTTGAGACCCAGTTCATATTATCAAAAAATATATTTCATCATAAGGTAGGTTAACTTGGATGACGTCGCTGGATGCAGGCAGCTTCTACCAGGTCGATGTGGAGATTTGGGAGAAGACTGACTGAGAAGACTCAGCAGTGGATTTCTTGTGGCTGAAATGAACGAACGAATGAACGAACACAATGTAGGTAAGTAGGTCCGACATAGCGTGTGTAAATGCGAATACATATAAAAACAATAATACTATTAAAATCGAAAATTGCAATTTCCTATTAAAGTCTACTTTATGACCAATATTCATAAAATATATCAAATACTAAAAGGGCCGAACGCTATCTCAATGTATATAGGTGATGTAAGCATCGTTCAGTCTAGCAGAAAGCTTCGTAACGCAACACTCATAAGCCTCGTCGACCAGTAGAGCTGCTCATGTAAACTATTTTAACCCTTTTAGTTTTTAATATCATTTAAATCTAAATTCATAATGGTGTTATATGACATATACCTAACATCTTAAATAGCCCAGACGTTGAAAGAAGTTATTTAATAACCATATTACACTAACCTATTACGTAATTTCAGATGTTTTACCCAATAATAATTAACAATGTAAATCCTACTAAATTCGAAACTCAATTAGCCCAAAATATCAGAAAATTAAAAAAATAAAACAAATTTTTCAGTGAAAGGAAAATGTGTAAGCAAATTTTCAGTATGTATATAAAATAGATGTATTCACATGGTGATATTTGAATGTGAGCGCGAGCGTATGTACAGGTAAGTATATCTGTCGGTGGAATGCGCGCCGTGTACTCTCATTAAAACTTTCCTCAGGCTTGCACGTGTTTTTAATTTTTATCGAGAGTACTCGTCGTTAGCGGGCGCTGTCGGACGGCTTTCGGGGGCGCGTGCTGCGGCTTCGGATGCTTTGATTGCGGTAATGACGTCACTCCCTCCTGCCTCTCCTTACTACCTTCAAATGATTATATCTTCGCAAATTAATGACATTTCATCTTTTAATTACTCGGCTCCGCAACGTCATCGTCGTTAGATGTGACGATGTCTTTCATATACCACACTCGACGCTTCGTGCAGGTGTTTCTTTCATGTCTCTTATTAAAACATTTTAATCAACATCCGCATGCGACATACATATGTATTCGGATATAAACTTTCTGGGGTTTAATACGAATCTCTTTTACTGTGAAAGAAATGTTGGCTATGTTTTTATAATGTATAGATTAGTGTGTACTCTCTGAAAATTAAAAAGCGGCTATATGCATTTGTCAAGTGGGTGACTAACGAGACGTGACCGCCGGTGCCTCCCTTCCTTGGCCGGGCGTACGAAACTTTTCCCATACGGTATGACGCTACACATACGTGCATGTGCAAGTTTACTCGTTATCTCTCCGTCCAAATTCGGATGTAGCGGGACTATTTTTCTGGACACGAAATTAGAATCACGTAACGTTCTATTATGTTTGTTTTTCGTTCGCAAACAGAAAAGATTTTGGGTTAAGGGAACAAAAATGTACTGGTATTGTTAGAGTTGATATTGTAAGAATTAGGATTTAATCAAAGAAAACTCATCGTCTATCCTGTTCATTGATTTGTTGAAAGTACCTGTGCCTTTTACTTTTTTCTAGTCAAGAAGTCTTTTCAATAATTAATAATTATTATTATTGAATATATATTTGCAACAAAAAACACTTAAAGAAACAAGATATTTCCCTCAGAGTATCGACACCAATATACTACGTGGCTTATTCTGATCGATCGGGTTTGCGTATGAAGGAAGATGGTTGCATATTGTACTTTACTCTTTGGTTGCATACAGCGCGCATGCCCAGGTAAATGAATATACAGATGCATGATGCAGGACGCAGGTTTGCAACAAATCCGCTTAGGCACGGTCACTGGCGCCGCCTGCCAGCCTAGTTGCCGACGCAAACAACTCTAATGGATTTTTCATGTCGATTGAACACGCCATAAGTGCATGCAAGATAATCGAATATGCCAAAATTTTGAAAATATTTTTACGTATTTTGGAGGAAATTTCGTTTGATCGTTTTGTCTGCGGATTTTACTCGGACAAGTTGGTTGGCTTTCGTTGTTAATAATATAAGTTCATATATCTACATATTATGTAATCCGTATATTTTTAAGTTAGTATTCATCACAAGTATGTATAAATATCCATTTAGTTGCAGCATGTATGATTCAGCAATTTTCTTAATAATGTAATTTTTTTATTGCAATAGGTGATACGAGCGTGTCATTAGAATGATGGCAAGCTATACGACCGCTCATGGGCAGTAGCAAAACCAAACACCATGAGTTACATAACAATGTTTGGCATTCCACTGCGCTCGCCAACCTGAGACATAATGTTAAGTGGCAATATGTACAGTAGTTAGTCTGGTTACAATGAATTTCAAACCGGAAAACAATATTAATATGACTATTTTTTTTAACAAATCTCGAAAAAATTAATGTATCTGTTACTGTAAAAGCTCGAACTGCAGTAAATCCTAAGATATTCCAGTAAAACCTAAGATCTACCAATTCCTAATGGTAAATGTTCAAAAAAGTTTGCGATTCGAACTCTTACCACCATTCCGTTGGTAAATCTTAGGATGTACATTAATGGCATGGTAAATGCTGAAAAATAAAACATGTCATAACGTGCTCGACAAAAATATGCACATGCAGATTATTAGGATTACTTTGTAATTCTAAATGCCACAATAGCAATCCGTGTTGTAACAAGTGAAATGTTTTTTTTAGGTACCTTACCTATTAATCAATTACATTTAATTGTCTTTTTTTACTTCTAAACCAAGTAATAAGGGGTAAAATTTAGAATAGGGTAGCACGATGTGGTGGGGTGCGGGGTGTGGAGGGGGGGAGGGAGTGTCCCACTCACCTGGTACCACTCCCGTGAAAAGGTAATGCACCATTCCTGAGATATATCAATTTAAGTAACCTAACCTACAAAAGCACTTGTTGTCAATTTGCTTCTGCAACGTCTCCGGCGCTGCGGGAAGTGCAGCCCCTTCGCCCTTGCGTAACAAAGAATAGGCACCCACGCTCACCTCTGCAGCTTCGGCTTGCTGGTCGCCTCCGGCGACCAGCCTCAGCCGCTGTGGCTCGCACGGGTGCCTATCCTTTGTTACAGCGGGCGGGGGCTGCCCTCCCTCCGCGCCTCCGGCTTTTTATATACACTCTAGGGTCGGTACCCAAAAGACTACGTGAAGTCGGGGTGCCCTGAGTCGGTTTTGGAGCACATTCGACCTAACCGATTCATAAAGTGGTCCACTAACTTCCTTCTGAACATAATTTCTAAGGCGTTATAAAACGTAATATAATATAATATAAACTAAGCATTTCCTTTTAATACGAGTGATAACGTTGTAATTAAGAACTCAATCCCTATCACCTGTGATCACTTTTAGCCCTCAACTCGTGTTACCCTGAACTAAAGTCCGCCCTCAAAATAATTTAAATAAGTTGGTATTAGTTTGTACTTATTACTATCATATGATACCTTTATAATACTATGTACCTGTTTTGTCTAATAATTTATTAAAGTAAATGATTAAGAATTACTCATTGTTTTATTCCTAAAATCAACATCTACCAGCTGACAGTGGTAAAACCTAGCATATACTAAATTCGAATGGTAAAAGCTCGAAAAAATCGTAGTATTTTCAGAAATACTTACATTTACCAACTCATGTCGGTAAATCCTAAGACTTACACTTAAATCTTAAGATTAACCGTAGTTCGAGCTTTTACAGTAACATATCTATTGCATTGTTTCAAATCACAATCGCCAGCTAAGCACAAGATTACTCTATAAGCAAAAAAGCGTTTGAAGGAGATTAAACCTAAGTCCACTCCGCCGGCCTCGTATCAATGTACTCAATGTTCATGCATGAATAATATAATAAAAATTAGCTTTCAATGTCAGTGAGGTACGTACATATACCTTCTCTATTTTTATATCGTCTCTACCTTATGTACTCATCTTTAAATATAGATATTTTTTGCAAAATGTTTGGATACCCACGTCTTGAATATAAAGATAACGCCTTCTAGAATCACGCAAGCCAATAAAGCATTGTATTTGTTAGACTACCATGTACGCGTATTTACAAAATGTCTTTAAACCATTAATCATCATTAAGACTGATATCGCTTGACGGCTATTGTGGCCGCCGCCGGCGAACACAGCAAATTATGACATTAATTTTATACTAATCATTATGCAGTACAATGAAGGCTGTGTAGACGTACGCACCCTGCTCATTGTTTATATTGAACACAATGAATTACGAAGTTTGAGAATGACTTACAAAAGTCGCCCTTTTGACATTGAACTCAACGGTTGTAACTTTGTTACAAAAGTATAGGTATGAGGTGACGTGAAGATTAGAATAATAGTGTATTGTTAGACGTGGTTGTGATATAAATGCTAGTTGTGAGTGTAGCTTGATGTCAGGTTGTTATATTCAATTATCATCGCCCGTGCGATTCATGACAGATAACATTTGTCATAATTACTAGCCATTTAATGAAATAATTACGTGCAATTTTAATACTATGACAGTGGTGCGTTTAACATTCCTATACTTAGTTGAGGGTGTAATAGTCACTATTTACGGTTAATATGTGTAACATTGTAGTAGAATACAATCCTTACTAATATTATAAAGGTGAAAGTTTGTATGTATGTATGTATGTATGGATGTTTGTTACTCTTTCATGAAAAAACGGCTCAACAGATTTTGATGAAATTTGGTATAGTGATAGCTGACACCCTGGATTAACACATAGGCTACTTTTTATCCCGAAAAATGTAGTGTTCCCGTGGGATGAGTCAGGAAACCAAATATACATATTTTCTACTCTTTCAAATTCAAATTGTTGGCACGGGATGTCCTCTCCTACGGAAGGGAAATATAGTCGACGGCACGCGGGAAATATAGTTAGTAGACACGCGAAATAATATGTTCTTGATGTGGATTGGACTCAAAAACTATCTGCACCCGGGCGAAGCCGGGCCCGACAGCTAGTTATTAATATTTATCGGCTCGTTTGCTATACACCACGTCTTCACACCCCGTTCCGTCCTCCACGTCTATGATCTATCTCCTTCTATATCTATCTCACTCACCCTTGGTTCGCGTAGTGTATAGTTCGAGACGACAGATGCTAAGAGTATGAATTTATCAATACACTACAGAGGGTATCAATTTTTAATTGAAAGTGGTTTGTTCCTATTACTTATTTTTTTAAGTTAAACATATGCATTTAATCAGACGAGACCAGGCAATAGGCAACATTATCTTTATTCGTAAAAAGACAATTGTACACGTCCTACTGCAGGGCTCGTGCTTCCTCTACAATCAAGAGTACGATTGAGAGAGGTTAGGCCTAATGCGGGTTGGTGGACCTTTGCATACAGTAGAAACTCTTCCGAATTGCTACGGTATGCAGGTTTCCTCACGATATTTTCCTTCACCTATAAAGTGCGTGGTGATTGACTAACAATACAAACATAATTTCAAAATTTCAGAGGTGTCCCAGGGTCTGAACCTGCGACAACTATAAACATGTTGGTAGCCGTAATTGGTTCTTTAACAACAGGCCAAAGGCACATTATAGTAAACCACGCTCATACACCTAAGTATGCTGAGTACATACACACATATTTCAGTTCGTATGGCCTGAAAATCTAGAATAAAGTTTCTATTTAGGGATAATAATCATGCTTATCAAAGGAAAACTCCACAAGATGTGAATGCTTGAATTGGAAATCGATTTTAGAATCACTTAGACCGATTAGATGTGTATATACAGAACTCCACATAGTTTTTTTATGAAATGGATAATTTAGAATCTGTTAATGATACACAAGTTTAACCATAGATAAGTTTATAACAATAAAAACTAAGTTTTTTTTATCTCTCACTTTCTTCAAATGCGGCTGATAATGAAACATTATTAAACATTACTAAACTTAATGAAACATTACTAAACTTACAGTTGAATTTAAAAACATAGTTTGCGAGTTGCTCAGTGGCCACGTGCTAAAACTAATTCATTCGTAGAATCTTCCGCCTCATGATTACCGCTTGTCGCAACAAAACTGCTCAAGTGTTAATTGGCCGTAGTGGATAACTTACTCTGTAATTTGACGATGAACTATAAATATAGGATTGATGCTCATTCAAAGAAGACGCAGTTACCGCGAGCAATGATCACCGCCACTCTTCACGTAGTTTTTGCACTCCTCGCTTTTGTCTATGGAGGAAAAGATAAACCGGTAAGATCGATTATTTAAATTTTATTTGTGTTATATATGTATTATAAATAGCCGAGATCTATAATAAACGGACAAAATCATGCCTTTATGCTACTGTAAAGGTGTCATATTCTCCATTCTGTTTTGCTATAGTATAATCAAAACCAATATTTAAATAGCTTTGACTATTAATATTAAGCCTGTCAATGAACGATATATAAAAATACAGTTAGTGAATGAAAGTATGATCTCCACAGTAAAAGAGGACCGTTACGTTTTACATAAAACTACAAGTATTCAGCGCGGTTAAAATTCAAAAGAATCTGTGAAAATGTCCATAAGTTATAGTTTTTACAAAAGATTAACTTTTTCCGGAGAAACTTGCCGTACATTCCGGAACGTGCATCCCTATATCTAACCCTGTTGCTGTCATCCTATTGTCCAAGTTTACGTGCATCACCCCTTTTTATTCCGCATGGGACTTTGTGTTACAAAATAACCATTTTGTATTCAAACTAAGCAATTTTATTTTAGTGCTATAGGAAGCAAGTCGTGAAATCCAAGACATTTGGCTAATGGATAATGATGGAACTTCATATCTAATGTTTGTGCTAATTTGACGACTTCTCAGTGCTGTACAATAAGCAAAATAAACTTTTCAAAGTAATAATAAATTACAAATTGAATGATGTAATTCTGGGACCTATACATTATTTGTGGCCATTATAGCATATATATCATAGCTTACTTATTTTTTATTATCAGCTCAGCAACAGCTGATTTTCATGTCTTTAGTGACATTGATGATATGTCATAAAAATCACAATTCTATTTATTGGTACAATCGTATACGTATAAAAATTTCTTAATTATATTTTTTTCCTTATGTCTTATCCTTTCTTTTAAATATTATTTTGAGAGGAAAATCTTATCTTCTCTACATATCAGACATGAAAGTTACCTGTATTTTCATTTTAGTCTTTTGAATAATTAAAAAGATGTATCTAAATTAAGCTATTAACAATTTATTTCGTTAACAACTATTATAACTCGCTGTTTTATCATGTTTTTAGCGCTTGAGTCGTCCCTTACCGGCCTTGCAGAAGACCAGCGTTAGTTTTATTCCCAGCACATGTTAAGCATGAGCCATTTTGTTAACACGCACTGTTATATTAGTATTAATTACTTAAAGTTGTAAACCATTGCTTGCAACAAATAAATGTTTCTTTCTTTCTGTTAATCACGTACAGTTATCACAACTTTGGAAAATTGAATAAAATATAGACGACGTTTAACAGTACCCAATACTTAACCTTAAATGTGCTCTTTACTAATCTTCAACTTAGATGACAAAATTTTGTAATTTTTCATACACATCTCAAAAAAGGAGCAAAAATAATTTGTCACGGCGAAGTTTATGAAGTGTTTAGACGCGGCGGGAGGGCATCTGAATGGAGGTGACGGATGTGTCGGTGTACCCTGGCACGCACGGAGCCTCGCTATTGCTCAGTGTCGTCTGCGAATATCTAATGCATCGTCTGAGCTGCGGGCCTGTTCGCTCACTTCTACTCATATTTCCACTGACACACGATACTCTGCGCCGGATTTCGGTTCGGTGGTAAGATGTTTATATCAGCCTGGGAAGCCGCTACTATGTATAATATTACGGGAATAGTGTCATCAATGCGTCTCGTACTAGGTCGTAAGATAAAATGTTCTACATCCTTTTTCTAGCAAGCCAGATTAACAGTGTTGAGTAAGGAATTACCAATTTTGGATAGTTTATTCTTTATCTAGATTTCGCTGTATGTACACTTGCACTCTAGACAATTTATCACAACAAGAAATGCATTTGACTACTTTAAAGATAGAAGGTTTTGTTAGTACTAAAGAGCGCTTTACATCGGCGGATGCCATCAAAGATATCAAAGTTGGATGCATTAAGATCAATAAGTAATGAAGAGCTTAACGACTGTCTGTTGTATTTTGAAGAACAAAAATATAAAAAGAACATAACGTAAAAAGCATTGTTATTATAAGTAGAAATGTATAATATTTTTCTTACATCATTGGTCTTACATGGTGGGTGAACATCTTAATTACAAGGGTACAACTTTACATTTCATATACAAAAATGACCTTCAAAAAGTAAGTTGAATCACAATTGTTATGGCAAATGTTATGGTTTCATAGTTCCGAAAGCTCAATTGCTAAAGTTATAAAAAATAACAGTACAATGGAGACAGGCTCGCGACATTAAAATTAATATTTAACATTATGATACAAGTTGTTGCGCATCGGGTTACTCCCCGTGGAATCATGACTTAATACTTTCTTTGAGAATGTTATCTCATTTTTAATATTGAAGAGACTTATTTCCCCAATGATGCTCACAAAAGCACGCATGCGGCTCAAAATGTCAGAAAGACTTTTCATAAGAATTGTAGAAAGTGTATATTGGGTTCATCAGTTTGTGATGCGAATTTTATACAAAATGATGTGCTATGGAGCCATGATATTTTATTAAAATATTTTATTTAAAAAATGATAATAATAAATACATCCAGATACATAGTACGGACTCGAGACTAAGATCGAGTCTTGTGTCGTGGGTATCAGGAACTACGGGGAGTTTACGATTTTACACACCCAGGCTCAAAAGAAATACCCGTGGTTCTACAAATATTTGTCTCGGTGCGGGATTCGAACATAAAATACATATTATACTACATTAACTAAAGGCTTAAAAGTCACGTCAGCATTGGCACATCAAAAATATTTATATTGCCTTAATAATATAGCCAATCGATATTTTTAACTGGATGGACTTCTCGCCTTATGCTACTATTTAAAATAACATCGCCATTTTTTTGTACAAAAAAAAAAAATATTTTAGCATGGTACATTTCGTTTAATTTTCTAAATATTAAGTTCTACCTCGTTTTAGTATTCATACGATGTACTTGTAATTTATTCTTAACATTGCATATCACAGTCACTATTCAAAAGATATGTCAAAAAAGGTTATTTTGCACTAACTGTGTGTTTAGCCAGCCGTAAAGTTAGGTATTATAAAATTGGGTACAATAAGCAAATATGTTACAGGTATTCAGTGAAGAAATCAAAGAAATAATACAAAGTGTTCACGACGCGTGTGTCGGTAAAACCGGGGCCTCCGAGGGTAAGTATTCAAAAGAAAGTTTTATTTTTCCTTTGTTCTATGTTAGCATGCGAATGACGTGAAACAATCGACACGGCTTAGCTTCAAATCACAGCCATACACTATGTTTAGAGTTGGCATGTTTTTTAATATCACTGTGAAACTCTATCCCAATAAAAAGCCATTTCAGTAAGCACATCTTCAACATGTTATTTAATTCAGACGCGATATCAAAGGATATCGTACCTACTTACGTTCAACTAGTGTTGTTTTCGAATATAATGTCTGTTCCCGTACATTAAAGGGTCTTTATTCTTACTTGCCCCCAGAGGATATAACGAATTGCGAAAACGGCATATTTAAGGAGGACGTGAAATTGAAGTGCTATATGTTTTGCCTTCTGGAGGAAGCGAGCCTTGTGAGTTATCTGAGTTTTGTTTGTTTCTCTCTCCACCCCTGCCGCTACACGAAATTACATACAAACAGGCATTTAATTTATTTTTAATTCAATTCATTCGTTTGTACACGGTCCATTCTTTTAATATTTTTTGCAATCATTGTAGGATTTATAAAAATTAGATTTTTGTTGATTTAAGTGTTAGTATTTCATCTATGATTTTACTAAATTTGCAGGTATTGAACAGGTATTATTCTTCTCGTAATTGGTAGTCTTCTTTTGGGATATGTGTGGATAGAAATAACTGGTAGACCTTCGATAAGTTTCTCATAATGCTTTGGTTCACTATTGTTGTCTTGCACACATAAATTTTAGACTTTTGCACTGAATTTCAAATGCATGTAAAGTTTACTACGCGCACTAGGCCCGAATCACTTTTAACCGCAGATGAAGCCCATTTCAAACCGTAAGACTTATCCAGGCTGGTATTCTTTTTTTAGTATTCTAGTCCACATTAATAGACCACAAAATATAAGGGCAGGTCTAATAAAATAGATTTTACATTTAAGTTTACTGAATACTGATGTAAAGAAACAACTGTTGCTCACAATCTACACAAGTACTGTATAACTGTGTTCATAATTACACTTTGCTTAAGTATGGGGCACCTTAACGCTTGAAAACCCAAGAGTAAAGGTTTAGGCCAGTTCACCATGTTGGTCTGTAGCGGGTTCATTAACTGATGTTGTCTGAAGATAACAGAAAATCTCTTTAATAAGTGTATTGTATATATTGCAGGCTGATGAAGATGGAATAGTTGACTATGACATGTTAGTCAGTTTGATTCCAGAAGAATATGCTGAAAGAACATCACGTATGATCTACGGTTGTAAACATCTAGGTAATGTTATTAAATGTAACATTTCTTTTATAAATAAATTACATTTTCATCATCATGTTCAGAGACAGAAAGTAGGGTTGTTTAGCAGTGGCTACACTTTGTTATGCTTTTGCTTCAGACACATCATACATTACAATTGTTTATGTTTAAGTTTATTATGGATACTCTTTATAATACATTCTTTCGTAATAAAAAGAGTGACTACTTATAACGTTATTTTTAGATACACCAGACAAAGACAAATGTCAGAGGGCATTCGACGTCCATAAATGTTCTTACGAAAAGGATCCAGATGTAAGTAATTTGTATTCACAATGAAAATAAAGTATAACCCGTTTAAAAACAAACTTACTGAATATAAATTGATATTTAAGATGGTAGAGATTATCTCTTACAATTGAAAATTGCGCTTAATTTTTGTTGGCAAATTAATTTTGAAGTATTATTATACACGCGACATTTATAATTTGGCAAAAAAGAGCACTTTGCGGTGGCAAGTGGCATTAAAGAAAAACAATTATTACCAATAAAACAACACTGTTAAAAATGTGATTACATACGTCGGTATTTTTATACATGTTGGTACGATTTTTATTTGTTTTGTAATTAAAAATAATAAAGAGAGTAATAAATTATAATAATTAATAAAATTAATAAGTATTCTAACGTTTTACGGCATAGTATATCGGGTTACCATGTTAAGTCTAAATTCGATGTCAGTGCCCTCATTAAAACAGACTCTTTTGCCAAACTATAAATCTCTATAAATGAAAACGATTGTCTCTAATTGTAATTCGGTCACTTTAGCATTATGTTATTCTTAAACATATAATTTATGTGAAGCAAGACATGGTTACATTTTCTAATTTGTATTTTTTTGTTGCAGTTATATTTTTTATTTTAAATATATTTTAACTGACGAGTGAGAGGAACACTATGTATGGTAAATAAGAAATAAATGGCATGCATACACACCGTATTTTATTTCGAAATTGTAATTTCTATAAGAAATTAAATGATAGACACGAAACAATAAATAAAAAACCCACAATTAATATGCCTATTTTTTGTGGACTATATATCGCAAAATACTTGTTGAATAATATTGTTAAGTTAGTTGCTTGATATCAAGTATGACGATAAATCGTATACTTCACAAGTACCAATTATATTAATCGTAAAAAGAGAAAATAACAATGTTTAAATTACTACTTTTTAGTAGCAGACATACATACAAACACACAAACATATGAATTTCATTAACACAGGAACAGCACGACCCTTTTAGAATTTCATGATTGCTTATTCTGCTTATTGGAGCTAGGAGGATCGATCATTTCAGTGCACAGCACAGAATTGTGTTCATAATGTCGTTTGTTTACTGGTACGATGATCAGTAAGCTTTAACCTGAGGCGGTATAATAGATAATTTAGAGGTAAACTGTTAATTGGGGTACTTAGGCTTGTTGAAATTTTTTTTGCAATACTGTATGTCCTTGTCAGGGATATATTCAAATCAGCATATTGATTAGCTTAAAGTTTTTTGCCGTGGAATTTCAACATTAAATAGCTGTGCCCAACAAATAACTAGGCAATACTCAGAAGTATTTATATTTTATCTCCACCGTTTTCTCCAGTGAGAAGAAAATATTTAGCTACTTGTAAATAAAGACGTAATTTGGCGTTAGCCGCGGGCACTCAAGCCCGCCTATTTTTATGAAATCTCGTTCAAATTTATTCAGATTTTGGAACAAGTATTATGCTAAGGAATTAATTTGATTCTCGAGTAATAATTCCTTCGCTTGAAAAATAAATGAGTTGGAATCTTGTGTAACGTGTAATTGTGATCTTTAGTAGCACTGCGAAATTAAATTTAAAAAGACTCACCATAAAAGTAATTCTGCGAACCATTTGCACTGAGAACACTCTTCATGAGATTTTGATTTCAAGATTTCTTGTGTAATATTGTAGAAAAAGATTTTTTAATATATATTACTTTCTTTTATCTAATTTACTTTTTTAGTCTTAGGAATGCCAGCCCTCTTGAGTGGCGAGCAATAAACATCACTTAGTTTTCGTGTTGTCATTGTGGTCTTTATTTAATCTGAAAATGGCAAGTTTTTTAAAACAAGATTATAAAACTTGACGACTTTATAACCTCTGAAAGAAACTCATGAGAATAAATTACTGTTTAATTTATTCCGTAGTGTTACTAAATTTTTCTTTTTTTACTACATTTGTGTTAGTACTTTACAATATTATGTCCAGTGCAATTCTTACTTCCTAGAGATGTAGAAAGTTAATTCACAAACCTCAATTACAATAAAAAAGCACGTTATTTAACAGCAAAACGACATTCAAAAGACGGAAAAACCGAGGGTCGGAACATCTGCACATAAAGAGGCAATTTGGAGATTGCCGGGGGCGTACAACCGCCACGGAGAATTGTGTTCAAATGTATTCAAAATTAAAAAATGAAGAAAATATTGCAAAGAAATTCATTGCGGTAAAATAAACAGGAGTGACTTTCCTGTGGGCAGTGAAACGAACGCTGCGAATGTATACAACACCGCATACATATCGACTGCTAACGTGAACGTTTTTTTGATGAACATTTTTGTTCCGACTGCGTTGCTTTTCAAAATGTTCTACGGATTTAAATAGAAACGCATTCGATCGAAATAGACATTGAATATGTGCATAAGGATTAGATATATTGATATTTTTAGTTATTGGCATTGAAGTGTTGATTGATACACGTAAGTAACTGTAAAGTTGTGTAAGAAGGGAGACGTGGCGTCGGCGAAGGCAGCGGATATCGCAATTTGGCGTTGGTTCACCGTAATGACGGCGCAGCTACGACGTGGACACTGCCCCGAGTACGTGCATTGGCTACTAGCGTTCATCCAAATTCATTTTCCTCTATTTAATATTAACTTCAGTGTAAAAAATAGCCCAATATAGCAGGAAAATAAAATAACCAGTGAACAAATATTTTTGTTCAATTATCTGTGAAAGATAAACAAAGAAACTTAAAACAGTGTTTATGAAATTAAAGTTCATTAAAATAGTTTCTTTCCGACGTATGAGACATAATTTATATGCTAATGCAGCGTTGCGAAGTGCTACGAACCGCTACGGACAGTATTCGGATGGACTCGCATACTATCGAGCCCGGCGTACGCTGGACTTACCCTCAAATTATTCAACTGCGCTCCCCATTCGGAATATTAATAGGTTCAACGGTAATAGCATAGTGATTTGATAACCACAAACTGGCTACAAACAATGGAACCCAATAATTTGATTCATTTCGCGAATTACATAGACACCTAACAGTTTACCGCTTTGTTTATAAAATGGTTGACTCGCACTGAATTTGATATTACATTTACAAAACGCTTCTCATAAAATTATAACATTTTAGTTGAGTTAGTTACAATTATGGTTAGATGATTGAAATATGTCGCTATTCTAAGAAATGCCACATTTTATTGAAATTGATAAAGTAGAATATATTTGATTGCTGACGGTTAGTCGCTGACGTAGACGAAACGAGCCAATTATCTAAATAAATTGAGTTAGCCTCTTTGCAGTGTCACCACTCACCACTCACCAGTCGCCACCCCCTGGCATAGTTCCCTTCTTGCGTTATATTCCTGCGGAAAGGTGTTTGTTTTGGAGGCGCGCCGTAAAATGAATATTGATGACTTCATGGGGTCCGGAGATGATTTGCTGAAAAATTAGCTTCTTTTCGTCGTTTTATTGCCTCGCATCGTTTGGGAAACGCCGCTGATGAAGACTAATATAGCCGTTAATTTCGCTTCGTAACGTTTGATGTAGATTTGCTTGCGTAATGATGATCTCAAAATATATGAAATGTGAAAATTGAATTATCCGCTTCATCGTAATTAGAATTCCCGTTCACTGAGTTTGAATGAAAACCTTGTGATGATAAATATGTAGACCCTATTCGCGGGAATATCATAGACGTGTGTCATCTTGGTTGGTTGTCTGACCAGAAGATACAATTTATATGCAAATTGTGCGCAAGATACAAGCCACTGATGTCGCTGTGTAGTATCGCCACAGCGCCGCCCGCCGCCGCCCGCCGCCGCCTGCCAGCTCGTGACGCACTTCCCTGTAATATAGCCTTAAAATTACTTTTGTGACTGGAATATTAGAGCAATATACTGCACCTTGGTTTTATAAATTAGCAGCCAAGAATATTTGAATTACCTTAGTTGTATAAGGAAGACAGTAGTAGAGAGAGTATCTACTAGGTACGTCCTCTAGATAATTATGCTTAGATGTTTAATTTGTACATACATTTGTTTATTTATAAACTTAATAATATTATACATTGTAATATTCGTACATCCGAAGCCCCAACTTTCGTACTTTTCGTTTATCCATACCATGGTTGTCTGGCAGAGATTGCTTCAAGCAATAAGACCGCCACTTGTGCATATATTTAATTTCATTTTGTATTGTCATTGTTATGTATATGGTGTACAATAAAGTGTTAAAATAAATAAATAAATTAGTTTAGAGATAAAGAACTCGTACTAGACTTTAACCGTGAATTTCTTTAGGTGATTAAAATTAATTATTTTTGTTTTTTCTTTATGTATGATTGAAATTTGAATCACAAATTTCCGTATTATTGTATAACCGAAAAAAATTCACAAAAATAAATTACCGTGGACATTAAAAAAATACATGTAAATAGTACTCACTTTTTAGTTTTTTGATGATCATTAAATACACTTATCAGTAATAACAAGTATTTTGCGTTATATTTGTTTGGAAGGTAGTGTGTCATGGAAGGTCAGAAATGATTTATTTGCGGCGTGCGTCTTGCTGCGGTGATTGCATCTTCATTCTGGACTCTCCCTGCCAGAATTTTGTTCCATTCGGAACCGTAAAGTGTTAACGACACGCGGATGTGGTACGTAATATATCCATGTTATTATTGTATAGCCAGAACATATTAATATTATTTAATTCGTAGGCACTATAATAATGAAAGCGTGATCGTTAGGAATTTCTGTATTTTTTTTGTAGTATTTTTTTTCTTTAATGTATTTTTCACGTTAATTTATAATAACTTTGAAGCGTCTTAACAATCGTTAAATATAAAATAATGTCTAAAGTTAAATCTTAAAGAATTTCGAATAAAATATTAGAAGTTAGAAGGTATTGCCGTTGCCTTGTCCATTTTGCAGCAAAGTTACGTATTATTAGATGGTTGGGTGACAGTGGCGACTGCTGGCTAAGCCAATTAGTGTCCACTTGGGTAAACACCGGCTCGTTAGCGGACTTGTGTGTTTTATTCAATTCAATTTACCAGCTTCACCACTCCGCCACTTATTGATAGGACATACTATTCTTTGTTCGTTCTTAATTTGCCCTGGTTTTGCGCACTGCAAATAAACGTTAAAACGGTCGCGAAATCTAATTTTATTAACATGCTTTTGGATGTTATGTGCTGGTTCTGTTTTACTTTTCCAGTGACAATCTAATCAAAGTTTTGTTAAGACTTCAAGAGGCGAAGTCAAGCGTAAACTTAGACGTAAAAGACTCTTATCAGCTTTAGCTTCTTTTATTTACAGAGACAGATAGTGGTTGTTTTTTACTTAGACTAAAAAACTGCATCATCCAGAATACCATCTAGTTTTGATATAATGCACCGTTGTTTAAAAAAAACATTTCTCGGTATAAAAAGCAACGTCTTTCATTGTTTATTTCCAACAAATCCCACGGAATTAGTTCGACAATTGACTAATATTTTACGAACATCTAGACACTATCGCAATTTGTTTTGTTGAACGGCCGCGGTAAAGTGTAGTCCTGATTCGTTGTCTTGTTTTATCGCCCCGGTTTATCGCTCTCACCTATAAAAGCAATTAACAAATTCTAGAACCCCGAGCCGGTTTCATATTTGCGTTGGAAAATTAAAATCGTGTTCTGTTGGTTACTTCTACTTTGTTTTGTTGATATTTCCCGTTTCTTTTTTATACTCAGTCAATTGGTTTTGCGTTGGGAAAATGGTATTTCGGAAGATTCATATTGAAAATATATTAAGACTGAACTTTTTAAGATGTATCTTCGTAATGTTTCTATTCGTATAGCGGCATGTTTATTGGAAAGAGCAACACTAGAGTTCCTTGTCCGTTCTTTTGTAGTAAAAACCGCTTTCTGAACCCGGTGCTAGATCAAAAAATGACTGAATCTTAACAATGTTGAACATTTTAATGGATTCAATAAATTATTTTCATTTGCATTTCATTTATAATCTTTCGAGAGCCTGGGTGGCGCAGGCGGTTAGACGCCGTCTGTGAAGCGAGAGACCGCGGGTTCGATCCCCGCACCAAGAGAAATATTTGTGCGGCCTACAAATATTTATTTCGTGTCTGGGTGTTTGTGCGACCGAAGTCTCACGTGGTTCCTGATACCCATGACACAAGACTCGATGTTAGTGTGGGGTCAGGAATATGTATATGGTTATTGGGTGTTATTTATTTATTTATCCCAAATGAATTATTGTATAAGGAGCATTCTTATTTTAAATGATTTTATGGAAAAATACTAACAGCCTTAATCATTAAATAGTTTATAAACCTATTTTATTGTCGATTGTTTGTTCCTTTCGAACGACTTTTAAATTGAGTTTGAGAAAAAAATCAATAACTAAAATAGGTTCATAACTCTATGAATAAAGTAAGAATATATCAAGGAACGGTGTCGATGCATTAATAAATATGAGGCGTGTAGGTTAATAGATAAACATAATCGTATCCCGAGCGGCGCATCGAAAAGATGTCGCGTGTGTCCCGCGGCCGGCGGTAATCTAGTCCGTGACTTGCAAGTGGAATGCTTGCTTTTATTACCCACCCCTTTAGAGGCCGGGGTGGCAAACGCCACAGCACAAAGTTATTGCAGAAGCCTTACTACGCAGACTGCTAGGATCAGACTTACATAATGTTTTGTTATGCTGTAGTCTTGTCAACGTTAATTAATGATTCTGATATATTTAATGGGGTGTCATGTTTTTATATTGTTTATCTTTTTTTTACCTTTAGATTAAAATATTAATCCGTTGTCATTGTTTTTATAGGAATAAATATTATGTGCTAAATTAATAGATACTTAACTACTTTATTACCCTAAATTATTAATTTATTATACTACTAAAAGTCAAATATTGACGTAGTTTGAAAATATTAAAGTAATTTAGAATTTTAATAATGTTAAAATTATCGAACGTCATTACAAAATAATTTTAGGATTCTACAGTACGCTTAATAATATTACCAGCATCACATATCTAAAACAAACAATGAAGTAATTAAAAATGTTAGTTTATATTTAGTTTTTTTATCCAATTTAGGCTTAAACTGAATGAGGCGTACGTTCTCTCCAATTAAATAAGTAATTAGGATTATAAGGTATTCAACAGATTTTGTGCTTGAAATAGTTTTTAATAGCTTGGAAGTTAAATGGAATATTGGTGTAATAATTTCATTAGATTTATGATCTTACTTTAAGATTGCTCCTATCGAAGTTACTATCCATACAGAATATTAAGGAGGCCTTTTAAAAATATTTGTTGAGGTTAGTCTCTGGTGATGCTGTACACGTAATTATTTTGCGGCGGAGCGGATCCAGCGTCGTTAGCTGTACCGCATTGTGCCGGTTATTGGCGAACCGACCGGCCGATCCACCGACGACACGTGAATTTACCCTGCACCCACCCCACCCGATACCGAATTAACATAATACTAATATTCACTTTTCCTTCATTAAATAACACTTCCTCGCCTACAGAAAATTCTGAAAGCGAAACATAATACCTCAGCAATTTACCGTGCACATTTTCCACTCTTTTTATTTTATTCTTTGTTTGTCTCATAGCTCGGGATAGACGACGTTCGTTAAGTAGAAATTTATATGCAATATCACGATGAAAGTCACGACCTGACGCAAAGCTTAAACTCGGAATAATTAATATTGAAGCTTTGTGAAGTTTTTTCATTATAAAAAGTATATTTCCCGCAAAACAGATTATCCCAATTTTATGTAAAAACACTGTAGTAGGGGATTAATTTGGATCGGGGCTATGCGCAATTCAAAGCCATTTTAAAAACATGGCGCCTCCATAATGATTGCTTGATGAGAGGAGCGCCAGTTGCTGCACTTTCATCCTGCCCAGTGCTCTCTGAGTACTGAGTGCGGCCTCACCACGCGCGCTAGTAGCCGCTAAAACTTTCATCATAAATACTGTCTTTAAAAATATGTAGGAGAAAGATGCTGGAGAAGTAATTATTGTGGAGTTTTGTGAAAATTTTGAACGGTCTGGCAAGTGTACTACCGGAGTCATCAACCTGCCTATTGAAATTAGAGAGAACTTAAATCAATCAAAATTGATGATGATGGTATTCATACACATTCATACATATATTCATATTTATTCCTACATTTATATAATACAAAAAATCTGATATTACTGCTCTTGCAATTAAACGGCTCTATTTCTATTTCCGACTGAGGTGTCGCCATAGGTGCGTTGGAATTTGTAGTTTTATTTATTTTTCCTATCTCTCTTTTTACAAATAAAAAATAATACGTAAAATTTGAATATGAGTTTTAAATTGATGACGATGAAATTTTAAAAAAATACCGTTAAACCGAAAGACTACTAATCTAGGCA
This sequence comes from Hyles euphorbiae, assembly GCA_023078785.2. Taxonomy (NCBI): domain Eukaryota; kingdom Metazoa; phylum Arthropoda; class Insecta; order Lepidoptera; family Sphingidae; genus Hyles; species Hyles euphorbiae. The sequence continues at coordinate 11,111,051 of CM041033.1, read as the reverse complement.
ATAAGTTCTGCTACTAATTCCAATCTCTCTCACCTTAACTAGAAATAGACTTAATAAATATTTAAAATTCACCAAGGCGTAAACAATTATTTTTCAATAACGTTTAAGGTTAAAATATTGACCGTGCGCATCATTAGTAACTTTCACCCGAGAACCGCTTACTTGCAAACTCGACACGAGCACCGAAGTTGCAACGGGACGTTAACATGTTTACTATCTACTCAAAATTAGAGGGCGCGCTGCAGGACACTTACTAGTTTCTCTATAGGCACGTGCTTGTAATTAAAAACTATTTTATCTAATAAACAATTAACGCAACGCACACAACTTTTTAAAAACATTGAAACCTAACTATTATTTACCGCGGATTTTAGTCGTGGATTTTAGCGGATTTTACTTCAATGTGTAACATTCGCATAAATATAAGAAACTATTTTTAAAATATGTTCATAAAGTATTGCGATAGTATAGATAAAAAACTTTGTTTTTGTTTGATATAATTTGCAAGGAAAGTATGTAATGACACCAAAGATTTTTTGTTACGAGCCGAGGCATTTGCAGTAAAGTGTACTCATACATCGGTGCATCATATACGGATGTCGTATCGCCACTCATAAAATGATAAAAATACTCATTATTTTAGTTTGCCTTGCAAAATTTTTATACATACAACGGTACAAGTTGAACAGAGTTTTTCGAAACTTTCCTTCTTTACTTATTTTGAGGACGGTCGGAGCGAGCGTCGAACTCTCTAACTCGTGTTATTGAATTTAATGTACCCTTACCGTACCTAGCGCTATTCAGTGACGATAAAATCACTCGGATCCGCGAGACATACGTATACGTACCTCTACACATCGGTGTTGCTAAATTAACAACAAATATACTGTTGCGCAGCTTTGATTGCATTATAGCGAGTTAAGAGTTTTTATAAAACATGAGTAGCTTTGAGTAAGAGTCGTTTGATGTTTTCTATTTGAGGAGCAGAGGCGCGTAAATGACGCACAAACTAGAGGAGCCACCATGTAAATTTTTCCTTTGGTTCACCTCAAAAGGTTTCGTTAGGCCAACATTTACATTTGGCGTCGCCTTCGTTCCGAGTGTTTGCAAGAAACACACTTTAATCACAGAGAACAGGTGGAAAGGACCGACGAGCAATTTTAATATTGGATTTTTTTTATCAAATCTCACTTTTTCCTTAATACGAAAATATTTGTTTCGTTCGGGCAATTTTTCACGGATTAATTTTCTTGGCTTATCTCTTTGATTTGTTGAGGCAAATGAAAACTCTTAAAATGAATAAAAACGTAAATATGACAAGATTAGTATGACTAAACATTTTGTTACTTTTTTTATCCGGTTACACGTTTAAGTAAAAAACAAGGTCTCTAGAGTTTTATGTAAGGGAGATTAGTGTGTTTAAAGCGATCATAAATGTAACATTAATCGATAGTTGCTTCTAAAAGGTATATTTCCACGAAAACCGGTGAAACGCGAGCGAATGTTTGCACGTATTCAATTTGCTTGACTATATTTCACCCTACTGGCACTCGACGCTACGTCGCAACCTCTCCGCAACAATGACTCAAACATATTTATCTGAGGAAACTCAATTATTATCCTCGCTTTGGCCGTTGTAAAAGTATAAAAATGTCGGAGTAAGCGCTCGCGGTACATCTGTCAGTTGTGATGTTTCGTATCAATATCCGGATTAGGTTGAATCAATTTTGGTTTGTAGGATCAGGATTTATGCAGCGCTCTCAATTTCCTGCGACGACAGCGAAACATCCGGCATGCATTGGTCTCCGCACCCCGGTCGTCGCCCCGCGAGCCCTACGCCGCCGCCGCCACCGCCACTGAGCTGAGCGTAAAATGGAGCGCGGGCATTTGCATAGCGACACTCGAGTTGAGCGGACCGGCAAATTGATGTCGCATCAGTGACTCGATCAATATGCCATATCTGTCTTCCACTAATCTCTCTGTTATGCTTGATAAGCCTTTCTAACTTTATTTACTGCTGTTGGTAGACACACTGTTTTGTTTTAACTAAAATCTTGTAAGAGTTTCGTAAATAATAAGAATGGTAAGACTTTGTTCCGGATAAGTCTTTTATTCCAGTAATCTGCAAAAGATTGTTACTTGACATAATAATAATACAGAATGAACAAATTGTTTCTTGACATGAATACAGATGTATTATTATGACCGGCGTGGTATCTGCGGCCGAGGGGAAATATGTTACATCTTATGATTTATGCAGAACATATCAGTCACATGTAACATTGTGTGGTTCGACATTATTGTGAATGTCAATTCGAGCTGCAGCGAGCGTTGTTCTGTTCTGCACATTCAATACACTTTTCAAAAGTTTAAAAAATCTTTTTACAAATATGAAACATAATACACTTAAACATTTCGTACCACATATTTTTAGATGTAAAAAAACTAGACTTGTACGAGTGACATGATAATCGTATGATGTACATAAATTAATTTCAGTTCGTGAATTACTAACTATACAAATTATCAATGCTATTTTGTAATGATATGATCACAAACTAATTAAGAAACCTCATTAAAGGGTGCATGTCAATGTGTAACAAAATGCTTCAATTTGAAAGTCCTATTTATTCTAATCATCACCTTATTTCTTTACGAATTTAATTTAAAGTACAAATAAGTTTTTAAATAACGCGAACGAAAAGTAAATGCAGACGATCAATTGTTACATTACTATATTAACTTACTAAATATATTATTTGACCTTAATTATATAAAAATACTGCTTCGGTGGCATAGTTGTACTACGGTACGGTCAGCAACATAAGTCGCTACACATTGACTAGATTTCTAATGGTCTTATCATCCAAAATAATAAGAATTTCCTATACTTTCTACCACATCTCGCCAAAGACGACTTTACATAACTATATTTTCTGACTATAGAGTAGTAATTAGACATTTTAATTCATAAAAGGATTGTCTAAAAATGTGTAGTGACTTATTTTGCTGACTGTACAGTGACATCTCTAAGGTCTCAGGTTCGAACGCCGAGTCAAACAACATGGTATCCGGTTTTTCTATTCATTATCAGCCCAGAGTCAGGAATTACATACATAAACTCGCGCCTTGTTCCCAGAAGGGGTAGGCAGAGGTGCCAGGGCACCCACATTTCGCCTTGTATGGTCCGTCCCACAATGTGATAGGTGGCGAGCCTATCGCCATATCGGGCACAAATTCCTGACTCTGGGCTGATACTGAATAGAAAAATCCAATATCACTTTGCCCAACCCGGGATTCGAACCCGAGACCTCAGCTTTGTAACCGTACCGTAGTACAACTACGCCACCGAGGTAGTCAATTTGCGCCCGATATTGCGATAGGTTCGCCCGCTATCACATCGTGAATGTGTGAAGTGTGTGACAAAATACACAAGGCATAATTTGGGCGCGTAGCACCTCTGTCTACCTCTTCAGGTGAAAAAAAGGCGTGAGTTTATGTATGTGTATAAAATACACAGAGTGCACAAATTAATGTTTATAAAGTAAATCGAACTGACAAATAGATATATTGTATGACGTAGTATATATGGTTAAATCTTATTGGCATGGATCAGAACGTGTTCGTTGGGAATACACACATATCCTACGTGGTTCGTTAAGGATTCCTCTCGACGTTGGAATATTCCCTATCACTGCGCTGAGACATTGATTGAAAATGTCTTTTATTTTCACTTATTCATGTAAAATCTAGTTTGTATTACAGACATGACATTTTTGAATAACTAAACATTTTCTGAGATTTGTTTCTTATTTTGCGTGATATAAATATGGTTATATTAACAGAATTTGTACTGTTTTTTATTTCAATATTGTTAGTATCTGCTGTTGAGGATTGAGAAATACAGTCTGGAAATTAAAACTAATATAAATATAAAACTATATTTTTATTTAACATTCTAATGTTTATTTTATTGAAGTCAGTATTAATTTTAATATATTTATCGGAATTAATATTTATCTATTGACTCAGATTATTATTAACACAAATCGGGACGAATAATTTTACCTTCAAGAATTTTAATGGATCTCCAATTTCCCTTTGGGCAAAGAGGGGTGAGCTTTGTTGGCATACCCCAATACCAAGATATTATTTAATTTAGAACGTAAATATTATGGATTTAAATATGTGCTGATATAAGTAGAACACTCATATATTATTATTTTACGGTCGCTCTCAATGAATTTTACCTCTATCACTATTTCTATTAGGTACCAATTTAGTGTATCAAACACGTAAACATCGAACTTCTGAACAATATAGTATTTTTATAGAACAAATCTCGGAGACATGAGGTCGATTTCGGTTCGTTAAAGTTTGACATCTGCAACGTGACTGGTTGTGTAAACCTGCCCTGTGTACAGCACGATGACAGAATTTGCAATGAAAATTTACTCTGTCAGCGTGCATTGTAATTGTGACATCTGACTTGAAACTATGCGCTCCCACACAGAATGGCGCTGTAGGTAAATGTCGACTGACTATTTATATTAGGTCAGCACCAAGCGATTGCTTTCAAACCATTTATTTCTTCCTCACACACAATACAAATAAATAACAATACAAGTAAGTTAATAATAAGGTAACAGTTAACAAGCCCATGCTAATGTTTGCTGTAATATGCGTGTAGAATGGATACTAGCTCAGTATACGCTGTTATTTACACATCTTACTTATTGTATAGGTGGACTTAATACCTGAGGCTCTCTACTAGTCGAACCTAATTCATAGTTTAAAATTAGTATTGCTGCATTTCATAAAAATAACTAAATATTTCGGTAATTCAGGACTTAAAATATTTTTTTGTGTTGTAATGTTTCCAGAAAAAATATTAATTAAAAATATTTAGGTGTAGTCAAATGACTCAATTGGGAGAGGGTCTATGTCCAGCAGTGAACAATAAAATACTGTTGACCATGATGATAATAATTTAGGTAAGTATAATATAAAAAGTAAATGTAAGTTATTTGCAAAGAATTACAGTATGAAAAACTACAAAACAAAAGACGGTTGCGAGAGGCCGATCAAGTTTATTTCAGTATCCAACAGTTTTGTAAACCGAAGTTTAGTAACTCATCGCTTTATTGTGGCGATTATTATTTGCCTCGGGGATTGCAAAACATTTGCTCTCAACAGCAGGTGCGGACAGCAAGGAGTATAAATTATCTAACTACAGCACAAACTAATAAAGTCTGACGTCTTTATTTTATAGGGTTTAACTTTGGAAACTATTTTTTTCTTTACTTAAACATATTTACTTCTTAAGCCCGAGTACTAAAAAGCCAATTAAATATTAGGATGCATTTAACCGCGCACGTCCCACTTATACAGTACATTTAAGAGGGACTTGCGTAGATAAGTGCAACGTAATATTGAAGTTTGAGTATTCGGGCGATAGACCTCAATTTGGATTCTCGGGCCTGTACTGTGGACGGGTCTTTACGGGGATTCTGGAAATATGCTGTACATGCCTTAGGAATTAGGATCCGCACGCAGCAATTGTTTTCATTAGTCGTTCTGTTTGGTGCTTTTCCATACCTCGACATACATGGGCTTCAATGTTACATGATTTTAGTCAAGTGGCAGTATGCTTTGGCTTCTAAATTTGAATGACCAACTGCCTCCCTGATACCAGTCGTTTATAATGCAGCAGAACTAAATATTAATTTTACTTATGGTAGGTCTCTCATACGTGAGTGGTCGCCTTTTTAGGTACCGCCGCAATATCTATTTCTCCCGCCACATAGCAGTATAAATGTACTGTGGTGTACCGCTTTGAAGGACATACTGGACTACTGGACATAAGGAGACTGAGAATCTTATGTCTCAGGATGGCGAGCGCAATGGAATGCCAAACATTGCTTTGTAATTCATGGTGTTGTTTGGTTTTCCATTGTCCATGAGCGGTCGTATCGCTTACCATCAGGTGAAAAACCCGCTCGTCTCGTCATTCAACGAAAAAAATGGATTCTTTCGGGAGTAGGCTTCTCCCATGTCTGAGTATCATGTATGAAAATATTTTTTTTTATTTTGAGCCAGGTAGGATGATATCCTCGTTAATAATTTACAAAATAATTTTCTAATTTGCATGAGTACACAACAGCTTTGACGGGAATGTGGGTATTCTCTTTAATGACAAAAACGAGGATTGTTTAGGTAAAATTGCTCCCTAAATATTTTAAATCGCAAAATACGTTATTTTTGGCGAAGTAACGTCGTGTTTGAGCTGCGGTCCTAAACAAATAGCGAGATTTAATGAGGCCAGAGAACGACTTGCGTTTTGATGCCACCACCGTCCATACTCCACGCCTCATACAACGAACTACGACAAATGGACATTTCGACACGTATAAATATACGTATATGTACATCCTCACATCACAATCTGGCAAACACAAGTTTATTGTATGCAAATTATTTGACAAATAATGCAATTGAAATGCTTCGATACAAATTAATACGAATCCCAATAATGTGTTAAAGTTTATACGTGAGAGCGAATATTGTGTGATTCCGACACTATCAAACAATAATGAAATTATTTGCTTTATTTTGTGTTGTGCGTTCCTCACAATGTTATCCAATGCGCTTTGTAGACGGCTTTATTGTCATCAATTAATTTTATGGAACTGCGAAACAATGCAAAGGCAATTAGCGTTTTAATTCAAATTTAACTTGTAAGAAGTATTGTCAATGAAGTAATGAAATATGGGAAACGCAAATAATTAAAGAGAACGCGAGCTCGATGGGCGGTCGACCACTGAAGTACTTAAAGAAACAGCATCTGCCGCAAGCGCTACTGCTCTGCGCTTCCACTGAAGGCCGCGATATATCTATAAAGCTGATGATCTTACTAATTGAATATTAATATATTAAATTTTTGTTCCATGAGTGAATACATTTTTAGATAGACTTTCCCGTCAGTGGAACAGTGGTACTCAAAGAATTGACACCAAGCTCCGGAGCTCGGCGAGTCTCTCACGGACACTGGCTTGTCTTTTACCCGCATCGAAATTAATCAGAACGAAAAATAAATAGGAGTTGGAAACACATAATAAAGTATGAGTGACTGCATTTACAAAATACAACGCAGAACAACAACACAGGCTTCAATTGTAAAATATTTTATGGATTGTAAATTACTATCCCAATTATTAATAAACTTATTTGGCATACCAAGCCAATTGTGGAAGCCAATTACTTTTAAGTGGACCCTGGTCCCTGTAGTTCTGTTTTTTAAAACTGTTATATTGACGTGATTTTTAAATGTCGTCATTCGGATAAAAATATAAAATATATACTAAAATAAATATTTATTCGTTTTAAATTATTACGTAACTATTTGAAATGTGTTAAAAGACGAAGTTGTCACATACAACATACTTAAGTATGAAGGCTACCACTCTCCTAGACATTTTTTATAGCGTATGAAAATATCCTAACATTTACAACACTTTTCTCCAGGTTAATAACACTTTAAAGTTAACTTTTATACATCTAATTTGCATAAAGAGATAACTATCACGAAGCACGGTTAACAACTCTATGTAATTACCGCCACATCAGGCTTTCATTAAAATCTTTCCTTTCCGTGTTATATGAAAGTGTACTCAGAATACTAATGTAGGTAGGATCGCAAAACTTTATATTAATAACAACTTGAAAATTTCAGAATTTATCTCATTGATTTATTTGTTATTTATTAACGGAGTTCATTTATTAATTAGACACACGCTGTTTCGAAAGAAAATTAAAATGATTACACATATAATTCAATAGGTTCCGTTAAAGTAAATGGCAAGCATATTTGTTATATTTTAGTTATAAACTACAAAGAAATGTCGTATTGGATTGAATTCACATCGTGGATTTTGTCCTTGAATATGGATTATCGAACCTACGTAGTCATGATTTTAAGAATAAACTTCCAATCATGGGATGCTGGTAAAATTTTTCCTTTACATAAAGGGGAAATATTATGAGTTGGAATTTTTAGTCCTGTTTTTTTGGTAAAGTGTATTCAGATAAAAGGGAATATCGGGGAATCCCAATTATAATCACTGTATCAGCCCATATACGTCCCACTGCAGGGCACGGGCCTACTCTACAATCGAGAATACGATTGAGAGTGGTTAGGCCATAGTCCACCACGCTGGCCTAGTGCGGGTTGGCGGACTTACATATCATAGAAATTCTTACAAATCGCTATGGTATGCAGGTTTCCTCACGATGTTTTCCTTCACCGTTTTAGTGCGTGGTGATTGACTATCAATACACACATGACTCCGAAAAGTGGTTAGGCCATAGTCCACCACGCTGGCCTAGTGCGGGTTGGCGGACTTACATATCATAGAAATTCTTACAAATCGCTATGGTATGCAGGTTTCCTCACGATGTTTTCCTTCACCGTTTTAGTGCGTGGTGATTGACTATCAATACACACATGACTCCGAAAAGTCAGAGGTGTGCCCTGGGATTCGAACCCGCGACCACCGTGAACATGTTGGCAGCCGCGTCTAGTCCGTTTACCAACAGGCCACCACGCACTTCAATTCAATTATAATCACTAAATTCTCCTAAATACGGCAGTATATTTTGCTCCAACAAAATTCATCTAACTGCCATGTCAATTGCGTGCCGTCTTCGTTTGATTCATATTCCTTTAATTGTATTAGTGATTATCGACATTCCCCGACATTCGGATTTTGCCGAATTGACCATAAAACTAGTACATTAAAAGTACTAATTTACAAAAGTTATTAATCGGATTTTTTGAATGAATCTGTATACTATATTGTCTACTGCTATGCACAAGATCTCTTTCATTAAGAGAAAGATTGCTTATGCTATTGCGGCCTAGGGCGAATTGGCTATTTTCTTGTAGTTATTTATTTTGTCAACCTGTTTTATATAAGCATACCAATCTCGGAACTTCGTTATTCGATTATATAGCAATGTCTGCTTATCTTTCATTAGCTCTACATTTTTGTATTTGTATTTAGTTGTTCAAACATAATCTTGCGTGTAATGCAATAACACAATGTATATTGCATTTTTTTTGTGATTTTCAATGCTATTGTGTCCACCGTTATTGATGCTGACACACAGCTTTTTTATAGTATCGGTCTTTTGACCTTTTGTCTATACAAACTTACAAATACTCATACACTTTTACTACTGTTTATACGTACATTGGTGTAAAAACAAACAGTCGCGATTCTACACCCAAATTTTTTTTTTGTTATTATTTTTGTAGTTATTTGTATCTTTTAGTATCGATAGTTATTTAAATGACAAATATGTTCTTTCTGATAAAAATAAATCGCAAAAATCGATTAAAATCTGTCGAAGATATTGGAGTATTCACATGTTTATTAATTTTCTCACCCCCCTCACCCCTAACTCTTTTTTCCTTCCCCATTGTAGCTCAGCTTTTATAATGAAACAATGCAAAAAGAACCGCTGGAATCCTGCTACATTTTGAATAGTTCTATTATCCAGGCCCGAAGATGATGTTCAGATCTTCATGTTGTACTCCTGGGTTCAACGTGTTAGTACATAAGTTTCAAAAGAAAATAAATTACTAAAATCGGTTAAAAGCTGGAAAAGATATTGAGTATTTACGTATTTTATGTTTATTACCCACCCGACCTTTCACCTCTACCCCATTTTCTCTCTCCCTCTGTAACTTAATTTTTATATTGATCCTCATGCAAAAAGAATCATTGGAATCCTACTCAATTTTTATGAATTTCCCTCTCCGAGACCGAAGATATTTATCAGATCTTCACCACATTTTTATGAGACCAAATGACAAGCATCAGCTTTCAATCAAAGAAAGAATGATCAAAATCGGTTCACGCAGTACAGAGATATGAGGTAACAAATATTAAAAACAACAACATACAGTCGAATTGAGAACTACCTTCTTTTTTTGAAGTCGGTTAAAAACTATAAAATTTGTGAATTTTGTTTGATATAATTATTGTATCCCACCTCTGTATTTTTAATAAACATGCTGATGAAAAAACGATGCACGTTTTTGAAAGAGATGTATGTATGTGCAGTTGTAGACGTCTTGTAATTAAGAGCGACTGTGTTACACAAACCGTGTTTTCTCAAAAACATCACGACGTTGACATTGTTTTCGTCGACGCAACTTTTAATGACACAAAGTGAGTGAACTCGTTCAAGGCCGCACCTCGTACGTCGATTGTGAATTTTAATTGCGACAGTTTTTTCAAAAGTTGTTCATTTTGCGGTCTTGTGGCGAGGATAAACCGTGAGAAGCGACGTGTATCCAATTAAAAGCAACGGAATCTACTGCCTATTGAATCTGTGAACGAACGATGCGGCGTACGTACAGACGTGATGTGTGCTCGCACAAGTGTGATACGCCACTCTGAGCCGACGGCTGGCCTATTTAATGACGACACTATAATTATTTTCCTTTGCTTTAGAAACGTATCACTCTAAAATAATGATGAACTCCAGCTACCGAGTCTGTTTTACTGCTATTCAAAGTTTTATGTATGGACTTTACATTTCTTAGAAGATTGAAAAATCTATATACATAGTTGTTTTTAAATACTAATTTCCAAAAGCTATTTTCTCTTTTTTGTTTTAGAAGGATGCTTTTAGATAGATGTCTATTGTTGGTATATAAAGTGTAAAACGTATAAATCCATTTGCAGTTATTGATTGCGGTACATAAATTCTTATTTTGAAAAATGTAACATATTGCTGACAACACAGAAATAAAAGAAACTAGAAAATTAAAATTCTAATGACTTATCTTACAAATTATTACAAGAACATACTAATAAATCGTGTATTCTACTTTAATTTTAATGGAAGAGTTGGTAGGGGTCGACCTCACTGAACCTACACCTACACACGAACCTACACCTACATGACGAAGTTGGTAAAAGTTGATGAAACTAACATGTCATGTCATGACATGACAGTTTTACTTGGTCAGGATCCAGCAAAGTGGCGAGCCATCACCTCTTCCTACCCAAAAGGCGTTACGATTATGTACGTATGTAGATACGTACTAATATTTTAAACAGTACATTTTTTCATACAGTTACCATATTTGAAATAACTGAAGTATATATATTAGAAAACAATCTAAATTGTAACTCTCTTTTAGATATTTCGAGAGCTATTCAAATGTAATATTATTCAAATTAAATCGCAAGCAAAAAATGCGTCCTCCGACTGTCCTCGTGGGGATTAATAAGACACGCTATTATTTATGTTACAGGGAGTGTTGAAGAAGCCAAAATAGCACGTAAATTTTCCATCGGCAGTATTTCCCCGGAGTGTAGGTTTCCAATCGGCGCTAGCGGGTCAGTCGGGAGTCAATGAAAAGCGGTAAAGTGGTGCCGCGGCGCTGATTAAAGCCTGGAGCAATCGCCCCGGAAAGTATTTATAGGTACACCTGTTCGTTAGCGGCGCAAGTCCCAGCCAACTCCTTGATTAGGCGCCGACGGGCGTTGCTTTTCTTCAATAACAAGTAAAAGATTTTTACTCTGCACGCCGATGGAAGAATTCTATCTTGGTGCGATGTGCACGTGTGCGCTTGCCGTGTATCCTTTCGATGTTTTAACATTACGTAGCTTTTTTATGCAATACATACTTAAACTACAATCACAGTAAAAATAACTGCTTCAACAATACACAACAACTGTAGTGATTGAAACAAGATAAAAGTAGGTAATATTTTATATTCGGCACCAAACACAATAAATCGCCTCCGACATTCATAGGCAGAATCATAAAGAAATTTAATCGGTAGCTATGCACTTGTGCGTATGGGTAGATTTATGGCACACTTTGGTTTGTGAATGTCGCGTAGGAATTGATAAGCAGCAGATTTAGCATGTGAATGGGTAGGTATGCGGTGCACGCGTGGTGCGTGCGCGCCGAGCAGCCGCCGCCGCCCGCACCCTATCGCAACCCCGGTCACGGAAGCCCTTAATAACATCACGTTTGATGCGCCTCTATTATTATATTTTCATCTTCGGTGGGTCCCATGACAGCGAATTGTGGCGTGAAGATAATATTACTAGGTACGTTCATCCTTAAATTTTGCGCCGCGATTCTTGTAAGCCACTTTTGCTGACGTTTCATTAGTGATCGTTGTAGCCGTTACAAATTCGACGAGACTTTATTTTTTGGATACTAGACTAAGTTTTATATCGTTCGTAACTACGTTCACCATTCATTATCTCCCGCTTAATAGTAGTTTTAAAAAGATAAAAAAAGTTGGATAACTTTTCATTTTATCGCAGTCGTTCTAGGTTTGAGACCTTCAGTTCTATTAAGAATTCCAAAGTACTAAAACAACCGTAAAATAATGACGATAAGTTTCAAAAAAGTTAATATTATAATAAAGTTGATGTAAGATTGTATGGTATACAATTAACGTATAGAGACGTTTTTTCAGTTACATAAGCGTACGTATGGAATACAAGAACACACGTAAAACTCGGCATACAGTAGGCTGATCACGTTCCACAAAAGAAGACGCTTACCTGAAACTTTTCCTACGCCTTAGCACATTAACTAACCAACGCCGGCTTTAACCGCTGGCGCGCAACTCCACAAGCATAATACCAACTTGCTGTTGCTTTTACTTCACACCATAATTGAGTAATGTTACATACTGCGACAATCAGTGTTCCATTTTGTATAAGCATACGTAACTACATTCACATATTTTCACGTCAGGCGGTTATAAATCTTTTGGAAGTTATGTGTTAAAGTAATATCTCGTGAATTGCTACTAACATTTTTGTTGAATTTTATTATTCATACTGTTTTCAGACTGAAAATTATCTTGTACTTTTTCATAGTTACGACAAAAACATGTTTATTGGTGTGAGAGTGAGGGTTTAGGATTGTATTAAGTGTGACTGTTGGGCATGTTATTGGGTAAATGAAATAAATCCTCCTAAAAATAATGAAATTTTATGATACTGTTAGTATACTCATGTAGATTTCTATGTATATAGTATTAAATAAAGTTTTAGTAAGAAACGTGATAGCTGCGTTTCATTTGATTAAACATTGTTTCATATTATATTACGTACTTTTATGTATCGTGACATTGGAATTGGAAAAAGGTTGTTTAACTTGTGTAATTGATGAATTGAAATCTGTTGAAAATTAACTTCAGTGGGACTTTTTAATATGTTTGCCTTGTTATAGAAATAAATTGTTCCAAAGGTATACGCAGAAAACAATATAGTAGCTTACTACGCGTTAAAATTAAAGTTGATTTAATAAATACATATTAATAAAGTGTTTTAGTTATTGAGTGACCGACTACCTTGATGGTTTAGTTGTACTGTGGTATTATATGAGGCCTCGGGCTCGAATCAATACATACAAGGCAAAACAGATAGATGCTTTGTGGATTTTAATATTTTGGACTTGAATGTCTCTATTCCCGTTACCTAAATTTTTCTTATAAGATTCGTCACGTATGTTTGGCTGGATTATAACATAAATTTTGTGGTTGTAATGGTTTCCTGGAAGTGATCGCTTTTAGCGATAAGGCCGCCAATTGTTCCATCTAATACAGTACACCTAGTACAGGTGATTCTTATTTTTATTTTTTGTTTTGTGGTGTAATAATAAAGAGTTTTTAATATTATTATTTAACCACTCTTTTAGCATAGTCGGTTTTAAATCGTGAGCTGTATTCTTTCTGATGAGATAAGATGGAAAAAAAACATGTTCTGCTAAATCCACGTGACTGGGATAAATTATAAAGTACATGATTAAATAAATACGTTATTTTCAAAAAATAGAGTATTTTTTCAAAGATAATTTTGACATTGATTTGACAGCCTCCGTGGCGCAGTTGGTTAGACGCCGCCTGTGAAACGAGAGGCCGCGGGTTCGATCCCCGCACCGAGAGAAATGTTTGTGCGGCCCACAAATATTTCTTCCGGGTCTGGGTGTTTGTGAGACCGAAAAGTCTCTCGTAGTTCCTGATACCCACGACACAAGACTCGATCTTAATGTGGGGTCAGGACTATGTATGTGACTGTTGGGTGTTATTTATTTATTTATTATTTATATAATCTCGTATGCTATAACAAGCAAGTGTGAACTGCAAGAGCACGTAGTTTACATGCAAACAGGCACACACCACGTTCTGATTTTCCAATTCAATACAAATAAGGAAAGAGAAATGTGTTGACAAATGTATATTATATGGAGTTGAGTCGACAGCATCATAATGTACTCGTATAAAATACTAACAGACAAATAACTTATCTCAACATTTTCCAGTGGCGGAGCTCGACATTGCGTCTATTGTGTTCCAGTAAAGGAATCTCGTATTTGCATCCGACCGTAGACAGAAACGAAAGGGAGCCCAAAGAACGTACAGCACCAAACGAAAAAGTAATTTTTCATATGAATCGAGTCTGGTTTTCAATAATACGCCGACGGATTGCCAGCTCAGGTAGCAATTCTATGCGTAACAGTAACAAATTTTAATGGTCTGTGTGCTTATATTGACGTCTAGATATTTGCGCACCTTCGTATTTATACATGGTTTATTTTTATTAAACCTCGTAGCATTAATTAAAGTAGTGAAAATAATACGTTTTGTATTATTTGAGGAAACTTGTTATTTGAGACTTTATAAAAAAAGATGTCACATTTTAGAAGAAAAAAGAATTGAAATGCAGTTTTTTATGACAGTATTTTAAAGAAACAAAAATTAGCAATAACTTTAAAATAGCTAGGTTTATATAATCGAATGAAAAAAATAAATTACAGGGAAAGTGAAACGCGTTTGCAAAGCACGCAATAAAACACAAGCGAGCGTACGTGTAATTCTTTTTAGATACAATTTATCTATTTGTTTTTAGTCCTTATGTTTGTTGCCGATTTTTAATGATTAAATAAATAAATGGTATAATGTGATGATGAATGATGAGATCCATTATTGTATCTGACAACAGCGACTCCTTTAACAAATGCCAGTCTCTCTTTTTGGTGGGAGTGGATATGGCTGGCAAAACCAAACTTAGATTTAAATATGCGAATGCATGAGCTACAGTAGAGCTGACCAACAGTTTTATTTTTAAATAGTTGAAAAGGAGGGTTTGGGCCTGTTTTACGAAATAGGCGTTTATTACGTATAATGTATATTTCCTATGCCAACCCGCACTAGGCCAGCGTGGTGGACTATATGACCTAACCACTCTCAATCGTATTCTCGATTGTAGAGGAGGCCCGTGCCCTGCAGTGGGACGTATATGTGCTGATACAGAGATATTTCCTATGAAAGACCTGGTTCCCGGACCTGACTGCCTCGGGGGATCCATTGTTCTACGGTATACATACATACATAAACTCACGCCTTTTTTCCCAGAAGGGGTAGGCAGAGGTGCCAGGGCACCCACATTTCGCCTTGTATGTTCCGTCCCACGATGTGATAGGTGGCGAGCCTATCGCCATATCGGGCACAAATTCCTGACTCTGGGCTGATAATGAATAGAAAAATCCAATATCACTTTGCCCAACCCGGGATTCGAACCCGAGACCTCAGCTTTGTAACCGTACCGTAGTACAACGGTACAGTTCTACGGTATGATTGCAAATATATAGACTCGGGTTCGAATCCCCGGTCGTGCAAAGTGGTATTGAGTTTTTCTATTCATTGACAGGCCGGGGTTAGGAATTTGTGCCCGATATCATGGATAATACAAGGCGAAACGTGCGTGTCCTCGTTGCACCTCTGCCTACCCTTTCCGGTAAAAGGCGTGAGTTTATTCATGTTTTTGGTTCTCGACACAAGTGATTCTTATGTTCTTACTTGTACAAATAAAAAGTTGACTTCAAGTTATGTCACCGATTTTCTCTATATTTTTATTTTCTCACTAACTATGGAGTTAATAATAATAATAAATAAACACCCAACAGTCACATCCATAGTGCTGACCCCACACTAAGATCGAGTCTTGTGTCGTGGGTATCAGGAAATACGAGAGATTTTTCAGTCTCACAAATACCCAGACACAGACACCGAGAGAAATGTTTGTGGGCCGCACTTCTCTCGGTGCGGGAATCGAATCCGCAGCCTCTAGTTTCACAGACGGCGTTTAACCGACTGCGCCACGGAGGCTGTCGGAGTTTTAGCACTAAATTAGAAAAATCTATTTCTTCTGCGCTGATTTTTATTATTGATTCCCGTAAAAGAGCGAGCTAAACTGAACACTACCTTTATTTAACTTTCCCGCCGCCATTCTAAAGCTTCGTTTGAGTAACTTTTAAAAAATGAAGACTTGTTAATAATTTTCATTTCATGAATTCATATATAAATTAAATGGATGAATAAAATAAATAGAATGTTACGTGTTACTTTGTGCATAGATTTCTTTGATGTATGAAATATGCGTGAATCTATAGTAGAATTGTATGCACCTATATCTACTATCTTAAAGTAATTTAAAAATAATAAAGACATTCTGTAAGTTATCTACTTTATTTGTATAAAATACGAAGAAATGTTAGCGTTAAAGTTATTATCACCATACTTAACTTCTCTCTCGATATAACCACTCTTCCAATATCGAAGTCGGGATAAGCCAATCAGAAATATTTGCATAAAAAATCTTTACCGACCCTCCTCAACTAGACTAGAAATTATACGGAGTGGAATACTAAATTATATGAAATACTTAGGTATTTGGAGTAGGGTCGAGAGGTGCGCGGGGGAGGGGGGGAGGGGGTGCGGAGGGGGAGGGGGTGAGGTCTGAGCGAGGTGCAGAGGCGCACAGCCGCAGCGGGCGAGTTCGTTACGCGCGCTCCACTGACTCCGCGAGTGACGTCGTCGGCCCTCCAACAGCGAATATCACCCACAAAATGTATTAAATAAAAAACCACACCTTTTTCAACTCAACAAGTTTGCGAGAACATGATTATAATTTTTGTGGGTCTGCTTCCAGTGTGTCTCGTTATGTCACTTCACTTTTCTATATAACAACATTTTTGGATTTTGGACGAAAAATATTCTTTTTTTCCACTCCTTCAAGGGACGGTCTATCGTTAATTCCGTTTCCACTGTGCAGACTAGTGGCTGGAATAATAAAGTTAACTTCCTATTCCATGCTCCCTTTACGCTTCTTTGAATACATTTTTAACTAAACTTGTTTAATATACTGAATAGCAGACTACCAAAACTTTTTATAACTTCAATTTTAATAATTAATAAGTTACCTTCATGCTTGATGCTTACAAGTTTATACCTACGTTGCGTAAATATGTCAGCGTATGCATGGAATCAAATGTATATCAGTAGTTCGAAGTAGTTATGATATCGATTAAGTCGACGCGACGCAGACAGCTGATGGCCGCCGATTCGGTCGACATTGATATTTAGCCTTCCGTCACGTCACGTCAGCTAATTCTCATTTCCAACAAAAACGGCCGGAAATTGGATATAAGGATCTGCGCGCTCGGATCCGGCTACGTGACGTTTGTCGAACACGTCACTACACTATGTGGTAATTTCCGCTCTATGCTCGCGGAAAATTACTTTAGCCGCATGAAATTTCCGATAGCTCAAAAAACCTTTAAAAAGCAAAGATAATACGCGAGTGTTCCGATTCTGGCGAGCGTTTATTTTAATTTAAAAAGTAGATTAAATCTGCTCGTAGTAATAATGTTTTACATTGTTTGACTATGAGCCCGACGTTACAAGATTGGCTTTCAAGATTTTTCGATTCGTAAATAAATCTAGACAGAGATTAATCGGCGAAATTATATTGTTACGGCCAAAGCTTCGTGTTTTGCGAAATATGACAAAATAAAAAGGTGAATAGGAAGCGCAATTGTTGGACAAACGTTGGTTGTAGTTTGGGCGGGCGGCGGGCGACAGGCGAGGTGAGTCGACACGTCGCGGCCGCGCGTAGTGGCGCGCGCGGACGCGTGAGGCCGCGTGTCGCCGCGCCGAATACATGTGTTTCACGCCACGTCGATGAACACGTCACACATGTAACGTGACATGGGGAAATAGTATTGCTTTATTTAATTCTGGCAGCTGCCGCTCACGTTTTTTGATGAGTTCCATAAATGAAACACGTCTGTAATAAAAATCTGTAAAACATTAAACATATTTCGATTTAAGCATTTTGTACCAATATTACGGTTTTGGATCGTTCATATTTCTGGTAAAAATAATTGTTTTGTTTCAACTTATTTATATTTGGTATTTCTTGTGTGTTCATAGCTGAAAAGTCTATAAACTGAAATTCAATACGTTAGTTTAATTAAAGTTTTCTTTATTTTCTTTTGCGTACATAAGATGATTTCAATAAATTTGGTAATAATTAATTTTACGCCTTTGCAATTCCAAACATACAAAAGTAATTTTCAATTAGCAAACGTTCAATATTGCAAGATTATCATACCTAGTGTCGTTATTATGATTAAGTTATCGCCAATTCTCCGGTGTTCGTGAACAGTCGCATTGGTTAGTCTCGAAACTTCCGAATAAACAAAGCCATACGAATCGCACGACGAGCAGAGTCCAGAGGTGCTCTGATGTTTGTGTACTAATATTACTGAAACAGAACAGCTTTCCCAGATTACCATAATTTGCTCCAATGCATTTGAATAATGAGAACGTGTGCCCTCTCAGTCTCCATTTAGCCTTTGTCTATGGAAGTTATTCGGTTGTTAAACGTATCGCTGATAGCAATACCGGATTAAAGGATATACGCAGACACTCGAATACGTTACGCTAAGTTAAGTAAATCCGTATCCCGGCTAACAAATATAAATAAAGTTATCATTGATGCGGCCTTTGCCCAGTGGCGGCGTAAGGTAGGTTGGCACCCGGGGCGGTTTTGTATTGAGCACCCCTACATAAACATAACACCCAATACTAAACAAGCCTACAGCGGATACTCAAGATCGTGCACTTATCAAATCGGACTTTTATCGGAGGAAAGCTGTTGTGCCCTTCTTTGGGTGGCACGGAGGCGGCTGGAACTGTATGTTAGTGTCACTGGCCTTCCAGCCTGGCACGTTAGGGATGTTTTGGCCGAGCCGGGTCCCTCACAAAACCTCCGCTAGCATACCGACTAAATTCCTTGGATGACCGTCACACGCATTATGGGCGGCCCCAAACATCACAAGGCGAGAAGCGCATGGCCTCAGCGTCCTATAGAAAATCATTACTGGATGTTTTTTTTTTTTTAATTCTTGCCCGGCATAATAGCCGCATTGCGCCTGATAGTGAGCGCAAATGCCACCCAGGCAGAGTATCCATTGGCATCGGACGGCAGTCCCATGCCAATAGATACAATTATGCCGGCCTGCTAAGATGCCTTTTCACACTATGGCGGAAAGACCCAGGATTATAGGAAGGAGGGAACACGTGAGACGGCAAAAAATTCCACAGCCTGACGGTGCGCCACAAAAAAGAATTTCAGAACCGTTTGGTTCGCGCCGGGATGGTGTAGACAATCAAGCTATGGCTTCGCAAGCCAGCACGCGTGGTTCTGGTTAGGAATGGAGTGGAGGGGATCAAGTTGAATAATTCCTCAGAGCATTCACCGTGATACAGGCGGTAGAACACGCTTAGAGAGGCGACATCCCTCCGGAGTTGTAGCGATTCTAAGTTGCTCGTAACGTCTGCATCATTCACAATGCGGATGGCCCGCCGCTGCAATCCATCCAAGGCATCGAGCAGGTACTGGGCGGATCCATCCCAGAGGTGCGAACAGTACTCCATACTCGGCCGGACCTGCGCTTTATACAAGCGATAAAGCTGACCGGGCGTGAAGAACCGACGCACCCTGTTCAGGACTCCAACCCTGCGTGATGTGGCAGATATTACGCCCACGATGTGATTCCTTGGATTGAGATCACAGCGGATATCCACACCAAGGATACTCAGGTCATTCCGCACTGAGAGGGGAGCACCCTGAAGAATGGGGAGGGGAGAGAACGGGGATTTTTTGCACGTGAACGCACACACCTGGGTTTTCTTGGCATTGAACTCAACCATATTCCTGGAACCCCATGTAGAAATGAGATCCAAGGTCCGGTTGGGCTCAATGACAAGATCTTCGCGTCCCTTCACAGTTTCGACTCGGCAACCCGGAGGCCCGCAGTGGTATCGCCCATGGACCGTGCTGTCATCTGCATAGCAATGAATGTTGCCAAGCGACAACATGTCATTGATATGCAGAATAAACAAGGCGGGGGACAGCACCGAGCCCTGTGGAACTCCGGCATTTACCGACATGAGCGCCGAAGCGTGTCCGTCGACGACTACACGTATTCTACGCCCGTGCAGAAAGCCGGAAATCCACGAACACAGGTTGCTGGGCAGACCGTATGCCGGATTTCTTCTTTTGAATGGTGCGACTGTTTCAAAACGCGGCGCCAGTTAAAGATGTTTAGGTCGTCTACGTCAAAGATGAGGCCATGCGCCCTGTCGCTCATATCCAAGTTGCTGTAGGTAAGGGCGCCCCCTGCACAGTATGCCAAGCCTAGCGTAATGTCGCCTCTTATGACGGTTAGGTAATACCGTGGCGAAATTCTCATACTCTACGACAGGGTAGAGGCGCCGCAGCGGTTCAGTCATTTATTGCCCGGCAACCCTTTTGTGCAGGTGGCAGTGAGCGGGATCGTTCACCTCGCGATCCCGTCTCGTGCTATTCTTCTGCGAGATCACGATCTCGCAGAACGAGAGTTTTGCTTGCTAAACCTTGCCAATCTCGACCATCGAGTGCATCACGACCGAGAGCGAGAGGTCTACTCTGGCGACTGTATGAAGTATTCTGCGCTCGTCACCCCAGAGTGGGCTCCGAAAGAGTGTGTTTTTTCACAATGATGGCAAACAGCGGAAAGAAACCGTAAAAGGCCATCGATCGCACAACTCCCGCGTACAGCCTCTGGTAAGGGGTGCCAGAATCTTCGAAGTTGAGTTGGTTAGACCAGGACCTCCCTAAGCTGAACCCTTAAGTTTTTTTTTTTTACGATTCCCTCAGACCAGCCCCTAATAATAGATTATCAGAAAAACTCTTAATTTTAATTAGAAAAGAAAGAAATTTATTTTACTTTTGGTTAACTGATAATGGGAAGAGTGTGCTTGCTTTTCTGAGCAAAGCTTCCCAAAACGGGGCTCCAGTTTGGCTCACTCGACTCGATCGCCCCTGGGACAATGCTGCGACGCCCCAGGGCTTCGTGACGCTTAGTTTGGGAAGCCCTAGGCTAGAGAATGCGTCTGCTGCCTTGACTAGTTTCGATCTTAGGCTCATGGCAGGACATGAACATTCCACCGACTATACAAGACAACTCTAACATACTTCACCAGGAGATGATAGAGACCTCCACGCCATCAACTGGGATGTGGGCCCCTGCAAGTGGCTCCTAGACTCGTGCAAGCGGATAATCTCAAATTTATCCGCTACGAGGCCCAGCTACCGAATTTTAGAATTCATTATTTTAGAGAATGAGACATTATATTTAAAATACTTCAAAATATACTATTAGTATTATACAAATAGCTAGATACAAGGGTTGGTAGTTATTTCTGGATACAGGTAGATTTTGTGTGCTTTCTGTGGGTGTCTTTGGCACCCCCTGGTGCTTGGTACCCGGGGCGGACCGCCCCCCCCGCCCCCCCTTTACGCCGCCACTGCCTTTGCCTAGTAGCGTTATTGATATAATATATTTTTGGAATTATAATATAGTTCCCCTCTGAAGGTTTTCTTATTATAATAATTTCAATTTGAGCGTATCTCATGTCTGAGACGATGGCATCGCTGCGGGAAGGGTTATTGTGATATTGCGGCGTCTCATATTGCTGGCGAGATTTATGTGCGGCCAGTGAGCGCCTGTCTCGCTAACCTACACTACGGACATAGCAAAACCTCTATCTGTCTGCGGAATTACTGTTTGTCAAATGTGTGCGTTTCACTTAACTCATAATTGGTGCAAGGAATATAGATTTTGCTGTATTTATGTACATTATTTATAGAATTTTGTACGTTTTATTCTTTCTGTGATCTAATAATACGTAAAAAAATTCTAGTTTCTTACGTTTTCAAATTGAAATCCTCGTAATACTTCAATTGTGTGTTTTAGATATTGATTAAATACATTTGCTTTAACTGTAAAATATAAAGTGAGGAAATCTGCATACTTGAGAGTTCTCCTTTAAGGTGTAATACTCGACTCTATCACTCGATTTGCCACCGCAACCAAAATATTTTCAAAGGAAGATTTAAATACTGAGGCGACAAAATGACTACTGTTTTTGTAATCCTAAACATCGTACACGAAATCCGAGTTTGTATGTAATCTCTCACTCATCTACGAATTGTGCGCGAAATTCAATAGTAAGTTGCCTACAAAGAGTTTATAATAACAAGCTTCTCTAAACTGATATTTTTCATGATTGCAAGGTTATTTCAGACTCCTTGGTGAAGACAATAATATAAAAACATTGTTTGTGTAGAACAAATAAACATTAAGACTATAACGGTGAAGGAGAACATCGTGAGGAAACCTGCATACCATAAGGATATGTATAATTTTATATGGAATTTAAAGGCCGCCAACCCGCAATAGGCCAGCGCGGTGGACTATATGGCCTAACCCCACTGAATCGTATTCTCGTTTGTAGAGGAGGCCCATGCCCTGCAGCGGGACCTATATAGGCTGGTATAAATACAGACACAGAAACCCTTTATTGGCCGTAAGATAACTTATACCAGTTGAATTAAAATTTAAAGTAAAATTAAAGTCTTTGGATTTTCAATAAATTATAAATAAATACTATTAAGTATTTACTTGTTGGTACATTGCAGACAGAAGTCCGTAAACGGTATCCATCACAGAGACATCGTTACTTCTCGTCAATCGATTATTACACTGCTCAGTGCGACCTGTGATATACGTACATAGGCTAAACCAGAAATGCAATACACTTTATGTCATTTTTATTTTGTGTCAATATAAGGTTTTCCTCCTTCAAATCGTAGGATATACCCAAAATTAGGTGATGTCGGTTTAATCGATATCATTTGGTTATCCATAAAACTTGCTCCAGATACTGTGCGGGCACTTACTGATGCATTATTGCTTTTGTTCAGTTGGCAGCAACTGCGACTGTATAATTCAAACTAAAAACTCTATTTGAATTCTATGTAAACAAGTTTGTGGCTTTCCGAACATATTCTCATAAAACTGTAATAAGCAAACTTTATCAATTGAATTGGTAACTAGAGCCTCTAAAATGTTCGGATATGTGCACATTAGAAAATAACATATGAGTGGAGGTTTTGCTGTGGTTTTAAGTGCCAACCCTGCCGAATGTTGGTGATGTGATAATCGCATCCTACTGGATAAAGATAAATAAACAATAAATAGTTAAATTCACTCAATAGTCATAAATATCATACATACGTCTTGTGTTGTGGGTATCAGAATTTACGAGAACTTTCCGGTCCCTCAAACTGTACACAATTGTGAAAATCCTGTCATAATTAAAGTAGGATTGTTTAGACTCCGGTTCAGTTTAGGTACTGGCGGTAGATCTCTCATGTATGAGAGGCCGTCCATGTACCTACACGGGCGGGAATATATTACTACCACCGAACAGCAGTGTGAATGCACTGTTGTATTCCGGACTTAAGGATATAATAGCCAGAGTAACTACTGGACATATTGAGACTTAACATCTTATGTCTCAGTATGGCGGGCGAAGTGGAATGTCAAGCATTGCTTTGTAATTCAAGGTGTTGGTTGGTCGTGCTACTGTTTATGAGCAGTCGTATTGCTTACCATCAGGCGGACGGCAAGCGTGTCTTGCCATTCATTGCAATTATAATAAAATAAGGTACGTGGGCTAAATAAGTCCGCAAGTTTATGTCGATTACCAAATTTAGTCAAGGGCACTCTATCCATTCGGACTGTGACATTATCCTTACCAACATGTGTCAGTGCGCTCGTATTATTTAATCATTGAAAAAAATACCTTTTATCACTGTTTCTCATAATTCTCCAGTTATTTTGCCTAAATTAAAGATTTTCATTTGGATTTTCCTATAACTTCCGTCACCTTATTACCATATTTTTCGTTCGCATCTCTTATATAATATTATGTAAAAATCATTCGATAATGTTCTTGAGGTATTACTAAAATTGAATTTCACATTGTATGTCTTGTTTAAAGATAGGAACTGAAGTTATAAATAAAATAATGTTGGGTACATGAAGCCTAGTAGTAAGCATTCCTTATATAACAAATCAAATTTTATTACATTTTTTTATCACTAAAATTAATAAATTACTGCCAAATTCTTGACATTCTTAGGATACGTTATAATTACCCCAAGGTTTTATCATACCAATTAACGAAAAAAATAATCTCATTAATAGATTTTTCACGTAGAATGTTGCAAAAACGAGACCGTAATATGTCTCGACCTGTCAAAAGGTTATCAAATTTCATTTAGAGTCAAACATTTTACGCCCTAAATAGGTACAGGGCCTAACTTCCCAAAATCTACTTCCTTCTAATCGTTTTAGTAAAATGATTTAGCCATTTTGTTAGAAAAAATTGTCACCGTTCATTACAATAGTTCTTGTAACAACGAAAGGGAGGAAGGCTGGGAGATAAAAGTTAATAGTTTTAGAATTTAGGTGTTATTTTTTTTTTACTGATACT
Source organism: Hyles euphorbiae (assembly GCA_023078785.2). Lineage (NCBI taxonomy): Eukaryota > Metazoa > Arthropoda > Insecta > Lepidoptera > Sphingidae > Hyles > Hyles euphorbiae. The sequence continues at coordinate 11,086,270 of CM041033.1, read as the reverse complement.
AACTTACCAGTTAAATTTCAGCTTTTTAGGATATAAAAAAGAACAGTTTAAAAAATTTACCGTTTCAGATGTCAGTGAAACCTAAATTATAAATGTATACAATTAAAACTTGATATGTTTAATAAATACGCCATTGACAATATATTCCGAGAATTCTGTTCTGCTGTGCCCCTAGATTTTTATTTAATAATAATAAAATGAAGGTAGTCATTGTAAAAATCACTGTGTGGTAACTAATATCAGTAACAATAATATTAATAGTTCGCTCGTGACCATATTTTGGAGCCTATATGTATTTTGTCCCACTGCTGGGCAAAGGTCTTTCCTTTATTCTTCCACTTTGTCCTGGCCTCAACAAGCTCTTGCCATTTTGGTTCAGATTCATCTTACTCGTCTTTTCGTTCGTTCGTTCGTTTTAACGTAACAGCCTTGCGCCCTTCATCCACAATACGAGTTGGGAACAGCGTAATTTCTCGTTTCGGATGCGGTTGGTCAGCCTGAGACCGAGAATATGGACCTTCATTGCGCAATGGCATTCCTTGAGTTTGAGCTTCTGGGACCCAGTTAACGACCGCGCCTAGGCGCCGTATAAGTTTGCGTCACCTGCAATGTTAAAGACATTAACCCAAATCCTCGATAAAATCAATTCAATTAGTTTTATTTCAATGTGTCAAATTCCCGTAAATATATGCAACCATAACCAAAGTATTATCTTTAAAAGTCTGCATACCCAATGTGTGTCAGTTTTACAACCAAGTTTACCTTTTAATCCACTATAATATTTTCATTGTTTGTGTTCACCACTAACTCATTAAATCATTCATAATACGTAGAAGACACGAGAGGAGTTGTAAACTTAAATACATGGACGCAGTAAGTACAATGTGCATACTTAATTAATTACTTGTATTTCCAAGTAAGTCAAAGCTGGTTTTAGATATGTACGAGAAGTTTGGAGACACTTTGTAGTCGTCCTTCTATAACTTTCCCGAAGTTGTACTTAGTTGATAAGCAAAATATAGCTCCGGAGCTGAGTAATATCGATCCCCGAATAAAAGTTTAATTGCGAAAGTTGTTTATAGTGCGCAGACGGCAAGGCGACTCTTGCAATGTGGTCTTTCGAGCTGGAGAAGCAATAGTCGATCAGACAATTACAATTCACTCTTTAACATCTATTCAATTCGCTTTCAATAACATTATTCAATTTCGTATGCACTGCTCCGAGATTTCGACTCTCGGCCAGGAATATATGTATATATTCTCGATTCAATCAGGAAAATGAAGTGTAATAATAGAATATCGCATATTTAGTATGTATGTATTAAGTAGGACAAGCTTTTGGGATGGTATTGAAGTACCGCCACTAACAATTACCAGTATACTAGTAATTTTATAAATGGATAAATCAATAAATAAAATAGACCCAAGTCACATAGATAATCCTGACCCCACTTTAAGATCAATGAAGTCTTGTGTCGTGGGTATGAGAGACTTCGGTCTCACAAGCATCCAGATCCAAGACAAATACTTGTGGGGTTTACAAACATTTATCTCGGTGCGGGGATCGAACCCGTGGCCTCTCGTTTCACAGCCGACGTCTAACCAACTGCGCCACGGAGGCTGTGGATAAATAGGTATATACTGTACATATTCTGAAACATCATGTCATTCGCTCAATATCTACCCCAATAGTCCGAGACACCTTATTTAGAATGCATTTCTTCTTTATTGTTTACTAGCGGCCCGGCCCGGCTTCGCCTGGGTGCAAATACAGATTCCAGTCCATATTTTTTTTAAATCAACATGACTGCCGTTGTCTAAACTGCTTATCCAATCCCATCCTATACCTATTCTTCTGTCCCATTTTATCCACGTTACATTCTATTCTATCCCATCCCTCCAGATTTAAATCATTATTTTGCTACGGAGATATTATAACACTGTTACTACTATATATGATAGCTGACCCGGCGAACTTCGTATCGCCACATTTTTTGCCATCAATACTGTCTAAAGTCCAAGATTTTAATACCTAATTAATTTATTGCACTATAATGAACAACATTTTTCGTTTTTCCTTCCAGAGAGAAAACGAATAGTGCTGTTATTATATAGTCCACCCCGCTGGTTTAGTGCGGGTTGAAGGATTTTATTTAATGTAGAAATTACTCCGAAAAGTAAAGGATTTGAACCCGTGACCATCGTAAACTTGTTGGCAGTCGCGTTTGGTACGTTACCAACGCGCAACCACGCGCTTCTGTGAATTACTTTTATTTATTTGAGAAGACTATCTATACATATACAAATTAATAAAACCTTCATACTGCCTTACCAGGTGACGTAAGTAATAAAACAAATATTTAAAAATATAAAACTGCATATAGTTTCATTATAATGTCTGGATGCGGCATCAACGTACCAATACGTTTATTATTCTTGAGTCTGAAAACAATACTAATGCGGAATTAAAATTTGTCGCCCAACGCATCTAAAGGTATCAATTCAAAAAACAATGTCCTTTATGAAAACGAAAAATTATAATTATATAGATATATTTTGGTGTACTCCGGCAAAACGCTTCATAGAGTATTATCTTGTTTAAAGCTGTCGCAATACTCTCAAAAAACTATGGGCTATTTTTGTAGTATTTTTGTACATCATTTTATTTTACATTTAACAAATTACGCGAAGGATGCCGTATCTAGATATTATATACACAATGTACACATTTTTTGAATTTTGTTCTATTTCGTCAGCCGTCAATGAAAGACAATGGAAAGACAGATCATTTTACGTTGGTTGGTAGTTGAAGCTTGACCGTCGTTTACCTCTCCCGTCAACCAAACAAAGATCATCCTATATTGGCTGGTCGCATCACGCTTGAACAATTTAAAAATTGGCTTTTCCTCGCAATTTTTCCATTTTTTCTCACCGTTTAGACCTTCCCTAGACCTCCACGAACATTTCAAGACCAAGATAAGATAAATCCGTTCAGCCGTTCTCGAGTTTTAGCGAGACTAACGAACAGCAATTCATTTTTATATATATATAGATGAGGTCATATAGTCCACCCCTCTCGTTTAGTGCGGGTTGGCGGATTTTATTTAAAGTAGAAATTACTCCGAAACGTCAGAGGTGTGCCCTGGGATTTGAACCCGTGACCATCGTAAACTTGTTGGCAGACGCGTTTGGTACGTTACCAACGGGCAACCACGCACTTCTGTGAAATACTTTTATTTGTTTGAGAAGACTATCTATACATATACAAATTAATAAAACCTTCATACTGCCTTACCAGGTGACGTAAGTAATAAAACAAATATTTAAAAATATAAAACTGCATTTCGTTTCATTATAATGTCTAGATACGGCATCAACGTACCGATACTTTTATTATTCTTGAGTCTGAAAACAATACTAATGTGGAATTTAAATTTGTCCCCCAACGCATCTAAAGATATCGATTCAAAAAACAATGTCCTTTATGAAAACGAAAAATTATAATTAGATATATTTTGGTGTACTCCGGCAAAACGCTTCGACTGAGTATATCTTGTTTAAAACTGTTGCAATACTCTCAAAAAACTATGGGCTATTTTTGTAGATAAGGACATTATTTTATTTTACATTTAACAAATTACGCGAAAAATGCCGTATCTAGATATTATATATGTTATGGGCCAAGTGATTAATTTGGCATTATTCATAATGCCCGGGCAATATGAATAATGCCCAATAAGAGCGGGCAATGTGATTATAATCAATCGATTTATCACATTGCCCGGGCATTATGAATAATGCCAAGTGTCTATTGGGCAGAGTGATGTAAAGCGAATCAAAATGAACCGAAGTGGTAGAATGTAGAATAGGGCAGCGCGATGGGGTGGGTTGAGAGGAGTGGAGGTGGAGGGGGAGTATCGCACCTCCCCTGGTACCACTCCCATGAAAAGGTGACGCACAATTCCTGAGAAATATCTATTATAGCAACCTAACCCTTAAAACACTTGTTGTCAATACAAATTAGCTTCTGCATCGTCTCCGGCGCTACGGGAAGTTCAGCCCCTTCGCCCTTGCGTAACAAAAGATAGGCACCCATGCTCACCTTCGCAGCTTCGGCTTGCTGGTCGCCTCCGGCGACCAGCCTCAGCCGCTGCGGCTCGCACGGTTGCCTATCCTTCGTTACAGCGGGCGGGGGCTACTCTCCCTCCGCGCCTCCGGCTTTTTATATACACTCTAGGGTCGGTAGCCAAAAGACTACGTGAAGTCGGGGTGTTCCGAGTCGGTTTTGGGGCACAGTCGACCTAACTGATCCATAAAGTGGGTACACTAATTTTCTTCTGAAGATAATATTTCGGACGTTAAAAAACAACTAAACATAAGCAGATCAATTCAACCTTTCTAATTTATGGGTCTATCGCAGATGCGACAAAGCGGCAGCGCACCACGTAAAAAATCACCTATTAATCACACTGCCCGATCATCATGTAGCCATATTCATAATGCCCGGGCAATGTGATAAATAGGTGAGTTTAGATTGTAATTAATCACTTGGCCCGATACGGCTCTGCTATATTCATACTGCCCGGGCATTATGAATACTGCTCGCATTAATCACTTGGCCCATAACATATACACAATATACACATTTTTTGAATGTTGTTCTATTTCGTCAGTCATCAATGAAAGACAATGGAAAGATAGATCATTTTACGTTGGTTGGTAGTTGAAGCTTGACCGTCGTTTACCTCTCCCGTCAACCAAACAAAGATCATCCTATATTGGCTGGTCGCATCACGCTTGAACAATTAAAAAATTGGCTTTACCTCGCAATTTTTCCATTTTCTCTCACCGTTTAGACCTTCCCTAGACCTCCACGAACATTTCAAAACCAAGATAAGATAAATCCGTTCAGCCGTTCCCGAGTTTTAGCGAGACTAACGAACAGCAATTCATTTTTATATATATAGATTTAGCATAGCAAAAAAGCCCGACCCCCCTTTGCCTGGATGCAGATATTTTTTTATTTTACTTCACACCAAATACATGTTATTTTTCGTATAAGCTCTTGTATACCTAAACATGACATAGCTATCGTACTGTCCTGCTCAATTCCGTCCCGTCTATTCCCCGTCACTTCCCGATACGGCCCAGTCTTTCTCTTCATTATCCATCCCGTCTTATACCGTGCATTTACATTTCGTCCTATCAAATCTGTCAGCTAACCCAGTCATCTCCCGTACGTCCCACTCTATAATATCCCGTTTCTCCATAGCCAAATAGTGTTCCTTATAATTTTTTGACATTAAACACTTTTAAAGCGATTTTGATTATCCATGCAATATTCCATCCCTTATGGGGGTGAACCCCCACTATGCTGTTTTTTCCATAAATATTACGCCATTACTTTTGTTCGTAATAAAGAAATGAAATATTAATTTTCATACAAATAACTTCAGTGGTTTCGATTTTCTTCGACATAACATTTCAGAATGTATAATATTTCTATCAGTGAATTTTAGCGAAGGAAAACACTCTGTAAAAATTCGTGATAAAAGTAAACATAATAACACATAACACACACACAAACACAAACGTACACTATTAGCACTTTCTCACACTGACACCCACAATTAATGTAATTACAATTATATTTAACTGGTTTCTCAAGACACAGGCAACGCCTAATTTGAAAACCCCTGCAATATTCTCCATATGTAAAATTGTTATTTTAATAAAGATTTTTCATTTTCAAGTGATATTCTATCTGAAAAGAAGTAAATCTTCTTACGTGTGAATAGTATTTATTTAATTGTCCTATATTTATTTAACTTCATAATACATTCTCTTTTGGTTACACAAAATTAATATTTGACAACCAATTTAAATGTCAATCCCTTTTCATTAATGTCATTAATTTACATCTTTAAAATCTAAAATACGCCATTAATCGAATATTGTGGATATATGTTGTCGATTCGAAACCTTTATTTAAATACGTTCTTTAATTTGAGAGAAGAGTTTACCGTATCGACGGGATGAACATTAAATGTTTGACAGTTACGAACCCATGAACATTTTGTATGAGAAAATGATAATAAGCTAATATAAACTCGGGAAACCGGGAACGTGATAAAAAGTATCCTATGTCCTTCTCCTGGTTCTAAGCTACCTCCCCACCAATTTTCAGCCAAGTCAGTTCAGCCGTTCTTGAGTTATAAGTAGTGTAACTAACACGACTTTCTTTTATATATATAGATAATAAATTCATACAAAAAAATAAAAATTATAGCTGTATTTAAAGTAAGTTCAGAATAGACTTCTTTATTGCTCTAGGCAATCTCTTACAGCCAGCCTTTCGATGGAGATGAGAGAAAAAAGAGAACAAGCACAGTAATTGGCCATAGTGGTTGCTTAGAATATAATATACTGCGTGTCACATATTTAGTGCATTCAACGGCACGCTCATAATACTTAAGAATATCTTTTATTTACAATCGACAACCAGAGCAGGCTTAACAAGTTCCTCGAGACTTGGAATGATTTGATTTTTATATAAAAAAATAGTATCTTGTTCATATTGAACCCGAACCAGTGTCTTCAACCCATTGTTATTTAAAAAGGCATTGTAACCGCAAACTACTGAGCCCTTCATCCAACAAATACTACAATTACATATCTTACGTCAAAATAGCCTTACGTATTAAAAATAATATAGCATCAAACAAAATAGCAATTTTCCAAGCGCTCCAAAATCGTGTAGTGTTTTTTAAACGTATTACTTTTGAAACTACGTTAGAGAAACAACATTTAAAAGAAAATGTACACAGGTAATCCGCGCTAAGATTACGCCGGGATCGCGGTACGGCGGATGTGGCCAATGAAATCTGTGCAGATTTATGTGTCGCTGTAAGGCGCCTGTCGTATCGTCAAGATTAAACTGCTACCTGCGAGAAAGTATGTCCACGCGTACGACACACAACGCTACACTTTACAACAATTTCGTTTAAGAGTTAGAAGTGTTTTTTTACTGCAGTTTTTTTTTTAATAAAATAAAATTCGCGTGAAATGATTGCTTTAGTTCTACGCAGTTTCAAAAGGAGTTCATTAGAGTAATCTTTTATATTACCATAAAAGCTACTTAAGAATATTGCGCTGTCTAAAAAACTGTCATAAGTTTACCAGACAGCAGTTTTATGGACATCCGAAAATCTTAGACTACTTACTTTTTAATCCTTTTAGCTAACTCCATGATTTATACTTAGAAGATATACAATAGTGTTTTCCAGACATGAAAAAATATATTTTGTTTTTCATAATGCGTGAGTGCATTTTTAGAAGGAAAACTATTGAGCGAGGGAGATAGTTCTCGTTTATTAGTTTATCGTCGACACTACGACACAGAGCTAAAATACAATGTCGACAAGGGGCGAGCCTGTACGCTGTGTGCCCAAGTTTATCTTGTTTACGGGAGCGGGTCCGCGCGTTGCCGAGGCGTCGTCGCGTCTGCCCAGTTGCATTAAGGTGCCTAGCGCGAGCATAATACACGCTAGATGCTATGTACCATACTTTCAAAACTTACCAATTTCTTACTTCATATACTAGACAGGGATATGTACATTTAAAAAAGGAATTCTTCAAGTACTCAGTAAACATTATTCTCCTCGTGCCATTTCACGATCAAACTAATTTTCCAGTACTTACTCCCGCAGGATAAGACACGCAATTTAAAAATCACGTCGTTTATTTTTCAAATGTAAAGGTAGCTAAGTAAACCAGAAGGCCCTTGCTAACACTTATTGCCTCCGGCGGCGCATTAAGGTAATGTTTATTTGCATCATGAAGCTTATCTGTTCTCAAACGGTGGTAAAATGGTTGGTTGCAAGGTAGTTAACCCTTGCGCGGTCGCGGGGCCGGCGCGGCGAGCGTGCGGGGCGCGGGTCGCGGCCGCACCGTAAGCCCCGCAATAGATAAAACAGTGATAGAACATGCACCGCGCCGCCGGTATGAATAATTCATTAGTTTCAGTTGCCACTTTTGTTGGTATCGGTGGATTTTCAGCGCTTCACACCGTCAAAAATATGCGTTGAGGGGCTGGTTATTGTTAGACTGGCACTCTTTACACTCTCGTTCATTTTAAATGGGTTGTGGCGTTTAGAAACATTTGTAAATTATTCATTGAGTTCGGCGGGTAGAACATTTTTATGTTCAGTGGGTTTAGCTGGCTGTTTTTAAGATAGCAATTCGTGTTAAATTTGTTGTAGTAAAGAGCTCCAACCAATGAGTTTCGGGGGTTCAGGTCGAGTTCACTAGCTTATAGTGAATCCTGCTAGGTACAATGGTCGCTGACTATCGATACATCACATCGCGGGAAAAACATCTAGGAGATGGTATAGCCACATTACAGTCTGGTATTGCAGTCTGATGATAGGCAGCACGGCCATCAGTGCAAGAAGTTTTATGCTGCGCTTGTCCATCTGCAAAATCCCTCGAAATTAATCTTTGGAGGAAGTATATATATTCAGCAGTAGACTTCTTGTGGATGAAGATGATAACGATGATGAATTTTATATTGTATGTTACCATAATGGGATTTAATGTACTTGAAGTAGTTTGAATAAGAGTAGCGGAAACTTAACGGGATTTTAGAATCGTCTATATCGCAATTTTATACACGGATAAAGAGCGGTGGAAAATTTCGTCATAAGTTTAATAGGTTTTAACGATGTCGTGGATTCAAGCTTCAAACACACTACACAGATTTTTTAGTTTCAATTTTATCAAATTAAATTGTCTAAATTGAACAGTCGAGTTTTACCTCCAGTGGTATGGTGCCTATATAGATAGGTTATTATATAATTAGCGCCTACATATTGTTTCGAAGGAGTCACAGTTGTAATTTCGCACTATTGGTAAACACCAGTGCCGATAGGAAATGTGTAATTATTTCAGTTTCATAATTATTAAATCCATCATGGAGTAATATAATTATGTGGTTTTATACTGAATGAAGTGCGTGGTGGCCTGTTGGTAAACGGACTAGACGCGACTGCCAACATGTTCACGGTGATCGCGGGTTCGAATCCCAGGACACACCTCTGACTTTTCGGAGTCATGTGTGTATCGATAGTCAATCACCACGCACTAAAACGGTGAAGGAAAACATCGTGAGGAAACCTGCATACCATAGCGATTCATAAGAATTTCTATGGTGTGTAAGTCCGCCAACCCGCACTAGGCCAGCGTGGTGGACTATATGGCCTAACCACTCTCAATCGTATTCTCGATTGTAGAGTAGGCCCGTGCCCTGCAGTGGGACGTATATGGGCTGATACAGAATACTGAATGAAGTATAATACGAAGAGATAAATCATCTTTATGAGACACTAGTCTAAGCTATACAGATGTAATGATAGTGTAGAGGCTGCTCAAGTTGTAGGCGGGAACCGTAACAGTGTAGAGTGGCGCTAACCTAAACCGTAATATCGTGTAGCGTCGCGCGAAAGCTTTCCCCGGCTACCCCACCGAATCTCTTTATAATTTACGATCATCCCGAAAAATCCCGGGATTATTTTTATTCGATAACAATAAAGGTGCCGCTGAGGGTTACCTTTATTATCACTCAGTGGAAGATGACTTTTTTACAACTTTACACGCTATACAAAAGCGATACAGCCCTTTATGGCGTCTATTACGAAAACATTTTAATTTATTTTACCAACTTAAATATTTCAAATGTGTTTAATTCATTATAAAAAGTATAATATATTCCGTGGGGATTACCGATAAACGCGTTCGCAAATTTGTCGTCGGGAAACTGTACGTATCTGTGTGTTGTTTGCTTTAATACTTTGAAGAATTGAAATTACCGAGTGGCGGCGGGGAGCCGAGGCGGCACGTAAGCCGAACGAGCTGGACGCCGGATTAGACGAGGCCGAAAGTGATCCGTTATAATTTGGAGGGTGGACAGTGACGGCTGGTACGCACAGATTAGCCCCTTCGATAAACAATAGCATTAGTATGCGAGGACGCGCTGACCGACGCCGATCAGGCCAGCCGTGCTCGGATTAATTTGCCTCTTGAAAATTATGGAGGTCTCCATGTGGACCGAAACGATCATCCGCCCGCAGAATATTGCTTTGTTTTCACTTGCCCGGTGGGAAAGTTTGTCTTTAATATGTCGTTTTATTGAATATTATAACGCTTATAGAATATTTTCTTATTAAAACTGATTTGAAGTGTATTTATTAATATTATTGAATTGTCATTCAATTTTCAATTCAAAAAGAAAGAGTATACGTTGGCTTACGCGTTTCAGTTTTATATCAATCTCACCTTAATAAAGGAAAATTAGATAATTGTCAAAATAAATGATTCCACTAAAATGCGTATAAATAAATTCGTCATAATATATTAATATAAAAACTGTATTATTTTAATTCAGATTAATGAAATATTTACGTTATATTACAACCAGCGTAATTAGCCTTTCATTTTCTACTGTTGTATTTTTATGTGTACATAGATCACGGAACCAGCTTTTTTTTACCATTTTGCTGTTGGTTGTAAAGCGATATAAAGTACTCTCGTTGTGTAGGCCGATCTGCCTCCCATCGTAAACAATTAACACACTATAGATAGTGAAGTACGTTCCACGTGAACAGTTTTATTGAAAGTTTTTAAAACCTATACGACACTCGATTCATGTCCAGCGTATATGGCCTCATCACTCTCAATCGTACTTTTGATTGTAGAGTAGGCCCGTGCCCTACAGTGGGACGTATATGGGCTGATACAGTGGTGGACTATATGGCCTAACCCCTCTCAATCGTACTCTCGATTGTAGAGGAGGTCTGTGCCTTGCAGTGGGACATTTATAGGCTGATATGGTGCTCAATTAATTCTGTAGGTAAGGAAAAAGTATCCTCAGTTCTTGCTACGTTTGTCATTTAATATATTCGAGTACAGATTATACGGAGGATAATTTAATCCGAATCAACCTAGTAGACCGATGGAATTCATTACGTTAAGAGCCGGAACGGTTCATTTGTCTAGTAGCCTAAACAGAATTATGAGCTTCTAGGTTTAACTCTTAGGTCTAGTAAATGATGGAAAAATAGCTACAAAATACATTTTTATACGTTTACAATAATAGAGTTTGAGACTCTGAATAACCTTCTGAGTTCTAGCTTTTATTTAATTTAGGTTATCTAACGGTATTTACTTTATTACAATTAATACTATTTTTACAAGTTGCTTTCTGATGTATATACCCGTTACAGGAAGTACGCAACAATTAGAAAAAAAAAACACCCGGAAATAAAAACACAAAGAAAAAAACAACTAATCATGGAATTAAATTAAACATTATTATCCCACCCGAACACCTATCACTGAACTCCTATTAACCGGATTCGACCGAGTAACATAATGAAATATTATTAAAACTGAACCTTTTAAAACCCCTTGTTTGCTTTTAACTCCTACGAAAATAAATTCGAAAGATTTGTCAACGCTCTATTTAGCACATCTTAACATTTAACCAATCAGACTTTTGTGAAGCAATTCCAAAGATAGTTCGGAGCGAAAATGGAAGCGTCCAATTAAGGTGTAATTTCATTGGGTCGTCCTGCGATATCCGGTTTCGGAAGTCCACGCCTACCGCTAAGTAATGAAGCTACTGTTACAACAATGCATTTCTGAAAGGGGAACTGTAGCAATGCATTAACATGTGTAAATGTTGGAATTTACAGCAAAATAACAACAATAAAAATCCTTTACCATAATAAATACGAATGTTTGTTTTTTACGCTTCGTCTGCCTTAACTACTCAACCGATCATTAAATGATTTTGTAGAGTGACTCGTCTTGGATGTAGAAATGGACATCTTATTTAGTGTACCAAAGGTACGTCTTGAAAAAATGACTATTATCAAGGAATATAAAAACAAATGATCGATTTTACATTGCGGCTTACGGAGTCGACATACAATCTAAATTTAATTGACAAAAGATATACACCGCGAGTGCAGCCACGAGCAAAATCCAGTTTATTTATTAACAAAGACACGTTCACCATGTTTCTCCGCATGTCGACTGATGTAGATCTGACAAAATAGAACAGACAGGGAAGTGACGGCGAACCTCCGGAAAGAATAAATGTGTAGTTGCCGCGACATTATGACAGATTACAGCTTTCACACGTTCCTCTTTCACGTGTATTTGCGTTGTATTATGATTTCCCTCTTTTGGCGAATCGTATAAAAGTTAGTAGGATATCTATTCGGAGAGTAAGCAACGTTTAGAGAGTAGAAAACCCGTCATAAATTATTTAAATAATAAATTATAGTATATTCCTAACGCCACAGTAAGATCAAGTCTTGTGACGTAGGTATCAGAAACTACGAGAGAATTTTCGGTCTCACAGACACCCAGACCCCAATTACCTGTGGTTCACACAAACATTTGTTTCGGTGCGAGGATTAAACCAGCGGCATCGCTTCACAGCCGGCGTGTAACCAACTGCGCCACGGAGTCCGTCTTTAAGGACCCACACAAGTAGGTGGTGTTTTGGGTAAAAGTTGCGTTTACCTATCTGGTTTCAGTCAGGTTGGCTTCATTGGCTTGAATAGCAAAAGGCAAGAACCAATCGTCTCTCGCCTGTGGAATTTTAATTTGGACTGTAGGTACTTACTTATTTTCAGCTGCGTTGAATCATTTCGTCGGACTGTTTGATTAATTTTGTAAGGTAAGTAAAAAATTATATTACACTAATGATACATTATACTGTTTTAAAGAATTAATCACTTTTGTTACAAAAAAAATATCTATAAAACCTTATTTTTTGTTTTATCAATGAGTTAGTAAACTACATATTATTATAATTTATTTAAATTAAATAATTAAAATTATCTACGTATGGAATTCCATTACCTTCTATTTTGTAATAAGTGTAAACAAAACAATAAAGTTTAAAGAATATCATCAAGATAAAACGATATAAATTTAAAATCCATTTATTATAATATATTGATAGGAGGCCGGGCTATTTGTTTGAAGAAGAAACATAAAGTTTTATAAATCAAAAGCTAATTTAGCTCAAGATTTGGAAGTCGGAAAGTGATGCGTACAGTAATGTGTTCTTTACATCAAAAACACATTTAAAAGAAGTTAGATTGGCTTACAGGAGTTGGCGATCGGCCATACGTAGTTGGAGCCTTTTCGGCGCCCCAAAGCCAGCCCTAATCTTCAAAGATTTGCCGCAGATTGTTTGCGAGCATTTCGCTCCATCAAAATATGACGGGGGAAAACTTTCCGTTTCTACATAAATTATTTTCATATTCCAAACCTAAACAAAAATATAATTGGATGTCTGAATATGCAAACCAACGTGGATCGGAATACTTGTAAATTTTTGTAACTGTTTTCTTAAAATGTAATCTTAGTCTCTCCTGAGAAGTGATGAAAAAGTAATAACGGTGATGGGATGTAGTGAAAGAAGAATGTTTAAAACAAGCTTTATTTAATTTTATCCTACTCATTCTTAGATACAAAGGTACATTAGATCGTCCATACTTCATACAATAAACGCACAGTTGAAACAATTAATACTCTGTTATTAAAAACACATTCAATTGCTGTGGCTTATGGAATATATTTACAATATTTCTATCTATGTAGCATTTACCTTACCGATAGCATTTTTGGCAACTCGATTAAATGTTAACATTTACATACAACACTATATATAAACTATAATTGACAGAAGATACTTGGATTCTGCAAAATATTCATACAAGATCATATTATAAATAAATCTTACTGAAATACACAACCAATGCGTTGAAATGCAAATATTAAAATGCCTACGCAAGTACGCAAAATAAAAAGCGCAACGCAATTCGATACTCGCAGCGTAGTGAGCGTACAGAAACATCAAGTATAATAATATCAAAACAAACCACTCCACTCTCATCACAAACTTCTAAATTTCGAATGTCATCAATTCATTGAATATTTTTATCACAGCGTACACGAGGTTTACAAGCACGTAAAATAACTTTGAAATACGTATTCACTCTCTAACGACACATTTTAAAATTCATTCAGTCTTACTCTATCTGTATATTAAAATAAAATTACTATAGTTAATAGTGCACTTTTGTATTATATATGTATTAATATTACGTGTGCAGTGATTTACTATTCGCCGTTGAGCAGAATATCTAGTCGAGTGCTAGTTATAACACGTCTGTACATATGAATCGTGGATGATATTCTGCCGAACGGCAACATTAGTTCAAGGAACTGTTGTACATCATTACATAATACCTATAATATATGTATAATTAACAACAACGTACGTATGGATATCGTTTGGTTATGATACTTACCATTCTTAACCTTACAATGATGTGCCTACATTTTCATATATTTGTTAATCTAATTTACCTGTTTTCAAGTATAATAATTATATAACTATAATTTGTTATATTCTTTTAACATGATTTGTTTGCGGACAGCTGATTTTGGTCAAAAGCCCTAAGCTCTGATTCTATTAAATTATACTCAATCTAATGCACTTTTAATGTATTCGGTGTGAATCGCCATGTCATTGCATTAATTCGTTTAAAGTAATTTAGATATTCATAAACAAAGCCGGGGGAAAACACGTCTATAAACATCGTTATTCAATATAACGTATAACTTATGGCATCGCCGTAAAAAAAATACATATTTTTACCTGAAAATTCTGAACGGTACGGTATTTTAAGCTTTGTAACCAATTAATATAAAAATTTTAGATTTTATAATTTTCGATACAATGTTTTTATCGATAATATTATATTCTTCATTAATTTCATTGTGATTTGTGCAATCCGATATTTTTTCTAAAATGCTATATAAAATGGACAGCGGCTTTGAATTATTTTGAAAGTAATTAACACCAGATATACGTTAATACATAATATACGGTAAAACGATAATTATATAGATGCTAAGGTGGCTCCTCCTCCAATCTGCTTTACCTGAAAAAGGAAATTATATGTAAAGACCTCTTTTATATTTGCTGCATAAAGTGTATTTTATTATCTGAATTAAATCAGACGTGCTTTTTTACCATTATTGATATTTTTAAAATTAAAAGAAAAATCGCACTCCCGAAAAAAATAAATTCACAATAAAATTAAATGCGTCCTCTTTCGAATGCCAACTGAAAGTGTGTTAAGTTTTCATAAAGCAAAGGTAACACGATACATTATCGAGATACATTTAAAAATAAATTACCTGTAACCTGCGAAGCGCCTTCCACCCAGTTGAAATGTGTCTTCCCACCGCCTTCATCTGTTTTCTGTTTACCTTTGTCTATTTCGTTTAAGTTGGACTGGTATTTATTTCCTGTTAAATAAAAATGTTGGTTAATATTGTGCACAAACAACACTCGGTCGGTAAAAGTATTCAATATGGCAAGGGACCAACTGGCGGCCGTGCGCAAGTTAACAGTTATTGAAAGGTTGCGCAATATTGTCGAGTGGCCGGACTAGCCGTAAATTTGTAATGGGTGAAAAAAATAAAACAGTGGCAAAGGTCGACGGGGATGGCGCGCCGCCGACGCCCTCCACGTAAAAACAACCAGCCGCAAAACTTATACCCTGGCATCATCGCAACTAAATGGATTTTTCAAGTTCCGAAGCACGTTAAAATCCCTGCCGTTTTATAACACGACTGCTCTGCATGAAATTCTGAAATTCTTATATGAATATCGGTATAGTATAAAAGTTTGTCTTCACAAAGCTTATTAAGAGTTTGTAACAAGAAAAGCGGAAGTGAACACTTGGCGGTAATAGGTTGTCGGGCAAGATGTTGTCCGACGTGCCACGACATGTCCGGGAAAATGGCCAACTTGCCAATAACGGACGAGTAATGACGCGAACCAAACAAGCTGTTATGACTACGACGTATTATAAATATTAACCCGGCCCGCCTTATGACTCTCGTGTTTTTTCAATTTAGGTATCTATAAAAGTGTATTGAATCAACCGACATTAATTAAAGTGACCAGTATAGCGTAATAGAGTAGATTTGTAGGCTCATTTATTGACGTATGTTATGTTGGTTGTTTAAAGTGAGCATTACACTATTAAGTTAACATAAACATGTTTTATGAGGACGTGATATGAACAACACATTATAGAGCAGTTCGTAAAACGTTTTGCTTATGTCTGAACGATTTGTTTATATTTTACGAGTGGCCGTAACATTTGAGGCGAGTTAACAAACTACCGCCTGGTACTGGCGAGTGGCGACAAGCAGATCGTCGTAACAGTTTATGATCAATAAACAAACATAACTGCCACTAATAATAACTGAAACAACAGCTAACAATGAAAACAAACGAAACGATCACGCGGGGATACAACTCGTAAAGGTAATATTATCTCTTAATAAACGGAATCGTTCGCGTAAAAATGTTGTTTCAATGCATTTTATCGGCAACGCTATTGGAATTGATGAACTCATTCAACCACGGAATTTGTTATAGCTATTTTAATTACTGTGGCGCCCGATGTGCAGAAATGTACGTATGCATTCGAATATCAGCGGCACTTGTAGTTATGTGCGTACGGCGTAGCTCGTTGCATTCAATAAATCATCATTTAATGTTGATACAACTATTACGCAATAGCTGGGCATTTTAGAGCATAGCGTCTCGTGTGCATATACAATATGCGTATAAACGAATTTAGATGTAATACCTTTGTCTGTGAGCGGAGTGTCTCGACGAGGTGGTCGTGAGGGTGGTGGAATGGTCATGGCCCGAGGATCTGGAGTAGTTGTAGGAGGAGAAGAAGCTGAAAATATAATTTATTTTAAGAACTGGTCCATTTGAGATTACAATGGAGTATTTATGTAGATACGTACTGTACAGTCGAATGGTTCCATCCGATTCTCCCCTCGGATTCTTAGCTACACATTTATAAGTTCCATAGTCTTCGGTATTTATATGTCTGATTAACAATTTCATATGAGTTTTGTAAACTGGTATTCCGACTGTGTTTTCCATGTGGTATTTTGGACTTTCGTGTATCATGTGACCGTCGTCTCGGGTCCAGTAATTCAAAGACGTTGGATGAGCTTCCGTAAAACATTCCAATGTAACATTGTAATACAGAGGAGCGCCGACCAGCTGATGAGGAATCCATAGCATAGGCGGGACTGTAAACCAACAACGTGTTTTTAAAAAAAAGTATAAAAATAAAATCAACAAGGAAATTGACATAAACTTACAGTCTACGCTGACTTTGACCCGTTTCGACACAGTCGGCGGCACTCCGTTGCTGGCGATACAAAGATAGGCACCCATGTCCAAACGAGATATTCTCGCCATCTCCAAAACTTCTCCTTCCCACTCGGAAACTGGCAAAACCCAAAGGTGAGATAAAAATCTTTGTCCGAGAAACATCTGTTCGATCATTTATAAATTTGATTAGTATCTTACCGGAGTGTCCCTTGCTGATGGAGATTTTTGAGTTGTCGTCTCGTTTCCACTTTATGGTGGGCTTAGGAGAGCCATTAGCGCGGCACGTCAGAGTGACGTTCGCTCCCTCCCGGACGATAACATCGCTCGAGCTCAACGAGTCGTCAATCGTCGGGGGCACTGTAAACAAACAGAGTCCACTCTACTTGACGCGCACTCCAACTTTAAATTAACAATGCGCTTCATTTAATAACATTCAAATAATAGTCGGGCCGTTCGTTAACAACCACACTTGGTTGGTCTAAGTTATTGTGTACAAATATTAAGAAACATTAAAAAACTACACAAGATTTAGATTCAATTGGTTAACCATTGCATCTAAGAAAACCTTTTATCTTACAAAAGGCAAAAAGTCCAGTGATGTAAATCCAGATTCTTCATGTTTTCATATTATTAAGTGTATATTGTTATCTTAATTTTCTCTTAATCCTTAAGTCGATATTTTAAAGTTGATTAAGTTTTTAAACAATACCAGAATGGAGAATAGATTTTATATAGATTGCGTTTCATTTAAAAGCATGCGTCGCATGTCATTTAGTACTAGTTTCTATACTATCATAAAAGGTTAAGCTATCATCATAACAACATTTTGTGATAAATTTAAAGCATTTGTAATGGTCAAATTTAACGATATTATTAATAATTAGATTTATTTCCATCCCTAGTCTAGTTTCGCTTCTCTATATATTCTTTGCAATGTATAAATACCTCTATCCTCCTACCCTCCTACCTCTGTCATCTCAGCACCATCTCAAGGTAGATTGGTAGAGAATGTAACAGGCATTTAGTCCGCCTATGTACAATGTGTTTGTATACAAAGTTAAATAAATAAATAAATTAGAGAGAATCGTAAATAGACAGAAGCTGTTATTATTTCTAATTGATGAATTTTCACGTCCTCATGCCCCGTTCACATAATCGCCCAACATCGGCAACTATAGGCGATGACGGTAATGTGTACGGCTTATTGCCTTTCATTGCCGATATTCGTGTACATCAAGCAGTGTTGCTAACGAAATATTTTTCATTCCCAAATCTGGAGAATGTAGCGGTTCCGCGAAGTATAGTAAATAAAATTATGCTTATGTTAAAATAAGTAACAAATTATTTATAATGTTGACTCGTGTAGTGTTTTTTTTTGTAATGCATTTTTATTGTTAATCTTATATTATTATAATACTAAATAACTCACATTACAGTGTAATGACTCTGATAATTTAACTCGTTATCATAAAATGAACCAATTAAATTATTAAGATATACACCCACAATTTAGGGATTTGTTCCAAAACTTATAACCCTGGTAAAATTTTACAACATTCGTGTTCGGGGTTTTTCGCCAACTGTCGGTAATCAGAGTGAGAGTAAAGTGAGAATACCCATGTTTGCCTGTCATCGTCGACGATCCGCTAGTTATGGATTTCTAGCCACATGCCCCGCGGGTTTGTGACAGTGTATTGCTATAGAAATTTAATTTTTCATTAAAAAAATATCGAAATACAAGTTTCAGTAACAACAGCTAGCATTTTCCGGAGCTATCAGTTACTTCCGTATAATAATTGGTTCAGTTTGATCACAATACGAAATCTATTCAGAAATAAGTATCATAGTGTTGCACGCAGTTCAGAATATAGGGATTAGTAAATCAAACTAGACATTAAACTTTGAACGCTAATACATTTTATTCCTTTTAATGACACTGGACACAAAAAAAATAGAAAATATGTTCCTGTATGTACTTACATAGCCAGATAAATATTTCTATGCAAATTATCACATCGCCTTCATCAATGATATATTATACAAATACGACGTAGATATCGCACTAGCACTTCAAAAGTGAGGCGTTCAAATTCGGGCAATTGGTGTAATTTCATCTAGTCGCATAGCAACGGCGACAGAGAGAAGACCTCAGTGCTGTCAACATAATTTATTTCGAAAATATTGTCTAAAGTGTCGAATTGTGTGTTTTAAGAGTGTTAAAACAATGGTGCAAAAATATGAAACTAAATGGGATCTATACACCACACGTAAGTATACAAAAACCACACAAAATTTAATTTTTATTTTAAATTAGCAAACACCGCCTTCAATTGTGTAAGAAGGATCGCCTAATACAAAGATTGTTAAGTGCGATAGGGACAAAAAGCGTACGTCATAGATTAACAAGTCAGAAGCGAAACCGATCATACAGAAAATTGACGATGACAGTTTGAATGGATTTGGATAATTGTATATTTGTTTCTAATTCAATCATATTTAAAACAATTAAGTTATTTGTTATGAAATATTTTCATAATAAATAACTTAATCCAACCACGAACATTACAAAATACATTAGCTTCCCCATATATTTTGAATTACTATATTATTTACATATATCATTGAATGTTTCCAGATTTCCACGTGATGAGCTTTTGAGACGTAAATGGATATGCACTATGCACAGCTGGTACAAAAAGAGGGGATCGTAACTGGATACTTTAAAACTGATTAAAATCGGTTTAGCACATTTACTTATGAATAAAAATATACAACTACGAAAAAATATATATCCACCTAAAAAACCTGCACCATCGGTTGTTTACCAGTGGCAGGTCGCTCATACGTTAACGCCATGTGTAGGTACCACCGCAATGTCTATTTCCCCCGCCACACGGCAGTTTAAATGCCATGTTATGTTCCGGTTCAAAGGACATTCTCGCCCAAGTAATCGCTGTACTTATACTTAAGATCTTATGTCTCGGGATGGCGAGCACAGTGCAAAGCCAAGCATTGCTTTGTAATTTAAGGTGTCTTGGTTTCGCTTATGTCCACGAGCGGTCATATCACTTGTCATCAATACAAAAAATAATAATATTATTAAGAAATCGATTTTTCAGTGCCTGCTTACCATAAACTAATATAAAACACGGTAATCAATTTACTTTTTATTTTTCAAGTTTGTAAGCAAATAAAAATGTATTTGTTACAGGATGGCGTACCACATGTAGACTCATGTAGCAACCTCAAAGTTAATATATTATATACTTTTAAAATCAAATAGGTAGTTTTATTTATCGTCACCCTTCTGTTACTATCGCTTCGATTCTATGTTTGGATAGCGCAATGCTATCTCTTTTCGTCTCGTACTTTCTGTATAATCTGTTTCATTCACTAAAATTGTCATAAAGTATTAACAAATGAGTATGTATATGCATAGCAGTACAGTTTTTGAACGTCACGCAATATGGATATGCGTCATCTTTATTAAAACATCATTGGCCTTCATAATAAAATAATTTCTATCTCCATAAAATAATATCTATCTCCCAAGCCTTGACGACGTCTCGAACAAGAAAGCACCGCTGTCACTCTCTCACGAATCGAATGTTTCTTTTTATGAACGCATGGAGGATCAATATGAATATCGATATTGTAATATAAATAATAGTGGATTTAATTATAGTGATTTATTAAGATATAAGCTAACAGCTCGGCCATCCTGTTCAAGGCGTGTCCTCACGCCTTTAAAATAAAAAAAAATAAAATTAACATCATTTAATAATAAATACTAAACATTGCCTATAACTCGTAACAAATCAATTACATAAATCAAGTGCAAATGACCTACTTCATTATTTAATTACTTATTAACTCATACATAACTCAATATATAATACAATCATTCTTTTTAAATAATTAACAGAAGTAAAATATTGAAGTATAACATAAACTCTAAAGTAGTTAATCATTAATGTTATGATATTTATAGCTATCTCATTTAAGCCCATTTATTTATTTATTTCATCATCAGTATTGTTATCATCAATGTTAAATCTATCAATATTAGATCCATCTATATTCTCTTTATGATTATTATCTTTATTAATTTCATCTAAATATTCATCATCATTACTATCTAAATCTCTATTAAATGTCAGCCAAGGTTGCATCTTGTCGATAGCAATAACGGCTTCGTATCGACGGCCGTGTTTACGTGTCATAGGAGTATCCTCAATTAAGTAGCGATTGTTTGGAAGCACTTTCATTACGCGATAAGGTCCTTGAAATTTCATTACCAAATTTTGAGACTTGCCATCGTGAGGCACTTGTCTCTCAACGCGAACTAAGTCTCCTACCTCATATTTATTACCGGGTTTCCGACGGCTATTGAACCTCTTTACGTCTTTAGATTGTTGTGTCTTTATAGGTTCGCTAGCTTTAAGTCTCATGCCGCTCAAACCTTCCGATTAAACTACATTAGTCGTATCCAATAAAATGGGATTCAGAATTCCTTCAGACCTACTTACTATATTAAAACCGAATAACAATACTGAGGGACTCTTTTGCGTTGTTTTATGTATAGTGGTATTTAAACCAACCTGAATGTCATAAAAATATTCATTCCAAGTATTGTCGCCTTTATTGTGGGTAAATGTCGACAGAGCATCTAGTTATAGATATATAGATAGTTCGATTATACCACTCGACTTGTCCGTTAGCTCTAGGTGTTGCGACCGCATTAATGATGTGTTTTATGCCATACAATGACGTAAAGTCCTTGAAGGTTTGGCTAGTGAAACTTGTGCCTTTGTCCGTTATCAAGCGAGTTGGGACTCCGAAATAACTGATCTGCTCTTTGAATACGCGCACGCTGGTTATTGCTTTCGTATTCTTAGCCGGGGTTATATTAATGAACTTAGTGAAACTGTCGACTAACACTAAAAGGTAACAGTTACCTCTCTTACTTTTAATAAATAGACCCAAATGGTCACCGTGAATCGTATGGAATAGGGTGGTGATTTTTTTCAATTGGGTGTAGTGCACCTTCCCGTTTACCACCTGGAGTCTTATGATGGGCACACTCTAAACAAGATTGCACATTTTTTTTTTTATGGAACGACGCATTTTGGGTAACCAATAGTGCTGTTGAACGCGGTGCAAAGTCTTATCGAAGCCGTAATGACCGATGTCATCATTGTTTCTTTTTAGTATTTGCCAACGCACACCTTTTGGCACTAACCACTTAATCTCGTCCCCAAGTATGCGATAAACGCGGCCATTTTTGATCTTATAGTTTTTGTGTATGTCCATAACCATGTCTAATGTTTGGTCTTCCAAAATAGTCCTAATCCTTTATACCTCCTCATCCGCGCCCTGCACAATAGTAATCCGGTCTTAATCAGAAATTTCTACAGTTAAAATGTCTAACAAATGAGTTTCTGATTCAGGATCCGCAACCGGTCTGCGGCTGAGAGCATCGACGTGAGCTATCCGCAATCCGGACCGGTATTCAATGGCACAATCAAATTCCTGTATCTGGATCCACCAGCGCGCTCGCGTTTTACCAATGTAGCTCTCAAAGCACTACAATCCGTATAAATTGTAAATGGTATTCCTAACAAATATACTCGGAATCTACTCAATGACGCTACCACTGCCAACGTCTCAAGTTCATAGGAGTGTAGTTTACGTTCGTCACACGAGGTTTTACGACTAAAATATGAGACTGGATGAAATACACCGGTGCCATCGTCCTGGAGTAGTATACCTGTTAGACCATCTTTGCATGCATCGGTATGCAGTTGCGTCGTCGCTTTGGGATCATACAAAACTAGTAACAGCCGTTGAATTAACTTATTTTTAACCAAGTCAAATGATTCTTTTTGCTTATTACCCCATGTCTAAACGACCTCTTTCTTCAACAGATCGCTTAACGGGGAGGTAGTAACAGCATAATCTTTAATGAACCGCCTGAAAAATCCAGACAAGCATAGAAACTGCCTAAGCTCGTGTACATTTTTAAGCATCGGAAATTTAGATACTGCGCCGGTTTTTCTACAACTAGGACGAATTCCTGCAAAACTCACTTCGAACCCTAGAAAATAGAAGGTATTTTGAAAAAAAATACATTTACTGAGCCTTAGTGTTAATCCGCCCTGTTTAAGAAGCTGTAATACTTCCTCTAACCTTCCTAAGCTCTCTGACACGGTTGTACATGAGATAAGTATATCGTCCATGTACACAATAGCGTATTTAATTTTAGCGTCATAGATAATTTATTAATTGTCCTTTGGAAAACAGACATTTTTTTTCTGGACTAAGACGATAGGGCTGGCACATGACGAAGATGATTCCCTAACTATGCCGCTATCTATCATCTCGTGGACCATGTCATTGACGAGCGCCCTCTCAGAGAGAGACATACGGTAAGGCCTATACATAACGGGTTCATTGTCCTCAAGCTCAATAACCATTTCAGTTACGTTAGTAAAACCGAGGTCCCTTAGGCATCTAGAAAAACAATCTTGGTATATATTTAATAATGTTTGCAACATTAAACGTTCCTTTTTAGTTATATTATTATTACAAATAATTAGTTCGTACGCTTCATTTGAATCAAAAGACTTTTGACAGCAGTCTAAGATCCTTGGTATGTCAGCACATGCACATTTAATAGACCGAGTTATTAAAAAAAAAATCTTTAGAAATGATTACGTCGCCTTCAGACACATTATACACAAGTAATGAACCGTATCCATTCTCTAAATAGTATTCACCCGTAAGAAGATAGTATTCCTTTCCCTCTTCCCCTCGAAGAGACCCTTTCACGTAGACATTCCCACTAAACTCTGGGTTTGATTTTACTCATACAGCAGCGAATTGTTTGGAATACTAACAATCTCACAATTGGTAAGATGGACTTTACGGGGGTCGATTTTTTTTTGAACGTTAATTTAATTGCAGTTTTTGTAAAAGAATGTCCTAAAAGGGCTGGGAGACTAAGCACGTAGTCCTCAACAACATATATATCTATTACACTTTTAATGCCTTGAACTTCTACCTCGGCGGTTATGACGCTTATAGGGTGAGTTAAATTTGCTCCTATGCCTCTGAGTACAAGGAGATCAGAAGTAAGTCTGATATTAAGACCGAGTTCTTTGGCTTTACTAGCCCTTATTAATGAACACTGGCTACCAAGATCTACATGACATGGCACAATTTTACCCTCAATTTTAATGTCTAATATATATTTGTCAATGGACCTATCAACTGCATGTAACTCAGGCACCTATTTTTCATTTGAAATTCATTTTTTTATTTTGAATTCGAAGGACGGGGTGTCACATTAGTGGTAGTTCTGCGACCGTATTTATTTTTAGCGTTATTATCCAATGTTTCTCTTGTCTGGCCTACTTTTAATGTCCTAAAGTATTTAAGAATTTGTTCAGGCTCTTTAAATTGGGCTGCTTGAGCACCTAGTTTAATTGCGCGACCGTCTACCCCATGTAATATACAATCAACTACCTGATTACCGTAAATTTTTCATCGGTTCAATAAATTCAACTTAGCATAATAATAGTGCTCCAACGATTCTCCGTATTTAACCAGTTTGGCTAACATATCTGTCAAGAGTTCAGGGTAGCGTATGATTTATTTTTCGGACCAACCATATATCTCCGCACATTCTTCTACCTTTGTGATCCAAACAAACACAGTTTGTTCTTTACTTAGAGGATCAAAGTCAGGTATAACATTATTAATAAAGGATATCTTGGACTTCTCTGAACTCTTGACAGTATTCAATATTGACAAAAATTTATCTAACATAATATTGGTTTCAGATTCTTTGGATTTCCTAATTCTCTTAGATATTAGGGTTGACTCACGTTCTCCTAAAATATTGCTGCTATGTTCTCTCCGCTTTGTCCTTCCACTTCTTTCACATGTACGCTTCCTATGTTTCCTTTTCCTATCGTAACTGGACGAGCCTTGCGTTGAACTATTCGAATCCGTGGTGTAGTATCACCTTTTCCGAATACATGAATGACGTCGCTTATTCCTTCTTTCCTTATCCATTCAGCATCCGCATCCCTGTTTCGAGATTCCAAATTCCTTCCTGTGCCCTCTAACCTGGGCCAATTTCCATCCTCAAACCTTGACATTCCTGTACTCTCTAACCTGAGTACCTCCTGACCCTCTAACCTGGGCCAATTTCCATCCTCAAACCTTGACGTCCCTGTACTCTCTAACCTGAGTACCTCCTGACCCTCTAACCTGGGCCAATTTCCATCCTCAAACCTTGACGTCCCTGTACTCTCTAACCTGAGTACCTCCTGACCCTCTAACCTGGGCCAATTTCCATCCTTATCCATCCTGAATAACAACCCTTCCCCTCGGTTGTATCCAGTTGTTCTTAAGTGTTTCTGAAACTTGCAACATTGGAAAGCTTAGTACTCATGCGTAAGTCTGAGAATAGTAGGTAGTAGAAAGGTCTAAATAATTCCATAAAATAAATATTCGACTTCATCTTTGTCAATGACGGCAGTACAAGAGAAATAAAAATAACAATAATTTGGATAATAAATTTTGATTCAATTGTCCAATTGCAACTATACAACATTGCACACCAAAGGAATAAATCATATCTGCATCTCTAAGACAACAGGGATAGAAGAAGAAAAAAAAATCAAGAAACAATACGAGCAAGACTAAGTGACTTGCTCGTCACTTGTTCTTTGGTATCGTTGTGGACGTGAAGTAGAAAATTATAAGAATTCTCTTGCGATCCCACTTCTGAACTGTTGCACGCAGTTCAGAATATAGGGATTAGTAAATCAAACTAGACATTAAACTTTGAACGCTAATACATTTTATTCCTTTTAATGACACTGGACACAAAAAAAATAGAAAATATGTTCCTGTATGTACTTACATAGCCAGATAAATATTTCTATGCAAATTATCACATCGCCTTCATAATAAAATAATTTCTATCTCCATAAAATAATATCTATCTCCCAAGCCTTGACGACGTCTCGAACAAGAAAGCACCGCTGTCACTCTCTCACGAATCGAATGTTTCTTTTTATGAACGCATGGAGGATCAATATGAATATCGATATTGTAATATAAATAATAGTGGATTTAATTATAGTGATTTATTAAGATATAAGCTAACAATAGTTTATAAGTGTTTGTACATGATTTAAACTATATATTTGAATATTATGATTTATATCTGTATGAATATCACTCCGCTTATGCCGATGACGTGCATTGCGTTTACAGAAACCCGGTCTTCACAAAATATTTGTTCATTTATTGTGATAAGGTCCGCCTACTTCCACTTTAGCTTGCTATTGCGGGTTGATATTTCTACAATATATACTAAAAGAAAATAAATAAAATTATAGATGTACAGAAAATGTTTATTTCAAACAAGAATATACAAAAAATACTTTAAAATAAATAAGTCGAATTATAGGACAGGGCACGCGTGCGTTTCAGCTGTATCTGCACCTAGTTGCCTGCTGCAACTTCTTCGGTTTCATTTTCTTATTATAAAATTCCACACCATTGTTCAATTCTCACTACATGCAATATAGTGTACGTAAAAAGCACAATTACTAATTGAAATAATTCTAAATAAACTGTTTGTACATTATTATTTAATTACACCTCATACTAAATAAAATAATCATAATTTTCGTATATTTTTATATTTTTGACAAAGATGACACAATTGACATCTGTGGACGTCTGTGGATATATACGACCAAAAACCTTCATCGTCCATTACCAATTCAAGTTTTTAATCCAATTAATATGTCTGTTATTAATAACTTCGTTTTTTTATGAAATTCTACTACGAGTTTTATGAGTACCTGCTTTAAAAAACACTAGGCATTGCGGGCTTTGCGATTAGTTAAATGATTGACTTCCAAAATGAAAAATAAATGTCGTTGAATCATATGCCAGCCTACGTGGCGAAGTTGGTTAGACGTCGGCTGTGAACTGAGAGGTCGCGGGTTCGATCCCCGCCCCGCTAGAAATGTTTGTTCTACCCACAAATACTCCTTTCGGGTCTGGGTATTGTGAGACTGAAAAGACCCACGACACAAGACTCGATCTTAGTGTGGGGTCAGGACTATGTACGTGACTGTTGGGTGTTATTTATTATTTTCATTATATTTATGACATCTCATCTCAAAACCAGCATTCTACCATAGCCAATTCACCCATTGATTTGAACCAGGTATTAGTGGTACTTGTTATAATTCAGAGCTATGTGATGAATAAGGGTTCATCCACCAGAGTTATTTGGTTTATAATTTTACGACCAGCCAATTCTATCAATCCAATTAATTCTATGTCTCTGCTCGTGCTGCTCTGATTCTGTTCATCTTATTATGTTTACTTAATATTATAAATTCAAACGAAACTCTTTGTCTGTCGTCTGTCTGTTTTTATTAATGGAAAATGAGAAAACAAATCACCTGATGGTAAGTAATCACCACCGCCCATGAACATCCATAACGTTCGGATCAAAGATGTATTGCGTGTCCATGAAATGGCAGAGGAGTGGAAAGGAGAAAGGATGGGAAGAAGAAAGGAGCATTGGGCATCCAGCAATCTCACTTACCGAATGCAATGGAAAAGCTGTTACTTCACGTTGATCATTCATGCTGAGCAATAACTGACAACAGCGTGGCTCTAACACTTCTGTTTGTTTGACAGTCTAGTGCCTGTTAAACTTTTACGCCTACACCACTGAACCAATTGCCTTGTGTGAGCTGTGTAAACGGGTAAAGTTACGTTATCTATTACGTTTATAAGGCAAAATTTTTAATCCTAATAAATTTCAAAAAATATATTCGTCGTAATTTATGTAAGTCTATCTTCTTGTTATTCAATATAATTGTTTCAATAATTATTTAAATAATGTATTATTTTCTATTTTGTGTTTATAACCATGATATTAATCGTAATACAAATAATAAGTTACTTTAAGGGTTGTTCTGACTATCTACGACGCTCTATTTGCATGTAAGTGGATGGTATGCTAGAAAGTATGAGGCGAATAAAATAGGACCGGATTGAGGTATGGCATCGAATGAAACTTGATAAGACGGGATGTAACGGGAAGGAATCAGAAATGTTAATGATGATTCAAAACAACAACAACTCAAGGGCGATAATAAGAACATATTGTTTTCTTATGTAGTGTAAAATATATCCCTAGAAAAAACGCTGTTTTTACGATTACAAATACCCAGTTATGTTGCGGTAAATTCTTAACATCCACCATCTTCTACTTATCTGTTTACTCGGTATTATTTGGTTTTTATATATATTCATAAAACTCGTATCTATACGCGCTTTTTAAATAAATGTCGTGGCAACCGCTAATGCATCGACGTCGATCGACGTCCATTTTTGACGACTTATCTATTGACAACTCGCTCGAATACGTGGCGAGGTGCGCAAAATTTGTGGCAATGATGCGCAAACGTGTCATCGCCTATCATCGGCGAACATCGACGATTGTGTAAACGCGTACCAACAACATGCAGATATCCGAACTGCGTCTTGGCGGTAACGGTGTTGATCTGGCACATGTACCGGCCACGGTCCTCTTCGCGCACGTCGCTGATGTGCAGGAACCAGGTTCGATGCTTGTCGTGGGTCACGCTGACGCGCGGGTTGCGTGTGATCACGTGGTTGTGCACCGTCAGTATCGCCGACTGCTCGAAGTGCATCCAGGCCACCTGAGCACAGAATGTTTAGAATGTGATATGAAGTTTTAAACAAAAAAAAAATTGCAATAAATAGCGAGAGGAACATGCCGTTCGCCTGATGGTAAGCGATACGATTGCTCATAAACAGTAGCAGAACCAAACAACACATTCCACTGTTCTCGCCATCATGAGACATAACATATTAAGCCTCAATATGTCCTGTAGTTATTCTGGCCACAATGTCCTTCAATCCAAAACACAACAGTGTATTTACACTGCTATTTGACGGAAGAAATAGACAATGCGGTGGTACCCAGGTGATCTCTCACATATTTAGAGATTTACCACCGGTAAAAAATGTACATTACGGTTTTATAGATTAACGCGATTGTTACATCGTGAAATAAAACTATTATTTGAGTCCGCCCCGTGACCACGAAAGCTGTAAAGTAATTGAAACGTCGAGAAGTTAAAAAAATGTAAAAATAAACCAAAATCGCGATAAAATCCTTAACAGTTTATTTCAAACTTTGCATTTATACACACAACTAGTGCCCCGATCTGTCTTCGCCCGGGTACAGATTTCGAGCCGTTTTTATAATATTTTTCAATTATGTTCTAATGCTATTTTCGTAGCGTTAAGCCTGATATTATATACACGGTCTTTAGCCTTTCTAGACATGTGGACTATTTAACACCGAACAACTCAACTCAAAGATTAGGAAAGAAAAAAAAATGTTCCACCAAATATTTGCAATCAACTGTTGACACTATGCTTCGAAGTATACTGGAAATTATTCAAGCACAGACAACTCTTATTTTACTTCAATTCGAAAAACGGGTGTGAAATTAGAATTTCAGCTTTGTTTACCAATCCATATTTGATGACAATGAGTTGAGCAACGAGCAAACTTTCGATATAATTATAATTTTTACATTAAATCTTATTTTAACTTATTGTGAAGCTCACAAAAATCTGCAGGCTTATATGCTTCGAACCTATAAATATTTATATTTCAAAGAATGTTGGTAACAGTTTCTAGAGGAAATACTCTTTCAATATAGTTGATTGTTTAAAACTTATTTTAAGCAATCAACTATAATGAGGCAGTCTTGTAATTGTAGTTTCCATCGAAGTCGAAGGTATTACCTGAAGTTTTGATCACTCTTGGTAGCCTCAGTTTTAACTAAATGGAATCATTCATAAATATCCTTCTATCTATATGAAATTCAAAATAATGGCTTCGAAGTGACTCTACAAATTAAACACTTGAATAAGAATGATTCATTGCAAATGGATTTAAAAACTTAATTTCAACTCACCTTTGCAAAAATTCCGTAAAAATATAAGGCGAGTGTGGGGAATGCCATGCTTCAATGATTTCCAATCGGTCTCCCAATTGGACGAGTGACGTAACGGAAATTAAAGAAAACGTCGCTTCTTCGCGAATATATTTTTTTGTAAATAAAAATAACGCTGCTTTCATTACTTTTGTGAAAGGTTTTCTCCGTATTTTTATGTCGCACAACTTAAGGTTAAACTTTAGTAAAATAAATGAAAGTTTATTTCTATTTATTCATGGTCCTACATAATAGAATAATTTATAATATTCAAGACCCAAACGTTTAGTTATTACACAAACACGGCAACTAATTAGTTGTATCAACTTAATGTCATAGCTCAGACCCAACGTCGAGATGAAAAGGACGTTGAGGCTACCTAGTACCTAGTAATATACCTGCGGAATTAATTAAAGTTCGGCCATCATAAAAAAGCGGAGTTGGATGTGGTCCGAGGTCCCAAAGTTGAACGAGCACCCTTTATCTCTTAAGCCAGCTCGAAGTTTAAATCATGGGTAGTTCTTTTTATCAAGATTGTGGAAGCAATGTAGGGGGAAGTTTGATAGCTAAAACTCGTGCCGGGTCACATCTTACCTATCTTAAGTGATGCGGCTCTTCGCTGTCTAATTTATAATGGACTTGAGGAAACTTCGGCCATTTTATTATGCAATGGGACGGTAACCCCTCTAATGACGCCGACCTGACTCCTCCGCATAACCTGCGGCTCACCGATATTAAACAACACTTTACATTTCCAAAGATATATTCTAAAACATTTCAAATAATAGCTCGATTGTTGCTTTGTGTCGCAGGTAGATTATATTTAAATGTACAAAGTTATAACAGATCTCAATTCTAATTTCTAAATTAAGTAACTTGTTGGAATGAACATATGAATAATCAAATTAATAATAAATTGTGCTTATAATTGACATATACAATACAAGTGCACATGTTATGGTGTGGAGTGTAGTGTTTCTAGTTTGTACTCGTAGACGGCACCAGTTACGGTGGATGTAAATCTGATCTGCGTAATTGTGGCCGGCGTCTAATCTAATCACGGCGGTGTGTCCCTCTGCACCGCACTGATTGAATTACAGATCCCAGTCCGCCGCGCTCGCCGCCGCGTCTCCGCCGTATGGACGGACGCAGAGCCTTCCTTCCAAACACTCCTTCCACAACCACGTTATGCCAAATAATAATCCATAACCCTTTATACCCGACCGCGTCTTAAATACCCTTATCTCAAATCCATTGTAAGCCAAAAGGTTACTTCTCAAACTTTACTTTTACTGCTCAAACAATTAAGATAAAATTAAATAGGAATCAAAATTTTATAAGCGGTTATAAGATAAGCGTTGAGTGCTGAACTTGACGGAGTTCTCAAATATCATCGTGTGATTTTAGGGTGCTACGGAATAAGTTTTCTTCAACATTTAGAGCACTTCTATTCGTTATGTGTTATAGATATTTTTAATGTGAATCGTCTGATCTCTATTAGTAATTGATATGATATCTAATAACTTTCGTAAGATTAAACATGTACTGAATTTAATCGTAACTTTAATGATACCTACATGTTATAATGAGGCTATATATAACAAAGACAGAACTAGAATTCCTTCGAGTAAAAATTCTAAATCTACTTCCCTGGCAAGTGAGAAATGAAGTTGTCGGAAGTGGCAGACGCAAATATGATATTCGTAATGGCTCGAGCAGCTAGTTAATTTGGTTCGTCTGCAGATCTTAACGTTGTTAGATCACAACATCGTTAAAGTAACTGGTATCGCAGTACCGCTGGTCGCTTCATTACTTTTATTTGAAATATGCAAAATTGACCGCGAGTTTCATAAGAAGTTTTTACGGCGGCTTATTTAAATAATTTGCGAATTTTTCTTGCTCTAAAATCCGCGTTCCGAGGGCGCGGTATCAGAGCGCTCTATTAACTTGTTATCTTTTAACCACCTTTAATTTAGGCCCTTCTTTCTTTTTATCTTAATTGTTGAGGCATTAAGGAGGCAAAGTTGAAGTTTGGGGGCACGACGGGAGATGTTCGCGTCCCTCAGGACATGCCTCGAAGGCGTCGTTTGATTTATAATGGACTCGTTGCAAACTTTGCCCATTCTGCCGCGCACCGCACCGAACCTCTTTAACGACGGACCCTATTGCCGCAGGAGATGATTCCTAGACGTGTTTAATAATATTACGACAGATTTAATTATGGAACGTTTAAGGAGCTTCATCTCACGCTATTACCCTCACTTTGTTTGTTTCGAGTTGTTGGACACTTCTTGTTTAACGTTTATTTTGTTGTGGTACGTTTTATGTGTGCTGATGCTCTATTTCGTTAATAACTTTATTTTAATGATATGTCATGTCATTGAATTTTAGCTTCTCAAAAAACTATAATGCAAGATAAAAAATACATCTTTCAATAATTTCATCATTATTGTTCATCTTAAATTTGCTTGAACTTTAAACGCCAAAATAAGATTTTACATTTAAATACTTTTACAAAAATGTACCTATGCATCAAAATTTGAATAGAAACAGCAATTCAAATGCTTTTCTGTTCATTAAAATCGAGTAATAAAGTAAAAATAAGAACGTTTTTAATACGAATAAGAATGTCTAAGATGAAATGTCCTAAGCCAAACAAATGTATTTGAATAATTTCTCCTAACTGAATACACTCGTGTCAGATAAAATGATTTACATTAAACACGTGTATTACAAATGAAATTCAATTTTATATTCAACTTATACCAAATGATCCAACAAATAGAATAACATGAAAATAGAGGTATAAAAGATTGCGAACCTACTTAACATGCTCTTTATTATTATACTGAGGGACGAGACGTATTGTACATTCGGAGATTAGTATCAGATCTATTTGAATAAATACATGGGTATATTTCATTCGCTTTTTTCGAATAGATTATTTGGTTGATTTAGGTTCTCGAATTCACAGAAGCTAGTAATGAAACGAGAGCACACATAATGGGTCGGCAAAAACAAAGTGAAACTTGGAAGTCCTGGTAACAACTCTGCCTACCCCTATTGGTAAAAAGACGCGAGTTTATGTATGTACATATGTATATTTATACAAGTGCTGTTTAATTATTTACATACGCACAACATAAAACAAAATATTGGTTTTATTTAATAAAAGCTGCATTAAGATACGAAAAGTAATGTTTGTGTGAAAATATTATTGAAGTAACAAATCTGAAGGAAGAGATGTGTTTTCATAACAAAGTTGTGCGCGGCAAAGTATCCGACATAATATAAGACGTAGAAACACTAGCGTAATAGCGTCGACAGAAATGAGTGAACATCTTGCACGAGACGGCTTAGCTTACTCCTCTTAAAAGCCCACTTAAAGATCTCTTCAGATACGGATTTTTGCCAAGGGTTCTCGAAGTTTCCACGGAATCCGCTGCCAATAAGTTATTTTTGGATGTAAGTAGTGCTAATCTAAAGTATTTTAATGGTTATCTTCAATGTTATAATGTGAAAGTTGAAATATCCCCGTGTTCATGCGAAGTATGTTTGTACATTGTTAAAGGTATTCAGGGGCTTAGTTATTTTTAATTATAACATGAGTCCGCATAACAAGTGTATCAAGGTGGAATACGATCATTACATTCCGAGCGTTGCAGCGACGCGATTGTCGAAATAAGTGCTCTCGGTTCCCCTCATCTTGGGCTCAGTTTAGTGGTGCGGGCGCCAGTATTAAGGCACGAGAAATATGCCAGAATTTGAACAGCCGGCGCTCGCATGCGGCGCGAGTGTAACATTGCTGCGACTCGTTGTGGCATGTTATTGCAAACCCACATACGTGCTACTGCCGACTATCTGACATTTCATGTCGATGAACCGGCTACGTGCGCATACTTATCCACATTTGCATAAAATACAAAATATCATTGTATTGCGCTATGAATACCATTATTCACATACTATTGTTTATGATTTCACTCATTTCTATTCGCTTCAGTATCTTTCTTGTATGAGATGGATGTTCTATATCTTAAGCCCAGTTCATATATTGTATAACTTAAGTTCTATAACTATTACTTGTATAACTATTTTAAGACCATCTTGGTGGCGCAGTCGTGTTAGTGTACGGTTACAAAGTTGAGGTCTCGGGTTCGAATCCCGGGTCGGGAAAAGTGATATCGGATTTTTCTATTTATTGTCGGCCCGAAATCAGGAATTTGTGCCCGATATGACGAAAGACTCATAGGGGTTCAGCGTCATCGTGGTTCAGAGCACAGAACAGATGAATATGGTTAGAAAGGTAATACAAGCGTTTGACGCGTCGCAAGGTGGTGCATAAAAAGCATCACTGCCGCGGAACGGATGATATGTCAAATCAGTAGTTTTTTTTGTTCTTTTTTTTTATAATGGCCTGGCATAATGTCGAAATGCCTTAGAGCTTAGATTACTTAAAAATAACACTGGCCTACAAAAAAAAATTTTTGGTTTGGTGCAGCTCTGTACGCATCAGTAGTCGGTATAGTAGGTACGATGAACCACATTCCTGCTACTAGATGTCAGCTGACAGCTCTACTTTACCTACAATTCTTATTTTAATTTTTTTACGGTTTTATTCAAAATTAGTCCATGTTATGACAAGTTTTATGGCATTAATCGTATAAATTTATTATGGCAAGTAATTCGAGATGTTGCATTAACAATCCTGATATGTTTCGTTATATATGCGGTGAGTATATAATAAAAGATCAACGGAAACAAATAAATCTTATGTGACAGTTATACAAAACTTTCTTGGTAACTTTAAAGCTGATAACTATAAACAGTTAGTCGAAGAAATGCTTCTGAACTTCAAAAATTTAGGATGTAATATGAGTTTGAAGGTGCACTACCTAAGCAGTCACATCCACATGGATCATTTTGAACATAATTTAGGAGATTTTAGCGAAGAACAAGGTGAACGTTTCCACCAGGATATAAAAACAATGGAACACAGGTACCAAGGCAGATGGGATATTCATATGATGGCTGATTATTGCTGGGGAATTATGCGTGATTGTCCAGGACAATCTGATTGAAGAAAATCACTCAAAAAAAAATTCTGGATGTATAATTTCTAAATAAATTAACATGTTTTTTTTAATTTGTTTTTTTCTTCTTTCTTATGAACAAGAGCTGATATGGAAAATGTAACTAGTTTTCTCGTATCAGCTCACAAAATACATCCAAAATCAGGTATAAAATCTTAGGCACCAAAATGAGTGTAGACCAGTGTAATTAAGCATATTGAAAAAATAAATTCCGGTCTTATAACAAATACATATTTCCATAATTTTATCGATACTTTAAATCGACTATTGCAAGCTTTTTATATTGAATTTGTTGAGGTTTTGTGTTTCGAAAACGATGACGATAGTTTTGATACAATTTGACGGCTATTGCCTTTCTAGCCATATTCAACTGTTCTGTGGTTCAGAGCATACAAGACGAAATATAGGTGTCCTGGAACCGCTGCCTACTCCTTCTAGCAAAAAGGCGTGCGATGATGTACCTATGTATGTATATATTTTTTTACAATTGTTGCCAACTTTTTAATATCAGCTTGCAATGTAATGCAAAATCCTATACGCAATGTAATATACGAACACACAATACAGATGTTTATTTCTCTTTAACGATTCCATAATGTCTCCAATATCTATATTAACCATGTTTTCCCAAGCAGCACACTTATCAGGGTAAATGTAATATTCTTAAACAGTGGTTAGTTAACAGTAAACCAATGATTTTAATACAAAATTGACTAATGCCTTTAACATTCAAAACCTCTATCAAAAATAATTCCGCCCACATTAGATAAAAAACATCCAAATATCCCCTTGAAAAGCTTTTATTGATGTTTAATGGAATCAGTATACAGTATACAAAGAAACGCAGAACGCATTTTGTTATTTCATCATAATATTTTGCATGAGTCAATAATTCTAAAAAAAAATACGGCTGAAAAGGCAAATCTCTTTAACCGATGCGGGAAACTAATGGCACAGGCGAGGCTTTCGGGAAAATCCGCTTCTTGTTGTCAATACAGGGCAACTGTGATGGCTCCCCCTGTTAAGCCTTTATTTCAGAAGTAAGAGAACACTATCTCAGCTTTTATTGCGCCCGAACCGCAGACAGCTTCAGACGTCAGTAAATGCAATAAAATGAAGTGAAAAACGTAAACCAAATGGAAATCGATGGCCAATATATGTTCTCTGACTTTGATGGTTCTTTGATACGTTACATTTTTATACAAGGTGTTAACTACTTGTATAAAAATGTAAAAATGTAAAGGCTTGAATGTGTACACTCGTATCTAGACTACTAGCTAAATAGGTGACATAATAATAATATTGTGCTTTATATGAAATACTAATTTAAATTGCGTAGAAAGTTTTACATTAAATTATGCTACCTTAAAGAGACTTTTAATAATAGTGTAATTAAAAAATAATAGTTCCTAATATTCTGGCAATAAGGCAAGTCCAATTTGTATATTAATACAAATATGTTTAAAAAAATATATTCTTGAACACGCCTAAATATGTATGTGTAAATATACACGATACGCCCAAGTGTTTATTTAAAACTAAAAATGTATCCACAGTTTCTCGTTTAAGGGTATGAATATAAATAATAATAACTGGTTTAATAGTTCGTATTTCGTAACTATAAAATCATAGAACCCAACCCCAGTTTACCCTTTGGGGTCGGATTATCGGAAAATCATTTCTTAGCGGATGCCTACATTCCAATCTGCAAATTTTCAAGTTCGCTGGCTTTGTAGTTCCTGAGATTTCGTAATTAGTCAGCGAATTGTATTTCTCTGGTTCTTCTATGCGTATGATATGATTGTTTTGGGTTCAATGATTTATTATTATTTATTTATTGATTTATTGACATATTTAGTACTGATGCTGCTCTCCATTAAGTCTTGTTATTAATATTATTCTAATATGACTTTTGATTATACCACAAGAAAAAGAAGATGCAATGAAAGAACAATAAAAAAACAGACAAAATTATGATAAAGTTTCAGTTGTTGCTGGCAGAGCATTTTATCTACACTAATATTATAAAGAGGAAAACTTTGTTTGTTTGTTTGTAATGAATAGGCTCAAAAACTACTGGACCGATTTTAAAAATTCTTTCACCATTCGAAAGCTATATTATCCACAAGTAACATAGGCTATATTTTATTTTGGAAAAAATAGGGTTTTGTAAGATATTTGGATTTTTCGGACACAAACTGAAAAAAATCAACCAAAGAAGTTACTTATTTTGCGTACGCTGCCTAAACTACAAAATATAGAACCATAAAATGTTATAATTAATTGTAGATCTTATAAATATCTACAAAAAAGTCCGCGACACACTATACCTATCTATGTCGAGTGAGGCACAACAACCACATTTTTATTTAAAAACCTTGATTTTTTTTTTGGACTACATTTAAACGCGTTTATTTTACTCATGCTATTAATCCTTATCAAAATAAATTATTTCATCAATAAGTACAATTTATGTTGATAATATTTGGTCTTTGAATGATTAAAATTGGACGTTTGGTTTTGAAGTTGTGGTGAAATTAAAATATTACGATTTCTGCTGCACAAAAATTTCATAAGGCAATCTTTATATTACATGTATATGGAGAGACGGGATATAATAGAGTGGAAGGTACGGGAGAAGGCTGGGATAGCTGACAGATTTGATAGGACGAAATATAAATGCACGTTATAAGACGGGATGGATAATAAAGAGAAAGGACGGGATGGATTGGGAAGAGACTGAACAGACGGATGAGACGAGATTGAGCCGGACAGTAGGACAGCTACGTCAAGTTTAGGTATACAAGAATTTATACGAAAAATAACATGTATTTGGTGTGGAGTGGAATCAAAAAATATATGCACCCAGACGAAGCTGGGCCGGGCCGCTAGTTAATTATATATTGGATGGATATATTGCCACCGGATTGATCGACACTTTAAATGCATTTCTGGTTGTCTTTCGAATAGTTGGGTGTATTAGAAAGTTTTGTTTTTGTACAATAAATAAACTTATATAAACTTTATGGAAAATTGTTTTAAATGGTTGTAGTGAGATCAAATATAGATATAGTCTGTCACGAATTTTCATTGAAATACGTCGTTTAATTTACACCCATTATAATGGAGAATTGGGTGGGAAAGAAGGGTATTTCCACAGTTGAGTACGGCAGATTTAGCAGTGTGAACGTGTAAATCTCTTCCAAAAAAAGAAAACTAAAGATAATAATTTCTAAGTATTCGAATGTTAGCACCGTTGTTGAACGTTGGATCTCCAACAGTAGTGCTTTCCAAGTGGGAAAACTTATACAGTGACGGATACGTATTGAGAAGCGTGGAATGGAGTTGTAACAAGTACCTACGTGATTGACATGCGTAGAGCCTTAGCGTAATAGAACTAAAATATTTAGTCTATATACAGTACAGAAATGGTTAAATAATAACTCGGCATACATTCTATACATCCAGGGCATCTGGACTTCGGACTGTTTTGGTTCTTATTCAATATTCATATTCAAGGTTAATTTATTATATCGAAAAGAAAAAAGGAATCCTCATAGAATCAAGATCTCCTTGGTCCTTCAAGGTCTATATAGGATGATACAGTTACAAATTATAAAAATTAACACCATAGAATTACATTGATAATAATTACAACACACATTGATAAGTATAATAAATACAACACGCATGTATGAAATTGTATTGTTAACAACACATGGGTGTGAAATGTAAAAGATTCGGCGAGCACTAAATCCGCGCCTGGTGAATGGAGCGTGCGGTCACGGCAGTTAGCCGACGCCGGCGTCACCTTGCGGCTTATCGTCCGGACACGCCGGCTGTCGACGCTCGTCGCCGTCCGAACCGGAGCGTAGCCAGCTACTCCGGAGTCTTGCACTAACTACTCTGCCTCGCTCGTTACACAGATTAGTTACGACGGAATGCTAAACGACTGCTTTAATATTTGATCTTTCAAGTAATATTCATTCGCTTATGTACATACCGGGTATATCAAGACTGCTACCGAAAACGAAGCCGGGTGGTAGTTTTAGTGACTACAAACACAATGCAAGTAAATATTTCGCAAAGAAATGCGACAAGTATTTTTTATGATTTTTTAAATATCGTCATTTTTGGGTGGTAAATCTATAGTTTTTGCTCAAATAATAATTTAAACTCTTTTATACTTTAGATTATTTATAAATAAAAGGGTATATACTATTATTTTAGGAAAAAATGTATTTACCACCCAAATATGGTCAGGAAAAAAATAAAAAAAAATTGTAGCTTTGTTTTGCAACATTTTCTGTTACATTGTGTTTGAAGTCGCTTAGACTACCATCCGGCTTCGTTTTCGGTAGCAGTCTTGATATACCCTGTATATTGCTTTTTATAAGATAATTATAACAATCCCCTAAATATTATCAATGTGAACGTTTGTGACAATGTTTGTAACTCTTTAATGTAAAAACTATTGATAAGGTTTAGATTACACATAATAGCATTATAGCTCGAATAACGGAATAAAATATAGATTTTTTATTGTCTTTATAGGTAGACGAGCTAGCGGCCCTCCTGATGGTAAGCGGCTACCGCTGGTCATGGACATCCGTAGTGCTAGGGGACCAGCACAACAGTCGTTGGCTATCTTAAGAAGAGTACTCTCTTTAAGCCTCGTTTGAAGAAGGACAGGTCATAGCGCTCAAGAAACACCGATGCAGTGAGTTCATTCCACAGCCTACACGTGTGTGGTAGGAAAAAACGCTGGAAACATACTATTCGGGACAATACGCTTATATATATTATAAATAACAAATGTAATAAGTGACAAGTAAGTTACAACAGACCACAATTAATATCTGGATGAAGACTGGCTGGAAAAGGGAACTTCTTTTGTATCACTTAAAAACGCACATAATTTAAGTACAAACAAAAATCAGAAAAATATGATAAGAAAACAATCAAGTCAGATGTGATGTCTAGATAGTATGCTAGTAGTGCGGATGTAGTTGCCAGAAACGGAGTCAACGACACGCGCGCCACTGTAACTAAATTATAAACTGGAAAAAAAAAACTTCGTCATATTTCGCTTGTTTTAGAAATACCAACAGTATTACAGGCAACATATTCAGAATTACATTGCGAACTTTGGATGCCTCAGTGACTTTCATCAGTCGCAAAACATTGGACTAATTTCATGTCATGACGGAATATTACAACCCGGGACGGGACATACAATGTGAAATATTTTTTTATTTATTTAAATAAATATGGGTAGCCTGTTAGCACCTCTGCTTACCCCTACTGGGAAAAAGGCTTGAGTTAATGTATGTATAAAATTTTAATTTAAGACATGAATTGTTGTTATTGGATTGATCTACTAAACAATAAGTAATAATATTGAAATCATTTACAAAACAGATAACTACATGAAGCCTAAAATATACTCTTGTAGAAGAATTTGATGTTAATATTAAACAGTGATTTTTAACCTATACCGTCTATGAGGGAGGTGAAAGCTCGACGTTAGAGCTGTAAATTATATCCTTTTCCATTTATATGGACACTTTAATACGACGGCGTGTTCTAAATCAAATGATAAAATGCTTCTTATTTTATATTTCCTTCCGTCGCGCCACGCATATTGCCTTCCTTCCTTCTCGTAGCAAAGTAGCCGTGTTTATAACTATTAACGACACTATTAATAACTACACTTTTAATATATAACCTCATGCCTATTTCTAAGAGGACGTAAGCAGTGGACCAAGACACTCATATTTTGCCTTGATTGTTCCGTCTCTAGCCTATCCACACATCGAACACGAATTCTTATAGATTCCTATTAGGCAAATAAGCAATAGTTTTTACATTATTGAATTATTTTTACACACATATATAAACGTCAAGCCTGTGTCCCATGGGATTGGCAGGCACTATATAAGTAGATCACCACTTATGCCTAATCCTGAACTTTTATCAACCTCTTCATGCATTCTCGTCAATTCAGTATACTTTTGACCTGACGCTTGCTGAGGGTATATCTATTTTTTTTTGTTTATAATGATAGTGCAAATTGACCACATTCACTAAATTTAAAATATGTTATTATATTATTCAAATTACCCTTATGATAAGTCTAGTGTGATCCAAGTACCCACCAGCAAGAAGCATGACTATCTTTCACCAATCAACACAATTTCGCCAACCTATTATTACATTATTAAAAATACACTACTTCAGAATATACTACTTCACATAAAATTTTATCTAAAAGAGTTTATATTATATATCAATATAAAATTTTCGTTAAACATTGAAATACATGCCTTGTAGGAGCCAAGATTCTTGACAGAACACGCGAGGCGCACGCTCCGGCCGGCCGGCACCGTCACGTTCTGAATGACATCCGTGAATTCGGGCTCCTCCACCACTGAAACAATAAAACACGAGGTTTATTTATTTACAAGTTTTATTGTACACCAGTGATAAAATCAAATACTATAAACAAATATCTTATCTCTTATCATCCATCCATCCATCCATCCATCAGCCAAAGGAAGTCCACTGCTGAACATAGGCCTCCCCCAATGATTTCCACAGAGACCTGTTGGAGGCAGCCTGTGTCCAGCGACGTCCCGCGACCTTTACCAGGTCGTCGGACCATCTTGTTGGTGGACGTCCTACGCTGCGCTTTCCGGTACGCGGCCTCCATTCGAGTACTTTCCGACCCCATCGGTCATCAGATCTCCGTGCTATGTGCCCGGCCCATTGCCACTTCAACTTGCTAATCCGGTGGGCTATGTCGGTTATTTTAGTTCTCCTACGGATCTCCTCATTTCTGATTCGATCTCGTAGGGAAACCCCGAGCATAGCCCTCTCCATAGCTCGTTGAGTGACTTTGAGCTTCCTAATAAGGCCCATAGTGAGAGGCCACGTCTCGGTGCCGTAAGTCATCACTGGCAACACACAACTATCGAAGACTTTCGATTTAAGGCACTGAGGTATTTTGGACGAGAAGACGTCGCGTAGTTTCCCGAACGCTGCCCAACCGAGTTGGATTCGACGATTGACCTCTCTCTCGAAGTTGGACCTGCCTAACCGGACCACTTGTCCTAAATAGACATATTCGTCAACAACTTCAAGAGTCGAGCCCCCAACACCGATGGGGGTGGGCACAACATGGACATTCGACATAATCTTCGTTTTGTCCATGTTCATTTTAAGACCCACCTGTTGGGAGACTCGATTGAGGTCTTCGAGCATAGTGCTAAGGTCTTCCAGCGATTCTGCCAAGACTACAATATCGTCGGCAAACCGAAGGTGAGTGATATACTCGCCGTTGATGTTGATGCCGAATCCTTTCCACTGCAAGAGCTTGAAGGCATTTTCCAGCGCGGCAGTGAACAGTTTCGGAGATATGACATCTCCCTGTCTCACGCCTCTCTGTAGTGGAATAGCCTTCGTACTCTGATCTTGTACTCGGACCGACATGGTGGCGTTGTTGTATATACACTTCAACACTTCGATGTACCGATAGTCGATATGGCACCGCTGGAGAGACTGTAGCACAGCCCAAGTCTCGATCGAATCAAAGGCTTTCTCATAGTCCACAAACGCTAAACAAAGCGGCAAGTTATATTCCTCGGTTTTTTGTATAACTTGCCGAAGCGTATGGATATGGTCTATGGTACTAAAGCCTTTTCGGAAACCGGCTTGTTCGGGAGGCTGGAAGTCATCAAACCTGCGTTCGAGACGATTTGTGATGACCCTCGAAAACAACTTATAGACATGGCTCAGGAGCGAGATGGGCCTGTAATTCTTCAGCAAAGTGTTATCACCTTTTTTGAAGAACAGTACCAC
This sequence comes from Hyles euphorbiae, assembly GCA_023078785.2. Lineage (NCBI taxonomy): Eukaryota > Metazoa > Arthropoda > Insecta > Lepidoptera > Sphingidae > Hyles > Hyles euphorbiae. Next base: position 11,042,936 of record CM041033.1, on the reverse strand, counting down.
CACGCTCCTGCTCCATGCCTCTGGCGTTGAGCCCTCGAGGAGAACGGAATTGAAGAGCCTCTGAAGGACTTTCAGTATCGGCGTTCCGCCCGCTTTCAGAAGCTCTGAAGTTATTCCGTCCTCGCCCGGCGCCTTGTTGTTTTTAAGTTGCTTCAGGGCCATCTCAATCTCACACAGGCTGATGTCCGGGATATCATCGCTAAAGTGTCGGATCAACTCGGCTCTCGGGTCTTCGGCCGAGCTAACAGCAGGTTTGGCAACCGAGGTGTAAAGCTGTCCGTAGAACCTCTCGATCTCCCTTAATACCTCTGCCCTCATCGATACTACGCGGCCGTCTTCCGTCTTCAGCCTAGACAACTGGCTTTGCCCAATAGACAAGTCTCTTGCAAACACTTTGGAGCCTCCGTTCCGCTCGATTGTCTCCTTAATGCTCACAGTATTGTGAGCACGGACATCGTGTCGCAAGGACTTCCAGATCTGTCTATTGAGCCGCCGATATGCTTCGGCGTCAACGGAAGACTGCAGCGCTAAAGATCGACGTTCGGCCATGAGGTCAAGAGTGTGGATCGAGAGTTTTTGTGGTCTATCTCTACGGCGAGGTCTAAAATACTTAGATCCCACCGTATGGACAGCTTCTACCAAACCGCTGTTTAGCTCGTCCACTGCAAGGTTTTCTACTAGACAATCAAAGCGATTTGTCAGCTCGAGTTGAAAGCTCTCGGGGTTTTGGATATGGGCGCGAGTAGGTCGGAGCGTAGATTTCATCAAGCGACGCCTTTCCGATTGGACATTGATATTCAGGGTGCCCCTAACCATTCGGTGATCACTGCCGGTTTTCACCCTGTTGATCACAGAGACATCTCTGAATATCCGTCTATTCGTCGTCAAGATGAAATCTATCTCGTTTCTCGTAGAACCGTCAGGACTCAGCCAGGTCCATTTCCTGTGAGGCGGCTTCTGGAAGAAAGAGTTCATCGCAAAGAGTCCCTCTTTCTCCAGAAAGTCGGCCAGCCTCTGACCCCTGGGGTTCCGTTGCCCATGTCCAAATTGCCCCACTTTCAACTCTGCATCGCTTCTCTTGCCCAACTTTGCGTTGAAGTCCCCCATAACAACATTGAAGTAGGTTTTGGAAGTATGTATGGCCCGACTTATGTCCTCATACATCTCCTCTACTTCTTCATCTGGGTGTGTCGAGGTCGGCGCGTATACCTGTATGACCTTCAACGAATATCTTTTAGATATTCTGAGTATAAGGTATACTACCCTGCTCGACACACTTTCGATGGATACGATGTTGTTGATGAGAGACTTGTGGACGAGAAATCCGACACCTCCTCGGGACTGTTGGTCGTCCCCCCGGTAGAAGAGCAGGTTACCAGACTTCAGGGTTATCGTATCCTCCCCGATTCTTCGGACTTCCGATAACCCCAGAACGTCCCAGTGTAACCTGCTCAATTCTTCTTCCAGTTCGACAATCTTCTCGTCTGTCCTCAATGTGCGAATGTTGTGTGTTACCAGGGCCAGTCGTCGTCGGGGGTGGTAGCCGGGGCCAACCCGGGGATTCTTAGCACCCCCTGCCCCACCGTAACCATGGCTGCTACCATCGCCAGGAATAGTGGGGCTGCCGGGGACTGGGGGCCTGGTCAATTTTTGTGTCGACATTAGGGGGGTTATTGCCAATACTCGCCACGCTTGGCAGGCGGGTTGGCGAGCGCAGAATGGGACTCGCGCTGATGACGCTGCTGCCCATCATCAGCGGGGGAAAGGAAATAGGGTTTGTGAGTAGAGGATATAATGGGAAAGGAGAGTATGGCCTGTAGGAGTGGATACTGCAGTCATGGAAGGGAATGTTTGTAGTGACTGCAGTAGCTCGGGGGGCCGAGGTCGCGTACTCGTAGCACCTATTCTAGGACAAGCCATGACCACTAGATAGGAGCACCCCTGACCGCATCTCTTATCACTCGAGGCAATTTCTTCCAGACAACCAACCATAGGATAGGCCATAGGTATACTTTACTACTCTGGCTCTGTAGCCATTTTGATTTGAAGGAAATTGTTTTTCTTCAAACCGAAACACAACAGCACATTTTAACTGCTGTTTGAAGGGAGAAATAAACATTGCGATGGTATGGCCCATATGGCCTCTCACATATGAGAGACCTACTACTAGTAAACCTATATTCAAACTGAAAATTGTTGGGCGTTATATTATGTCAGAATATCAGTTATAATTATCTTTTAATTTGTCGACGATTAGACTATATTTAATGGGATACATACTTGATTTAATCTTATTAATTGTCTGTGTTATTACATCAATACTAATCTCATATCATTATTAGTTTGTGTCTTACAAAAACAAACAAATAAATCAAAGAACGTATCGCTAAAGTGAAATATAATTGCCATTTATCGTGGACGTATCATTTCGTTGTAGGATTCATCTTGAACGCTTTACGTACGAACGAGTACTGAGAAGTGAGAATACATAAAATGGTACAAATTGGTCCGATTTCTCCGACTGGCGTTATCAAGAAGGTGGTAAGACTTGGCAGTTATGAGAACATTTTTGTGTCAGAAGATACGATTTGTAATTTTCAAATTATCAAAGCAGAACGCTTTTAAACAAATTGAGTGGGCGATAAGGAATAATGTCGTCGTTTATCAAGCTCCAAGATAGATGGCCGTTGCTCTGCTCTACCCATTTTAAATGCGTTTGTCTTCGACTTGCCAAATTGGCACTCTTTGTTTTTTAGTTCTATTTTTACTTATAGGACGCGTGCACGGCTTTTTAAGTATACCAGCTGTGCTATTAAAGGTGTAATCGTGCTATTAGTACACTTTGGTGATTTTAATATAACAAGCCAATAGAAGCTAATGTCATATTTTCAAAATGGTTCTTAACAAATAAAAATTCGGAATGATTTCTATTTGTACGATATTTTAATTCCACCGTTCCAATAGCAGGCTTTAGAAACAGTTTTTAGAATTAAAAATAATCTGATCCTAATTTATCTTTAGTTTTTTTTTATACTGAATTTAAATATTACATTGAGACTACTGCAACATAAATTTTCATGGCTTTACATCAGATTTCCTTACTCCCTCTAATTAAGCCAAACATTAAATACCGATCAAAATACATTTAAGTATCACAATCTAAAATTGATCCAATAACTGTATATTTTATAACATGTGTGTTTGTGCGTCTAATGCCGCCACAATCCAATAGGATTTATATTTATGTTTGTGAGCATGGCTGCGCGAGATACCCGACTGAAGATGAAAGCTTCGTATGTTGCGTGTTTGCTCACCTGATCGTATTAGTTCTAAACACGACGCTCCATTTTCTACCTCGTTGCTCCTGACTCAACTGATGTAAATCGGGCATTACCATCTACAACGCGCTCTATTAGCTGTGTATGCGTTCTCTACCAACGCGTGAAACTATTCATTTACCACCTGTACCTCTGTGCTTCCTTTTAATTAATTAACGCATGCAGTTCAAATTAGGATCGAGCGGCAAATAAGTAATCTCATTCCGCAAACTACTGTGTAATCTCTTCTAGTATTATGAAATGAAAGGAAATGTTATTATTTTATTAGTCATGTACGCAAGTAAATTGCTCCTATGACCAATCAACATAATTATTATTAATTAATCGTAATTGAATTAATAGATAATTTATTATTAAATATACTTAACGCTAGATTTAAGCATCTGTGGATAACGAAGTTGATTGCGCATTTAATTGTATGTAGAATTAAGGTTCCTTCATTTATTAACAATGTGTAACTGTTTGTTTTCCCAAATAAATAAAAAAAGCATAGGTAGTACTTAATCTCTATTCACAAAATATTTGTTGCCAATCAATAAAATATGATATTAATTTATTATTAGTATTTTATTGTAATATGGATTACTATTTTAAGCCATCGTTTTTTTTTTGAAAAAATATGTAATTTCCGGTCATCAGTTTCTTAAACGACCATGAGTATTATTAAAACGGTGCGAAGCGGCTTATAAAGTTATTTAACTTCTAATCCTGTACCACCCAACCATTTTTCATAATATTGTGCAGAAACTTTGTTAGGTTAGAAAATGATCTAAGTTACTTTCTATCTAAAAAAAATAATCACAGAACACGGTCTGAGAGGTAGAAAAATAACAATTAAGTGGTGGTAGTCTGAAAAAAAAGCTATTTTCCTAAATACAACCAATACAACTTAATGCTTAAATGAAAGAAATAGATAGATGGGCAAAAATCAATCTTTAAAATCGGTTTATTAATTAAGAGTTATCTTAACAAAATCCTCAAAGTAAAAGGTTCTTCTTTGAAGTAATACATATAATCGCCTAATGAAAACATATCTTGCGGGATATTTCGCAATACCGACATGTGTACTAATTAATGGGCTAGAACGTAGTGGCACATGTGTGTAGCGGAGTGTCGACGCGAAAATAAAAATGTGACTGAAGTCCGCCTGCTTTGAACGAGTTATTTCATAATATTGGTACAGAAATGCAATGATGTAAGTTATTTTTCTTCTTTATTAGAAATGTTATATTGCGACGGTGCTTTCATGTTGTGAAGTCGGAAGCTAGATTTATTATAAAGATACATTTTATTTTAAAAATCCATTGGGATGAATGCGGTAGCAACAGTAAATACATGCTTAACGAGTATTAGCAGATGTACGTTTTATTTACGTAATTATTATTGAAAATGTATTGCTTAAAGGACGCACTGGGATAATTTGTGCCAGTAGACTTGTTCTGTATTGGTGAATAACACGTTTTCCATACGAAAGAGCAAAAAATGTGCTAAAAACACATACATCAAAATGAAAAAATATGGAATTCATAAAAAGAAAAATGAAAAAATAATTACCTTTTTTTACTACGTGAACCTAATTAGAGTTGATTGATCAATCAGTTGATTGCAACCAACAAAACCAATTAACCATTACAAAATTTACACATAAATAATTAACATACAGAAATTCAAATGATTACATTAAAAACAGCCATCCAAAACTCCGCAAAGCTGAGTATAATGACACAATACAACGCGAGTAGATGTTTTCGAGTTAATAGTGTCTCGACAGACGGAGGCCGTGTTTGTTTCTCTAACGTACATTAAAATTAACAAGGGTAACGTTGGCAATAATCTTACATACCACACGAGGCGCTGCGGCGAGCGCTGAGTATTTGAGGGTTAATTAAGAAACCGCAGACAAGGGGAGGTGGGGGATCGGTAATCCCTTTGTCACCGATAGCAAGACGTTTCTCTTGCCATGGTTACCGCACTCCTACTTCTATCAATTTGTCTTGTACACGTAAAACTTATTAGTAAGTGGCTTAAAACATGCAAGTTACTGCAGTATGTAATTCTGTTGTAAATCAGTGTATTCTAACTGTTGTGTTCCTGCTTGAATGCTTTGTAGCTAATTGCTATTATGCATTTAAAGACTTAAAACTTAATATCTCAAGGTGATTAGAGCATTGTAATAATGGTATTACTACTAGTGCATGGGCACTGTTTAATAATAATTACAATTAGGCGAACGACTATCTCGTTTCATCATTCTAACTAATAAAAAATGAAATAGATATAAATTGTTCATACTTTATTTTGACAGCAGTTCCGTGAAATAACATTAAAAGTCAATATAATTACGTCTGCGGTAGGGACGAATAAATATTCCAAAACTAATAATGAATTGGAGCGCTCCGTCAGACGTTCCTAACTCGAGAATAATCTCATATTAAAGCTGGCCCTTATGCAAATGCGATGCGGTCACTCGGAAGTCATCAGACGGATGGGACGCGTGGGGCGAGTAATACAGGAACCATTTCCAATACCACCGCCACTAGCCATAAACCCACATAATTGGAACTTAAGTAGGCGGTTGCTTGGTAAAAAATAAATCATAGTTGATATTTTATTTAAATAAATCAAATAGCATAGGAAATGAAATTAAAGAATGATAACAGTTTTATTTTATTTAGACTTCATTTTTTTTAACGTAGAGCAGAAGGTTATTCCACTGGCGTACTTGAAATTTATCTTTTATTTCATTATCATCTTCAGCCTTTTAATGACCATTGCTGGGCAAAAACCTGCCTCCAAATTTCATAGAAAAACCCAAAATATCCATCAAGTCACTCTAAATTTATAAATTATATATTTTTGCAAACGTTTAGATTTTCATGACTAACACACCCACGCGCAACTTAAAACTATTGCTAGAATGACTTTTGTTATTGTTCTGAGGCATACAAGCGTAGAAAAATATTGGTGCCGCAATAAAAAATGAAAAGAAAAAATCGCGGGAATTTGTTTTAGAATTCAACCTATAACGGTTCAGTGGAGAGGCAGTCGCCGCGTCGGAGGCAACGAGGAGCGCGGACTCCCCATCCAAAATTGACAGGGTCCGTGCCGCAAAATTGATTGCGGCAACACAGACACCTCGTTATAATACCACTGGCACGCCGATGACAAATAACGTATCACTCCGCCGCGCCGCGCCGTCCTAATGTTTTGAGCCCCACAAAACCTCACTTTTGTTCAGCATACAACCAGCACAAAAGACAATTTTTTTATGTTAGACATTACAAACATTACTTTTTAATCTAGGTTTTATTTAGTTACGTACTAGATAGATACGCTGAGAATGTATTATAAAACAATGTATCGCACAAGTTGAATGACCTCAATATTGCATTCGTTAATATGATACAAAAAGTTTTCCCGCGCAGCTGATTTACTTTATGGAAACCGCGGCCCTGTGGCCAAATATTTAAGTTTATACGTCCCATGTCACAGATGTTGCTCGTAATATTCTCATATACGATCAAATTCTTTTAAGAGATCCGCAGATAAAGAACATGGCGTCGGGTGTTTGGGCGGTTCGGACTTTCACTTATTTGTATGCTTTACCCTTCGCTAGGACGAGGACGTGACTATTCGAGATACATAAACCCTGAGTGAATACAGAAAATAGAAATAAAGTAACACATATTATCTTTTAGGGGCGCCTGTTAGGACACTACTTCTTTTTGCAATTAAACAATGTTTCTTTAGCGAATTAGGTTATTTTAAGAAATTATACCAATATTATAAGATCATTTTGTACCGTATTACTAATGTTTTCAGCTCTTCTAATTATTTAATAAATAAGAAGTGTAATATTAAATCGTTTTAAATATTTAGAAATTGAGAAAAATACATATTTTCTCTAATGTGTACAATAGCTATGAACAATAGGAAAGACTTTTCTAAATTGAACAATATAAGTGTAGAAGAAACATTCTTTCGTACCGGTTGTCTGATGTAGTGTGTTACTCTGTGCAGCGCCGACATTCTCAACTGTCATACACTTTTCACATATCTGAACAACTGAACCATAAGTTTTCACGCTTTGTACTCGTCGTTCTTTTAGTGTGTCTTTTGGTGCAATATTGTCTATGTTCTAAGAGACGCTTAATATAATTTGTAACTTTTTATGAATCATTTACTGTGTCAGTTTAACACAGGATTTTTAATCATAATGTGAATAGATTATAGGTGTCTGAAGGCAGACATAGTACTAATAATTCCATACATACATAATTGTCACTCCTATATCTAATTTAGGGGTAGACAGAGACTTTAAGTTTGCCACTTTGCTGATATATTACTTTCACTTCATCCATTTTCACCAACCTCTTCATGCATTCTCGTCGATACAGGGTACTTTTGATATGACCCTTGTTGAGGGTATCATAGATTTGGATGGTAGGCTAGGTGAGGTCGACCCTACCGACTACTCCATCCACACTCGCCTTGTATATTTGCTTGGTTAGTCTCCATCTCTTCAATATATTACATAAATATCAAGATGTATAAAAACTTAATTACTCATAAGAACAATTTACGCTAAGAGGTGAAAATTGAAATAAAACAAAATCCATTCGCCAAGTTAACATGAAAGTAATTATGCGGTGAGATACTTACGTATTTAAATTCTCAGAAGTTGGTTAGACTAAGAGTAAAACTAAATTTGATATTAAAATAAACTTCAGTGATTACGATTGCGAAAATAGTGGGCATTTAACCTATGATAATTAAGTGGACTGGAAACTTCATCAGAATTTATAATCTTCTTCAACGATTAGGTTTGTATTATATGAAATAAAACAGATATTTTTTACCACTACAGTACTATGTGTTCATGTATTAATTTTATCATGTTTCCACAACGAGCAATTTCAGTCGTGGGTTGAGGTTACCATTTTATGATGGTAAGGGATCAAGCATTGTCCATATTACTATTGATGTTTTAAAATTATAAACATAACCTGACATTGCTAGAGGTAGGATATAACGTATAAATACTAAGCATACATTCTTAAACCAGGGATCCATCGAAACAAATATTACAAAAAGTTACACCAACAATACCCAGAAATGTTAACGTGAAAGACACAATTTCGGAATAACATTTTCCAACATCAAAATACATAAAAGCAAAATATCGTAAAGTCATCGCGGTCGGCGGTCATGTCTCGGTCAGTTAGCGGAAGTGTGGAACCAGATGTTGACAGAGCGCGGCCCCCCTCCGCCCCTCCACCCGCAGCGCCCCGCACTCCCCGCGGGCACCCCTCTTATCACACGCTCGCCTGTCAGACAAGCTTAGATACGCCCGGAATACGCATTCACTTCTGTCACCGGCCAATATCTCCGTTTACATGAAGGTACATCCTTCACATGTTTATAGTATTCTTCCTTTTAATAAAAATCTTTAGGCCGACCATGATTCTAAAAAACTGTCAATAGCAAATTTTTTTGTCCCATTCATTTATTTATTTATTTATTTATTTTTATTTACACAAAACAGGTTACAATCTTAAAGCTGCTAAATAGTTACAATAATGTTTTTTATCTTGAATATAACCCAAAACTTGTGTTTCACGAACAATATTATAATATATTAACAATATTATATGAGTTTTGAACCATGAAAAATCAACAATACTATGTATACATTCATCGAACTATTTGTAAGAATTCGTATGTCAAATGAATTTTTCATGATGCTTCTACAACTCTTTACGGGGCTGCCTTAACTGGTTTTTAAAACTTTTGTGTTATCTTCTTTTGTGTTAAACTGTTTGTGAAATCTTCAATATTTTCTTCGAATCAAATAATTCCCATTTTTTTTCCAACCTTACTAATTATAATTAAGCTCAGGAGCTCAAATATGCCAATGAAGGGATGTGTTTTGCAGAATCAGAAAAGGGGCCTGATTATATTGGTTCCTATGTTTATTCAACAACTGGTGTGAAAATATTCGGATCCTGCATCTGTAGGACAGCTTGCTCTTCGTATACACTATATGGAAATACTCCATTGTGACATTTACAATAAAATGTGAAGTGGACATCTTTATTTCCAAATGCAGAAGTAATTGAATGCCCAAGTAAATTCTTAAAAAATGTTACATAAATTATACCTTTCATAGCCAAGAAAACAATCATATCTTTAACCATATCAGGGTTCGAGAGTTTTGAACCATGAAAAATCAACAATACTATGTTTCTACGGTTGCTCCCTAGAAAGCTCGTCCGTTCATTCATTCATAAAATTTTCTGTCCGCTGAACATCATAAGTAGGAAGAAAAATAAGTTCATTCATTTTTATTCCTGAAATCTTCTGATAAATTCGACATTCTCACTTGTATAATAGTGGAACATTAATTATATAAAATCGTAAAGTGATATTGAATATTTTTATTCTATTCTGACTCCAGAAATTTGTACCCAAAAGACAATAGGCTCGTGGGACGGAAAATATAACGTGACAACAAACACTGTTTGCACCACTACCTACGCCTTCTAGGTAAAAGACGTGAGTTTATGCATGTATAAAATCGTATAATTTTATAAATACTATTAAGTGTTAACCAAACAAATCCATATTGTGGATATAATTTGAATGCTTTGCCGATAACATAAAGATTTACACTAGTGCTACAATAACAACTAGTTACTATTTCAATATCAGCAACAGGGCGGACCATACAAACAGCAAACATTTCAGTAATTAACGGTATAAAAGTTAGCATAATAATGTTTCTTAAGGCTAATCACTAATTGAACAAGCGTTTTGAGGCTCACGGGCGTAAGTCGAGAGATGTAATTAAAGCACCTACCGCGGTGTGGCGGTGCGGCGGTACGCCGAACAACCGAACCGCCCGGCCCCAGTCGGAGCCTATTATCACGCCTCCTACTCCTATTAGCATTGTCTCCTCGAGGGCGATACTTATCTTTATTTAAATTCACTTCTTGGTAATTGGGTTGACGAGTCGACAACGTGATTTGCATTGATGAAAATTGGCCAGTGTACCCACTGCGCCATCCTTCCTGTCGACGCTTAATTTGTTTTATTACGTTTGTAAAACTGATACGATTTTATCGCTGCCATTTGTTTGCATCGGCTAATGAGCGATCAAAATATATTTTTAACCCGTCGATCTTTTATCGCATCAACGATGGCGTTGTGTTTTATTTAATTACATAATATGTTTATATTATAGTAGCGCATATTCATGGCGTAGTAAAAATTACATTACATATAGTTTTTATTATTAAAAATGGATTATTTTCCCTGCAGATAGCGGCCACATAAATTAGGGAGGCATAGACGCCATTTATAGCATTTTTGCAAGCAGCTCCATACGAGCGCAGTCAAAGAGGATGCGCTTGGTTATTTCTCATTACGGCACACGCGATAAAATCACATAGAGTCGTTGCCTCATTAAAATCTTCTGGTGTTCGCATCTGTAAGCCTTTTGTAAAGGTTGGAGCGCGCCGCACTCGACGCCTTTCGCGTGTCATTTCGGGCACAATGCGCCGCGGCGAGGGACCCACCGCTGGCAATTTTTGCTCTGACATGCCAGCATATGCTTTTTATCAGTTCATCGAGGAATATTTTATGCGGATATTCTGTTATTATATTCTCCTCACGTTATATTCGCGTCGTGTATTCGAATAGCGAGCTCGTATGTAATGAAATATCGTATGAGATTCTGCCTAAGGGAACTCAAAACTATAAATCTCGGAGGAAACTTTTTATAATTTGTAATGAATTAATCTCTTACACGTAACACGAGCGTACCATCTTTCTTAATTGGCGTAGTTAAAAACTTAAAAGCGTATTAAAATTTAAAGTTTATGGAATAAGTAATACGTCTTAAAAATTAAAAAGTACGAGTTTAGAAATAGGGGCCAGTAACAAATAGATGGGAAAGATATCAATCTAATCTAATAGATCAATTATAGATTAAGTCTATGGTAATCTATGTTAATGGTAGTCCTAATTAAATAAAATTATAATAGAATAAAAACTATATTGAATAAAATTTAAATAATCCACAAGAACCATATCTACTAATATTATAAATGTGAATGTAAGTTTGCTTGATACGCTTTCACGCGAAAACTATTAAACCGATCATAATGAAACTTTGTACACATATTCTTGGAGGTATTAGAAGTAATACAACACAGGGTACCTACTTTTTATGAAAAGAAATATACGATGAATAAAAAAAAATTTTTAGTCGGTATTGAACATTTTGGCTGCCATTTTGAAAAGTGTGTCTGCACCCGGGCGAAGACGAGCCGAACTGTTAGTATTTAAATAATGTTACGACATTTTTTCTGAGACTGTGTAGAAAATAATGAACAACAGCGTTGAGTTGGGGCATACTTCTATGTGAAAAAGTGAGCGTAAGTAAAGTGAAAGGAGAAATTGTAGAGTCAAGCTATTGAAAATAGCAAATAAAACATGCAACTCTTTGAAATTCTTTTTTATTTTGGGTTGAAATTATGTAGCTCTAGAACATATTAGCCAATATTACAAGAATATTATTTACAGTTTTAAAATTTCAAATCATTTTAAAATATGAACTTAACAAATAGATTGCTAATATTGTATTTTTTATGTTTGTTTATATTATTTTGTATGCAATAAAGTGTATTTAAAGTTAAGAGTTTTTAAAGTTTTAAATCCTCATTCAATTAATGAAATTAAAAATTGCATGGATATACTAGTATTGAGTACAACGATGAGTAGTTTTAAATATATTGTCATACATACGATCAGGGAACAGAAAACATTCATTTTTTAAACTAGGATTTTAGTAATTTTCTGGTTTTCGTAAGTATTTGTGTAGATACACGATGAATTTTAATGCATGGACTACAATACATTCTTGAAATTTACACCATATAAATATTTATGTGTCTAACTCCCTCCCTTGAATTTTATTACATTGACTCGATACTATTTTCCAAACAGTGAATGCAAATAAAAATCAAGCAACAAGAAATGTTCATATTTCATAACTGTAAAAAACAGTGGAGTGTTTGTTCTATGAAAATACTTCATGGACATCGTACATTTTAGTCGAATCGATAAATAAGCTGTGCTAGTTTTTGTAAACAAAATTACGACTTCACATACACAATTTATTGCGTTAGCCGTTAGACATACACAATGGAGAAATGCAAGCGCTTTAACACACAGAACTAAGGTTTATAGGTGATTTATTTTGCTCTCAGTCGTGATAGGTGGCGAGGCAAATACGCATCGGACAACGTGCACACGTCTTCGAAACTACAACCAAACTTTATCTGCATCCTCCTTTACTGAAAATCTTCGGCAAACTCTGAATAACGTTTATAGAATTTTTAATGATGTTCTTCTCTAACCAAATGCACTAGCCTTATTTACAATAATGAAATAATAAGTACCTAAATAAGTGCCAATTTCAACATATTTCAACAAATCAACGCTACTTTGACTTCGAAGGCTTTGTTCTTTTAAAAAACAAACAAGGAAGCAAGATCAACAGTAGTTAAGAGGTCGACCTCTTAAATAAAAAGAGATGTGTAATTAAGCTGAGTTTGGGGTACAATGCGGCGGTACAATATTTAACCTGTCTCACTTTGCATATTCACAAGGTGGTCGGGCGAGTTAGCGTTGCCGCTCACCTACCGACTTGGAATGGTAATGCCGCCCATTAAACGCTCTCACAGCGCTCAGCGAGCGTTCGGCGGTTCACCCTCCGCTTTACTACCGATTACCTATTACTTCATTTCACGACTTTTAAAATTAGCTTAATTTTCACCGCGCGGCGTGCAATTTTTCTTTAGTCTCTCATGTTCAACCAAGCAGATGTACATTGTATTAATAATGAACGGCTTAAATCAATTTGCACATCGACCGAAATGTTTATTTCTTTTTAAAAGTATACCGTTAATGTATAGCATTAAATCTTGCCTGAATTAAATTTATTGTGAAAGAGTGTATACAGTGTCCAAATATATTTTGTGCGCTGAACGAAACCGCTATGTTGCATATTTATGAAAGGCTGCGTCGTGTATCAATAGCCCGATGGATGCAGGTCACGAGGCTTGCTCGTGCGGACGCCGACCGTAGCAAATCACACACACGTAACTGAACCGCTTTCTAAATATATTGCTCTAACAAAGCGTTAGTACGTCATTAGTATTTACTAAATATTCGAAAATTTACACTTAAACTTGTGATTGCTTGCAAATGAATGTATGCATATTACATTAGCTAGGCCCTAAAAACGTCTTAAGAAGTTAGATGTATGCTCGGCGAGTGCAGTTACGTATTCTGTCGTCGGCAACGGATCGTTATCTGTTTCCAGTAAAGGAAACTGGCTTTTCCACGAAAGAAGCTCCCCGACGGTTTCGCCATCCCCCTTACACGAGTCGGCTTCTCCTTTTTGCGTTATTTCATTTTTCTTTGGTAACGTGCACCTGCTAGTTAGCCGCCTCGGGCTCTCATTGCTCCTACAATGTTGGCTGGCCGCTTCCTCGCTCCATAAAGAACATATAAAATATATCTCGTGTTTCATTGAGTACTTTTAAGAAGAAAAATGAACTTAAGACTCGACGTTTCACTGTTTTGGCACAAACTACACTCAAATACGAAACACGAGGCCTGCTATGAAGTTTAATGTTGGATGTCAGTACAAAGAATGGCGCTCGCAGAAGCGTTGGAACACAGTTTCCTTGATACATTTGTATTCCTTACAGACAAGTAATCAATATCCGTTGAACGCTGAGAGCGCAGACAGGGTTGTCCTGTGTGGAACAATTTTTCTATGTACCTATATTACGAGCCCATACTGTTAACCCTCCTATGAAATAGTGGACAGCTTGCCAACGTGCTTTGTAAATATTGGGTCTATTACATCACAAACACATTAGCTAATACGAACTTTTATTGATTTCAAATATTCATTAATTGAAGCAATAGCATTATGATTTTGTATGAATAAAAAATTATGAAGATGGTGAAATGAAGTATTTAATTATAGGGATTTAAATATAGTCACAGTTTGGAGTCTAGGTAAAGACCGGGAAGCTGTAACTTCTTATATAAACTCAGTTTGAATGCTACGTTTTCTGCATACCGAAATCCCCTTTTTATTATAGATCGACACCCGTAGCGCCATTCATTCACGTCGATGAAAAAATATACTGTCAACAGTAGGACAATATGATATCCTTGTACTGCGAAAAAATAAAGCTGGTGCGGCGTCACGCGTGTGAAATAAAATAACAACGACAACATGGTGCGGATGGGGCTTGATACATATTTGAATACATTACCGAACACGTACATAATACACAATACCGGCAGCATGCCATACTTATTCATATCGTCTGCTACAACTCTCAATGAATACAAAGCCGTGTCTACACTGCTACATTCAAAACCTATTAACATTCCCGCAAAGGTTTTTTCTTACAGTTCCGTTTAATAAACGTTCGACATTCAGGGAATTCTAGATTTATCGGAGCCCACTTTGAGCTCGTAATAATTTTATAGTTCTCAGCAGCACGTCGCCTGCGTTGTAGCGAATAACTTCAATTACCCTGCGGCGAATGAATAGCCTCTAACAGTTACTTGTTGATGCTTTGACTACTTTCTTCTGAGAATTCTATCTTCTATATTCTTAAAAAAGAAAATCTTTAAGTCAATTTTCATTTAATTATATAATAAAAATTAATTTTCCCAGCTTGGCATCATTGCTAAGGATCATAGTTTTAGAAAAATCAACATTCTGGATGTTATGCACTTGGTCCCGAATGTGGTCATGTAAAAATTTTAGGCAATGTGATATTCCTTTTTCTCTGACCAACTTTATCCAAGCGAGTGCCAGGGTTCGCTTTTTGTTCGGGTTCGGTTTGTAGTATCCTTTATTGAAACACCATTGGCTTGTACAACTTCCCTGACGATATTGTTAATGGTGGAAGGACTCTCATATGTAATTATGATTATAATTATAATTTTATTTGAATCAGTGTATGTTTAACAGTCTGATTTTTTTAATAAACAAGACCGCCTGGGTAGGTAGCACCGCAAAGTATATTTTTCCCGCCAAACGACAGTGTATATGCTCTGTTGTGTTCCGGTTTGAAAGCCATTGTAGTTAGAGTAGCTATTGGACATAATAGACTCTTATGTCTTAAGATGGTAAGCGCAGTAAAATGCCAAGCATTGCTTTGTAATTCATGCTGTTGTTTGGTTTTGCTACTGTCCATATGCGGTCTTATCGCTTACCATCAGGCGAATGGTATGGCCGTCTCACCATTTATCGCAATAAAAAATAATATTGTTATATCACACCATAATACAGTAAGAACCCAAATCAGTTATAAATCAATTGGTTATTAGTATAATTTGTCTGATCTCTTAAATGTATCGATTAGTAGGATGTGGTTAAAATAAATTAAACAATAGTAATATTAACCCTTGAAAATACCTCGGGTGAATATTTAAATGACATTCGGTAAGATAGCACAAAGTACTCATACTCAATTTGTCACTAAACCTTAAACAAGCGTACTCATAAGTACAATGAAAGCAGTGTATTTTATTTTTTATTCAAGACGTCCTGAGAGCATAAGAAGCTGTGTTGTAGTTGTAAACGAAATGTTTGCGAGTGCGACGCGGCTGGGAAGGCGTTCACAGTTCACACTGATTTCCTGTAAACACATCCATTGTGTCGCAGACGGGTTGGCAGCTCCCACACCCAGCGCCGGCAAAATGTTGCGAATAATTATTTGTCCGCATTTTGTTACGCGTGCTTAGACACCCAATATATACATTAAGAGTGCGAAAAGTGTTAGTTTAAGAGCCTAGTCTAGATGAATGAAAATTGCCCGCCAAAAATATGAAATGGCTTTTATAATAAGGATTGTATTTAAAAGAATATAACATTCAGAAAACAACTCAATTTGTTTTTTCATTACTTTTGTCCTTGGGTAGATTGCTGTTGTGTCAACAAACTAAGAACCGGCAGACTAAAATAACAAAATATTTAAGTTTTGAAATAAAAATGAATAATATCATATTCAAATATTGTACTTCGCTAAAAAAATCGTTATCAGGCCACATATTACGTAACTAAATTACAAACTGATATATCTAGATCAGAATTATGTTAGAATAAACTAATAAAAATAAAAACCCAAAAATGAACGATAAATAATGATACAGCCTTAAGAAAAATAATTAAATTAACATGCAAACAACCTACTACTGAAACTACTAACGATATGAGTGTCCTCAAATATACGAGAGTATCAATGGGACGGAATGCAAAGTCTATAGAGATTAGACAGCGGCTGTCACCTTACGGAGCCCTTGACGAGCTCGAGGGCCACTCGAGACGAGTCGCTCGTTCCCACGACATTTGTTCGCAAACACACTCCTTACAAAATATGCACACAGCGCTCCGACAAATTAAGTCCCACATCCCTCCGTGGAATATAACATACGAACATGCAATTAAATACAACATGTCATTTTTACTGTACAGCACTGAATATGTTTATTTAACTTTAAAACATTTTCGAACAAAGTTGTACACGGTGACGTTTCCATAACCTATTAATCGCGAAAGTCTTGCACAAAAGTGTTACTCGTAATGGTAAATATTGTTGGAATTAAACGTGAGGCAAATAATTAGAAATGTTGAGGCGTATAGCCGGGTGATTGATGTAGTGGAAGCGGGCGTCGCGCCTCACCACGACCCTCGATCCACTCCCGCTGCGACAACTTGGAGACATTAAGAATATTTAAATTGTAAATTGCTGTACTCTGCACTGAATACCTATTTGCCCAAAGTTTGCTCTTTTATACAACCGTTGCCAACTTGCGCCACCAGTTAACATATATTTTAATACAAACAACAGAATCACAATCAATGTAAATTGCTAATTAATATTATAATTATTATTTTAATGAGCCGGTATAATTTAAGAGTAATGTACTTACTAACATTTAGACATAAATTCTAGATATCTCGCAAATTGGATTTCAAATTCAAGACTAATAACGGCATTGTGTCCCGAGCCGGTCGTAGTATAAAAATGAAAGAGATAAATGAACAAATGGAGCAAAAAGACAACGAGTCCGTAACAATAAGATTCATAGAGGCCCGTTACATGAATATAACAAACTAAAGAACCGTCCTGATTGAATCATCCGCTGTTCTTTGTCATAAATCCGACAACGGGCAGCCGTCTAACAATGCGTCCTGAAATCGTTCCATTTCTCATTTTGTTACACTCCCCTTTAATCTCGCATCCGTAGAAAAGTGGATCGACGTTGCAAAAGGGCATTGCAATGCAGATAAGACACGTCTCTGATTAATATAACGTGATTAATACGGGGTACGCTCCTCAGAGAACAAAATACTTTTTATGACTTCTTTTACGAGCTCTGTGGACATTAGCAATCTAAGATATCTATAATTTGACCCGATTTATTACCTTCTTAATTGCATTTTATCAATATTATCAATAGTTTTATAATTTCAATGCAAGATGCATTATCGCAAAAAGCGTATAAATTGGATCTTTTTAATTTTAGTATTCTCCTCTATAGTTTACTATAGTATTAGACTCTTAAAAAATTATGTAATTGGCCAGCTTTCCAGGTCGGTGTCATATAACCGCCGTCCAAATATTTATTCCAAACCCTACTTCGAATAATCATGCTCTGACATACTTATTCAATATACAAAGTTGAGGATGCTTGTCACACAACATAAAGAGATTAGACTTCTAGTCTACATCTACACAATCATTCAACAAAACCATGTAAACGCAAACCGCCACATTACCGCTAATTTACCGGGAATAAAAGGGAAAATCAACTCGAAAAACACACATTTGCAATCTAAATACCCAGTTAAACATTTACCAATCTCATAAAAATCCGAGCAAGTGTTTTCACGACATAATGAGAGCAGATGGGCGGCCACTGGCCAAAACAGTATTCCCTTTGTGGCCACTCCACTCGTACCGCTGTCAACTTCACCGAGAAAAACGGGAAGCTTTTATTTTCTCCGACTAATTTGAGGTAACTTTCCGGATAGCGGCGGCGGCCGGAATTCAGGGGTTAAAGTTTACATCAGCAATAACATTTAATAAAGGGTACATTAGTGGATGTTTACTATTAACTTGCAGGAAACTCATTAAGGGACGGATAAGATACTAAAGATTGTGATAACATGATTTTAAAAATAATAAGGAAATCTTTACTCAACACGTTACAATCTAATGTTAATTTTACGACATCCTTCACAAAATATTTAATATACCTAATTGGATTAGTAAGCATAATTGTGAAACTCACCGCGACATCCGCACAAATGTAAAAGGCACATGCGACATCGTCGAAAATAAAGTAGAAGAAACACAAGGAAGCCGCATAATTATATAACTCCGGTTACAAGAGAGCAGAAAATCCGAGACGGCGAGATTACAACCGTTAACCAACTGATCCCGGGACGGAAGAAAACAGAATGTCTCGCGACTTGGATAATGTTAAATTTATTGCAGTGCTAAAATGTTTACGGATATCACGCGGAAACGAAACGCGCGCCGACGACGGCGAGCTCTACTCACCCTTGTAAACACGTTTTATTGGCTTTATAATATGTTTTACGCGTGACGTTTTACAAACGATCCCCTGGGAGCGTCGAATTATTTTTACAACACGTACTCACACACCCACTGAGCGCGAAAACATTGGAAAATTCACTGCACGAAGGATTCCGTAATTACACCTCAAACAAACAATTTTTGCTCTGATACGCAATGGAAGGGTATTTAACAATTTACGAGTTTACGTAATTGTTGAACGGACAAAACATTACGTGATTTTGTAAAGCGACATATTTAATTAGATTAATGATAAGTTTTTAATGAATCGAGCACACTGTAGACATGGGTGCTAATTTGTAAAATGGTAGAGTGAAATGCGTATTGTATAAAGTGTGAAACGCGGCACAGTGGAACAATTGCACACCCTAATAGCAGTCAACCGCTTGATGAAGGTCTGGCCCGCGCAGCCCGGCCCGCTCTCCACGTCACGCTCAACACTCAACACATAAACCAGAGCCTGCGTATATTGCTGCTGGTGTTTTGTATAAATATACTAACGTCTATTCTAACTAAACACGGAAAACTTTATGTAATATGTAGGGAAAATAGGCAGGGAGAAAATAAAAGTGAATACTTTTTTATTATAATTCCCATCATATTTTCAACAAGTAGCGGAGAAAGTCAGCCCGTCTACTCATTGTTATGATTGTGCTAAGCTCGTATTCCCCTTTACGTCTTGTCAGAGGGTTACGTAAGAGGATCGCAACATTAAAATATTAACACTGACTATAAATCAATAATCGTTTATTAGAAGCAACGTTTGCTTTATTGATCTGCACCGTCTTACCCAATGGGTGCTCATAATTAGATATTGTAAAAATCCATTTTATGATTCTGTTGCATTGGAAAGACCGTAAATTATAACTAAATATCAATACCTGTTGTTAACCTTTCGCTATGGTTGCAACCATAGTATGGTTGAGGGAACATCTTCCGAAAGCAAGAAGATAATATCAAAATGAAAACTTTTCATAAAATAAAATTCTTATACAAGGTTATCTAATTCGTCGGAAAAATACAGTATTTACTTCTCAGTTGCAAAGGAGTACATTTCATAAATAAAAAAAAACTCTCAACATCCTATGCTCATACATAAAAAAATTGGCAATAATAAGAAGGGAAATGTCAGGAACGGTCTGTCACTTCAAGGAAACGTAAAGATATTAGAAGGTAAAGAGCTGTTTATATAAATGCAAAACAGATCGGCAGCTTGTCAGATCGGCTCAGTGCAGATTGTAGTGATCGAATATGGATTTAGAGTCGTCCCCATTCCGCGCCCGACGCACCCTCGCGCCGTGTTGACGCACTTGGACAAGCGAAAATAATCTCCAGTTCGATCACTAATAATATAACCGACTAGACTTTACTCTTAAACACGTACATTGATTTTTTAGTTTTGATACAGAAACCGTCTGTATAACTTTTTATTTCGATTTATTTATCTAATTTTTATGCTCAGACGGCAATATTTAAAATCATAACTACAATGCTATTTAAATCTACTCGACATAATAATGACGATCTGGTAGAAAGACAAAATTAAAAACGTGACAGAGTTTGGTGGGTGACTGTGATGAGATTTTCATTATTACATGATTTTACTCTTTAAAGACAGACTGCGAAGTTATACTTTTTAATAAATATCGTATTCAACTCGCAGATCACACACTTTTATCTAGTTTTTTAATTTTGGCGCAGTGAGGCTGGAGTGTGTTCCTTATTCAGCCTGCAGCGCATAAATAATTAAAGAAGCATTCGAGTTCGACGCCGCCAGCCGCTACTTGTTCCAACTAAGTGCTAATTAGATTCTTTTCTTTTCATTATTTTAAAGTGTATGTAACATTAAATATGCTCAAAAATATTTCACGAGAAATCGAAACGTATTTACATGAATCCCTCGGACATACCAACAGTTAACAACAATCCAATTAAAATTAAAAACTAAACCCTCTTTATGTGGTTTCAACGCATAATAATTGAAATAAATCTACGAGTACTTGTCCGTACATTAAAGAACCAGCGGAAGCCCTAAGTAAATAAAATACATTTCCAGTAGTATCTTAATGGAAGCCAGAACATGTTGAATGAATTAAATGATTAGTTTTCTGAAGAAGTCTCTATGCTTTTCCAACTATCTGAAATCCAGACGTTGCACACATTAACTAGTTTTGCGAGAACGAAGTCTGCCTCTTAATTTGTATTCGGCCCTCGGCCCAGCCGGGAGAGGCGGGCGTATGCTCCTTTTGTAGATACAGGAACCAATTTGTATACCAGTAAGAAAATTAAAAACTTCCGGATGTACTCGGAATTACCTTTTTGGCACAATAAAACCTTTTTAATCGCTAGCTACAGTACTGTGCCATTCAATACATTTTTAAACTGAAATAAGAAATATTTCTTATCGATTTGAAGCTAATGATGCTCGTTTAAAGAGCCATAGACGAAGTTATCCTCAGCGAAATACTGTTCCGATAATATCGTGCCAGTTACACAGAGCTATTCAATTATGACAATAGAGATTGGATGTAAGAAAATTAACATTTATAACATAGCCAAAGCTAAAGAATTTCTGAATTAAATTTAAAGTGACATTAAGGCAGATGTTAAGAGCCGGAACAATAATTAAGAGGCTGTCGGTTTGAAACCGCGTCGTCGACGGCGAGATTTAATTAGTGAGAGAACAATCCGTAGCGGCATGCCCGCCGCCCGAGCCCGCGCCCTGACCACTCCGACTCTTGTACTTCAGCCCTAATACAAACCCGCTCTATATGTATGCATCTATTAAAAATCATTATATCTTGTGCTAGTATTAATTTTTAATATATGTGGCTAGAAATCTCGATGAATTAGTATGTACACAGTGTGTCGCATAGCATGATATCTATCAAGCAATGAATACAATACAATGGAGATTTAAAAATATTAAATAATTTATTAATGGCGTTATTAGTTTTTATTTTTTATTTAATCGTAATGAGTTTGTGTCTATGTAAAATTTAATAACAGCAATTTTAAAGTTACGTAAAAATGTTAAACGTTAAAAATATTTTGGTAAACGAATAGCGAGTGATTTAAACGGATGTGCAATGATCATAGTCACGAGCCACCATTTTGAGTCGCGTCGTATTCCAGAGAGACATATCGGTAAACATAGTCACATGTCGGCCCCGTTCATTTCCAAATTCCGGCGCTCATTAACCTAATTTACTAACCTAATGAATGGCTCAGATACTCCGCCATAACCCAGCTTATAGTGAAAAATCTATCCGACGAATAAACTACGGACGAAAGTAATAATAAAGTAATAAGGTATGAAATATATCACGTAACGCTAGCAGACGTGACCTTGTGCCTGTTAAAATAATATTTCATTATCTCTATCCTTTTATATAACTTAGTCCTTATTGATATTTATTTTCGACTACATTATTTGGACGTTAACGTATTTTGACATCTTAATGAATAAGATAATGAGAATAAAGTCATACTGAGAAATAATACAAAGATCTGAACGAATATTAAAATACGTACCTTTTTGCGATGCTATTCGATTTTTTGTTAAATAAATGTGTTCTGTTTGGACATTTACTTCTGATATCTTAGTTCATACGATGTTTCACTTTATTTCTCAGGACGAGATCGGTTATGAAAGATATCTTATTGGAAAGCTTGTCTTATTAAAATGTGATATGTTTCACAAAAAGAGTCCGATAATACGACACGTCTGGGACTACTGGCAAATCGGATTTCCCTATCTCCCCATATTTGTATTCGAAGCCCGATCCATCTAATATTTCCTTCCAACTCCGCCGACGCTATCTGCGTTCTTTCCTGACATTGAATCTAATCAGAATAGATATTAAAACTTTCCTTACCAGTAACTCGTTTTTTCTATGATATTGCCTAAATTACATGTAATAACTTTTGTGTAATGCTAAAGCAGTTTCAATATAATCTGTAATATAGCACAAGTTTATGTGAAAAGGAATACAAAATGAACGGATAAATATCCGGTTTATCTGCAAGCTTGGAGGCTGATACTTCAACAAATAAACAGTCAAAGAACACGATTTTGATTAAATGAAGCGTCCAAGAAGCTTAGAAATGCTGGCAACAATTCGTTTTGCTCCGCAACCACTGTAGTTACTTAGCTTTGTGGACTTTCCTAGAGGAAACCGGGAAAAGAAAAATGCTACTTTCATTTCCTCATTTATGCAAAACAGCGGTACACGTCCCATTTTTTATATATTGCGATAACATATTGCGTATATGTATTATACTTTTATATTTTGAATTTTCACATCTTCGAATTTTTACTGTCTCTCATTTTGTTTTATAAACTGATACATACGAGTATTATGGCTTCTAGTGTAATATATTTATAACTACATATTAATGTAATAAGTTGATAAACAGATTGATAAACAGATTAAAGGAACTAAAACTTAGTAAATAAGTTTGTTTTCTAATATGCAATAAAATCCGGAATATAATAAGTAATTAGGGAGTTCTTGCACAATCGTAGATATTTGGCTGATAATGTCGAATCAGTACACATAAATGTGTTGACATCACAAGAAACTTGCTAAGTGCCTGCGTTGGCATGTATCCCGCCTTATCTAATTTATTTAACTGTTAGCGGAAACTCGTCGAAAACAAAATCCCTATATGTTAGAATTAGCAAAGTCTTGCATAGTTTACCGAGTAACCTCGGTAGAAATTAACTAAGTTATTCATTGGTGTGTTTTGACCCCAAATACAAACATTAATAGTAAGTAGAAAAATCTTACAGAGTAATTCCAGCAAACATCTTATTAAGTCCGTTGGTTTGTCGATTGAACCTGAAGGTAAAATAATTTCAATTCGCAAACGACGTCGTAACATGGGCTATTTAATCTTTTTTCACTTCACTCGGAAACGTCGATAATGTGTAATTTTGTACAACAAGAAACCACTGGCCACCCTCTTCGCTACAAAATTCCGCTACGGCACATTTTCTTTATCCGGTCTGCTTTCAACCTTACCCTCTCGTTTTTGTAATCTCCCTGCCCTTTGAAAACAAGTTCATATAAATCACCAGACTTTGTAAACCCGGATTAGTACTGATTTTAAAGTATTCTTTTTTGAGGTATATTTTTATAAGATCATTTCAATAAATAATTTACATAGGTATGTGTCTACGGACAAATAATATATGAATATTAGTCATAGCTCGGGACTCGCACCCATCATGCCTTTTTTCCAACTATCAAATTCAGCGGAGATTTATTGATATGACATACAAAGAAGCCAGACGAATATAAATAAGGGGCACGTAAAAGAAAAGTCGAGAAACTATTTTAATCTAAACAAGAAAGAAATATCTCGAGCTATATGTTTTAGTAGCTAGAGTCGCGAAGAGCATAAAATATTTATCAGAGGAGTGCCGCTTGCGTGTTGGTCCCGGGGGAGCAGCACATCGACTACACTGCACTCCCTACTACTTAACACCTTTGAATAACAATTTACTTCACGTCACTGACGAGACACGCGTCCTCTGCGAGACGCAGGCGGCCGCGTCGCGCGCCACTCGAAAACAACTCATTATAGACACCCATGAGTAAACTTAGCTTATAATTACAAACGAATCGAAGTTATCATTACCGTCCAAATTAAAGTGTGCTCGGTTTAACGCAGGTACACAAATAAAGGCAATTTCGACGGTGGTACGATTTTGTTTCAATTTAAAGGTTGAGAAGCGGAAAAACGGTGCAACGGAGCGGGTGAATGGCCGCTGCTCTTGCTTTGTACGCCACTGTTTGGTTGAGTGAATCTCCCATGTTTCACTTCGTTCAAACAAGTCACAACTGTAAAATAAATTATTCACTTTATTCGTATCTTCAATTGTCAAATTGTACACCCCATACAATTATAAAACTCACGTTTATACTAAAATTATTTCTATTTATTGTACAATGTATTTATTAATCACACAATTCCTACAGACCATTTTTATTTCAGAAAAAGTTATTAAATATTTAATTTCATGCCATATAGCAATATTGGCAAGCCGGGAAAAACTAGATCCGGTTCTTAAATTTTCGAATCCGAATCGTTCAGTAGCAAAACTTGTATGATTCGCAAACATTTGCCCGTACCTGTGTGCTGTATATTCGAAGATCCGTATCCTTTATTTATGCTCACGATAATAAGATAGTAGTTTTATCGTAGAAATTATGTTGAAATAACTACATATACGTTTGGACGAGAATTAAATTTTTGGATGAATTACAAACAACTTTTTTAGTAATTAATAATTATGTTTTGCGGTGATTTTGTTTAGACTACGCGTTGCAATAGTGTTTATGAAATACCTTATTGCCGTAATACCCGTCATAAGCAGATGCACTGAGTCCTTACAATCAAATTATCAAATTGTTTTTATTATTAATTCTGCGTTCATACGTCAGTGAAACTATCTAAAACTATGTTCTTATCAATAAACATTACAACCGGAAAAGACCACGCGATTCACTTTTCTGAGTGGAACACCCACACACTTAAGAAATCATAGGGGAATTGACGACATTTGAGAATATAGGAGGGAACACGGGACAGAGGGATGATTGTTGAGCATTCATTAATCTCGCTGACTACGAGACCTGTTACTTCTGCTCTCTGTATCATTAGTATCACTATGCTTAGACCAACACAATCGGTATGTAGACGAAAAGATGATGAAAGTAGAAACTTTTTTTTTTTTTTTGGTTATATTGTAGGACGATGGAGTGGTTACCATGAGCTTCAACTTCCAAGTCAGCCAATCTACGTTATGCGCAATTTTTAGTTTAAAAAACTGCATAGAAATTGCTCACCAGAATTTGAATCCGGTATGGAGAGGTCATGGTCATATAACATTGAGACTGCCTTATGACTGGCCAAATGTGGGAGCCGCAAGAACTTTAACTTCATTTTAGCTCCGTATTGACACAGGTATGAAAATATGTTTATTTTTCTTAGAGAGATGTCATGATTAATTGAAATAGAATCACACTCAATAAAAAGTTTAGAACTTCGAAACCAACTTCGTATTCATAAAAGGCTAAGTTTTAATTTAACGCGCCCACATTCACCATATATATAATATTGGTTGAACAAAAGCCACTTATTTCCTGGGAGGAAGCAATCTGTGTTAGAATATCGCAAATAACTTCAGCGTCCGCAGGGACAAAAACAAACTAAGCAGAATGAATGAAACAATGAAATGATATAAATAATTTGTTCTGAAACTGAATTATATTCAATTTCAAACATTATAATTAATAGAGATAAAATTGCATCAGATAGAATGCTTTCTACCAGAAGCGCGCAAAGCACGGCCTTATTCAAATATCGAACGCATAGAAAGTGAGGGTACACACAGCCGAACAGCCAAATAGAACAAAACAGTGTGTGTTATCGTCACTACAGATTGCAATTGTTTTACACATGAGCTCACGAGCGATTCCGTAAATTTATGTATGGTGCTAAGGGCGGGTGGTGGCCGGTGGCGGCGTGTCCGCGAATGAATGGCCATTGAAAAGTCATCAGTTATGTAGGGCGTATAGTCGTGCGCCATGTGGCCGCCGAGCCCGGATCTCTACGTAATTTTTCCGCAGCAATTTTCCACAACTTCCCATACACCCATCAGCATTGTTTTGCCTCGGTGTTTGTTTAAAATACGCAAATTATAATTATTTGTGTGATAGATTGCTGTGACGTTAATTTCCTTGGTGAGATGTTTCAGGAATCAACAATCTTACCAAAATTAGATTTTGTAATTATATTTTAAAGATGTCATTATCTTATGTATACCTTACAGATACAATATCGCCATGTGAAATTCTTCAA
Organism: Hyles euphorbiae; assembly: GCA_023078785.2. Classification (NCBI taxonomy): domain Eukaryota; kingdom Metazoa; phylum Arthropoda; class Insecta; order Lepidoptera; family Sphingidae; genus Hyles; species Hyles euphorbiae. The sequence goes on along the minus strand of CM041033.1, from coordinate 11,016,019 downwards.
GAAATATTTTTGTTCTACAATAGTGACTATGATTCGGCAATCATAAAACACACAAAAAGACAAAACTTCAGTAGCTAAAAGGTGGCAATAAAAATAGATAAAAGCTGCAACTCTCCACAGTGGACTAAAATTCATGCAAATTGAATGAAGTGTATTGATGGCACTTTGAAAATATTTTCCGCTGCCGAGTGAAAATACTTCACATTCACACGGCATTATTTATTGCACCTTTATACAGATTAAATAAAATATTCATTATTAGCGCTGTTATAAAGCGGACACCATTTGCATTTCCTATCTGTCGATATTCGAATATTTCCTGAAATTCAATTTTGTTTTAATTAAAATAAAATTGATTTTACTACTTTTCATTCAACTGTTTTATATTATTAGTTAAGTAAAGTGAAAAAGGGAAAAAGTTTCTTCTAAATTTGTAAACCGATATACAATTTCAGATGTAACGTTTTATTTTAAAGAGAAATTGGCTTCCGTATGGTTTGAAATATGTTCATAGTCGGTGTAATATTTACATGAGCAACAGCTTGCCTCTATGAACGTACTCGCAAAATATTTAAAACTGAAGTAGTATTTTGAAGTGAAGTGACGACTTATTAGTTTGTGCGTATTATTTCTTTATTCAGACATCTTAAAAAAAATGTTATATAATATCAAAAGTTGAATATTTATTAACCGTTGTCCTTGTACCTTCTACGTAAAAGTAGTTTAGTTCATCGACATTTAAATACACTCATAAAACCCAAATCCAAGATTAAAAAACGAATATATAAAACAAAAAGTCAATTACTTCTTCAATATCACAATGGCAAAGAATGATACAACAACAAAATCATACACGCGCCTGTCAATAAACACAAAAATAATGCCGCCATGAGGGCCAACTCGCGCTGGGTATTGTCATATAATTAATGTTAATAAATTATTCTCCAGTTACAGGAGACAAATTAGACGCAGGCTGCTCGACTAACGACTGACTATTTGGATTAAATGGAGGGTTGATGTTTATGATTTACGGAGGCTTGTGTAATTGTGGCGCCTGCTAGACGCGGTCTGCGCCCACACTGACGTTTCGTCCCAGGTGAGCGACGCGACGCGATATCATATCTATGCGACAGTTACAATCCATTAAAATTATACATTGCAGTAAAAACTAGCACTGTGCGCGTGGTGTTATGCTGGATATTTATGACGGCTAAAGTAAAATAATAATGGTAATTTTAGAACATTTTCTTCACATCTAAATAAGGTTGCAAAATACTTCAATTAGTATCGACCTCATTGTACAAGGTATACCCCAACTATTATACGACCGAAAACGAAACGAGGTGGTACTTCTAGTGACTTCAAACTATGCTTCAAACACAATGCATCTAAAAGTTAAACAAAAAAAAGCGACAACTATTTTTGTAATTTTTAAATATTATCATGTAGGTATTTTTAAAGATTTTTTTTTTTCGCATGTTAAAACGTATTTTTTGGTGCATAGTTTATGTAGTCACTAAAACTACCAACTGACTTACTTCTTAGTCGCAGTCTGAATATACCTTTTTCTTTTGATTTAAAGGACAGTGGGTTTGATAATTGACTAGATAAAGGCCACGGCATAACAACGCTTCAGCCAACTTTTATAGGTGGTCACAGATTAATTATCTATGTTTTAGCGAGCACCTGTGTAAAATGTGCGATGCATAGCCAACTATACCCGTCTGCACTAAGCACACACATATTACCTCCTCACACGGCGGGAAGTAACAATAATTATTTTTCCCAGCGACATCAAAGATAAGTTCCGTATCATTCCAAATGCAAAATATTCTTTTTTATTTCTTGTAACACACCCTCAGGACACTTCGGCGGTAGAAAATCTGCATAACCGTGCTTGGATATTCTCACAGTTTTAATGCATATAAATCCTTCGCTTCGCCACGATTATAGCAGCACGCGTGTCAGACAAGCGACAAGAAGCGCGACACGACGCCTCCGCGCCACGCGCCACGCGCCACTCCGTCGACACCCGCCAAATTAACACTGTAATTATTATAACACTTCCCTTTCTATTAATTTTTACTTAATTATTATTCTACGTTACCAAATATTGTTAATTAATTATTATTATATTCTGTCATTATGTTCTTTTGTTGTGTGTTTAGTGTGATGCATACAGGCTACAGCGCTGTTACAGGGCGATAAAACAATTACGATGTACGTACGTAATCAATGCGACGCTCTCGGTTTGTTTACTATTCATTAAAGCATCTCGCCAGAAGACAAACAATCCTGTTATGTTATTAGATTCACTGCATAGTCAAAGCTATTCATATACAAGCGTGTGTACAATGCGTGTGGATACTTACTTCATGGCTTCATAATTAAATGTACGCAAGTTGAGTTAATTAGCAACTGAATGTAATTAATAAAGTTTTATTTTTTATTTTTTCAATGAACTTTCTTGAAATAAACCGAAGGTAGATCTGTATTTAGATATAGCAGTATCTGCGTACGTATGTATCGTAGAAACTAGGAGACACAGCTTGTTTGTCCTCGCAGACTAATTAAAAAGTTTGTTTGGAGAACTTTCGAGTGGAAGTAGCGACGAAGTGAAGTCGGTACTGATTTGATACAGAAATAAACTAGATACTGATTTGTACGAATAAATCCAAAGGAAAAAATAGAATGGAATAAGTTAATAACGAGGTTGCCGTAGTCGTGTAGGCGTGTGAGTCGTCACCGCCGTATGAATATGTATGGCCGTAGAAACGATCCTACAGATAATGAAATCTGCACACGGGAACGGATCCGATTAGGCTCTGCTGCAATTAGCGGAGATCGCGATATAAAACCCAGCATTTGTAAGCGAGAATATGAACGTTTAACACATGTTTGAATATTTAATTCAACAACGGAGCGTATAATTGAATTCTTTTGCATAATTATTTTTTTTTTATTTCAAATAGAATAATAAGCCCATCAATTATTATGCTTACAAAATATTTAAATATGAGAAAGTTTTGAAGCCTTTAGATATAATCGAAAAGAAATAAAAATAAAAAGAAAAATAGATTAACTAAATGCACTTTGTAAAATGAGTAATATCGAGTGTTAGAGTATTGTTCGTGTGGTTCGACCAGGTGATTAGATCGCGCAGAGACAACGCGCGAGTGAAGGCTGTGTCGCGGTTCATTCGCGCCCTCTGGTAAGGTGCTAAGCCCATTGGTACTCCCTAATAAATTGCGATTTAACTTGTCTCCCGGATAACGCCAAGTTTTCCGCGTTTGTTCCGAGCCCGACACTTTTTTCCGCCTCTTCATTTCCTATCTCTTACTTTTGTATTTTTCGTTCTTTTCTCGGCGAGATAAACAGGCGAGAAACGGTGAAAGGGGCTTTACAAATTCAAATTGAACTTATCACACAACTTTTTACATTTGTTTCTGGTCTCGAGTTCGAGGGAAAAGAACGAAGAGGCATTTAATAGTACAATCTCGGGAAAGATTGATGATTTTGTATCACACCTCGCTTCGGGCGGCTCGTAACGAGTCGGATGGCTCTCGACGTGGGTCGCGCTTGTTCTTATCTACAATGGGATGCCGTTTTATCTCAAATTACATATTTTACTTGAGACGTTTCAGGAATCACACGCACTTTTGAGTGTAGTACTTGACTAGATGCAAATGAAATGAGCGTTACATAAAAAGGCTTCCACATGCAAGCTATTTTAAAGTTATCCCGATAAAACGGGCTTCAATTAATATCGTATCACAGCACTCGCAACCACTCTTAAATTTAAAAATATATGCCTACAAAATGTTTATTTTTCAACGTATATTGCCGCGTTTCAAATTGTGTTATTAAAATAGATTACTTTCTCATTAAGTCGGTTGATGAAGGAGATATCCCAGCTCATCCGACTTGTTTTTCCGTAATTCCCGTTCATGCACCTGTCTGCAGCGGCGAGAGAATTCCACTCGCTCGTAGTAAACAAGCCCCGTTTAATAAGGTGGCACTAAAGTAAACACAATTTAGTTAATCAAGCGGGCAAAGAAGTTTCGCCACGTGCTGTAAATAGCGCTCACTTAATTTGAGGGCCATGTGTGGGCACATAACCGCAGCACATTTATCCCATTATGCACGGCACGACAGGCAACCGCGGTGATGCCAGTCACGTCGGTTGAAACGAATCGCATGTGACATTATTTGTAAAGATCGTGCTCTATCTTCGTCGGCGACATGGCCGAAACGTGGAGGGATTACTCACAAAGAAGTACGATTTCAACGGTACGATAAAGAAGCGAGAAGTTACACACAGGCTATATTCCCACTGGGATTAACGCACGGTTAGAGACGTTTCTTTTATCGAGCGCTCCACTCCAGATTGGCCATAACCCATACTCATTTGCTTTCGATGCTATTTTTCGTTCCTTCTTTTTAAGAATCTAAGAGCAGCTCTTTAGAAAGGATTGAATCATTGTAATGATCAAGACGCCTTCATATTGGCAATATATCTAATACCAACTCTACGACATACCTGAGTACGTAACCGCTAACAATGTTATTATTGCATATCCCATACACAGATACATACATAGCGAACACTCCGAGTAATAATCACATCGTTTGAATATTCAAACATGTGCTGCTGTATCAATAAAGTGAAATTATACTTGAATAGAACTATTAAATTAACTAATGAGTTCAAGGTACCGGAATTCCAGTATAGTTTGGTTAGCTAATGTCAAACAGTAAATAAGTACAAATAACATTGCTATATAAATAAGTTCGATTCTTAAATCAAGATTTTTTCTTTTATGTCTGTTTTATATTCCTACAGAATATGAGTCTGACCGTCAACTTGTATGAAAACAAGTTAACACCTACATTAACAGATTTGCAAACAAAGCTATAATCATTTTATTGCGATAAGTTTATATCAGATCTAATACTAATATCTAATTACTAGCAAATAACGCTTATTTAGCCTTTATAACCTCAGTAAACTGTCTTTAGGGAAAAAAACAGAATATCAGCACAAAAACATAATGTGTGTAAACATCCAGGCTGAACTTTTATATCGGCGCGATAAAGTTACCACATGATGGTCAATGAAGCACATTCTGAATTAAATATGTGTCAACTGGACTGGTTATCTCTTGAAGGTCAACCATTACGCCAACTTTCAGATGTACACAGACTCAGTCCGAAAAGCGACAATTGAGTATTGCGCTAAGACGGATTTTCTAATACATTTATTAAATAATTAATTTATTATTTATTTATTTTTTAATTCTGTTTTGCACTGTACAGACAAACAACAAAGAAATCACACAATAATAATAATAGTACAAGTGGCGGCCTTATCACACTAGGTAATTTCTTACAGGCAACCATGGGGTGGATATTTAAATAAGAGAAAGAAAGAGCAACCAAGGGCATAAATGAAATAATGATAATCTACAATGAATAATATACTACATAATATAAATCCATTTTATTGGTGGTAGTCCTGTCGTGTATGATTTCTCCCGCCAAACAAAAGTGTATATTCACTGTTGTGGTCTGCTTTGAAAGACACTGTAGCCAGAGTAACTATATACCCAGTAGTTACTTATTGAGACTTAAAATCTGATGTCACAGAATGGTCAGCGCAGTAATGCAGAGAGCAGAATATTGCTTTGTAATTTATTATATTATTTTGTTTTGCTACTGTCCATGTGCGGTCATATCGCTTACCAAAAAGCAAATACAAAGCTCGTCTTGTCATTCAATACAATAAAAAAGGTACAGCTGTGGAAAGGTTGGAAATCACACGTGTTCCCTCCATCTTATAATCCTGGGTCCATCCGCCGTAGCGTGAACAGGCATCGTGGGGCGGCATGATTGTATGGAATGGCATGAGACCGCCGTCTAATATCATTCGATACTCTATCTGGCATTTGCACTTACTACCAGGTGCAATGCAGTAACTGCGCTATGCCAGAACACAAAAAGGTACGATGGTCGCTATCCAGAAACATTCAACCACCACAGCACCACTTTATTATCATACTGAGTATTCATGCCACCCGAAATGATCTAACCATTGTATTAATAACATTTTAACGTACATATTCATAGTACGGAATGCGAGCTCTCAACCACAACTACATAGTGAATCAACGGAAGATGCAATAATGCATTAAACCACGCACATGAATGTTCATAGTACGTCCAAATTCCGCGTCCAAATTGCACGTAAATGTTTTTGTTTCGAACCATAAATGGTGGTCGCGGTTAATTATTTTAAATATGTGTGAAGTAATAAAACAAATAAATACACCTAACAGTCACATACATACTCCTAACCTTACACTGAGACCGAGTCTTGTGTCGTGGGTATAAGAAACTACGAGAGACTTTTCGGTCGCACAAACACCCAGACCCGAGACAAATACCTGTGTATCATACAAATATTTGTCTCGGTGCGGGGTTCGAACTCGCGGCCTCACGATTCACAAATGGCGTCTAACCAACTGTTACGAAAAGTAAACAAATACGATAAGTACACAAATAAAGTAAACAAAAACGATTATGATAAGTAGTAATGTTAAATCATAAACCGATAATATTTTTACTAACAGAGGTTAGATTATCTCAGACGTCGACAAACACGAATTTTTCCGATCAAATTGGACTGCACCGGCCAGCCAGTAATGCCATCACGTAGGAGTTAATTAAATCTTTTGGCGGTGACGTAAAAAGGAAATAAAACGGTATAAGATGTACATTAGTAGAAGGTATGTGAGTCAGCACAATATTAGCCGAGAGGCAGCGAGGCGGCCTGCTTGGTATTCTCCGCGCGAGCCGCTGTCCGCCCGGTGAATGTCTCGCGCCTCCAGCACGGCATTAGCTGTTGCGTTCTACTGTCTACTAGACTTCGCCGGGAAACGTTGCCAAACACACTCCGAAACAAAACAGAACTATGCTTTCTCAACTTTATTATTCACTTTGCTAATTGCCTTGAGTGCAATATTTTTATTTTTATTATGAGAGCACAAAATAACTTAAATAACTCTGCGACACGTACGAATAGTCGCACGTCCAACATTAATTTTATTCGTGGAATCGTATGAAATCAATTGTACACGAATTCTCAATCAAAACATTTTATTAAACTATCGAACGCTCGGAAATAATAGACAAAACATTTAAAACCACTAATCGACTGTTTGTTTATTGAAATGGGCAATGTTATAACATTGAAAATTGATCGGAAAAACGTAGTTAGACATTATTAACGCATTGCTATATTTATTTAAGTGCGCGGTGCGGTGAGGTTGCAATTATAGCAAAATATCCATTCATTTTTCCGGCGGCTCGCGGCGTGCCCAACCATGCGTGATTCTGTTTTTGTGCGTTTGTTCAGTGTCTGTGAGCTCAGTGGTTATTTGAACGTTTCCAAAGCTATTTGTCCTGAAATAAAACAGTTGTCTGATATTTGATCAGCAACCCGCAATAAAGTAATATAGCTGCGAGTGCGCTATGTTCAATCATGACTCCGCACTATGCACTACGGTCGCCAGTCGCCATTGTGACAACGCTCGCTCTGATTTTGTGTTACGATAAAGTCCTTGTTTGACGACGATAATTGTGTTTCCTAGAAATATGGGGAAATAAAGTACAAGCTCGCGGAAGCGAGTGCGATAAATAGATTGCACCGTTCGATAAATTCAATAGAATAGATCCCTAAGTCCCAAATTAAATCACGGAACATTTTTGCACCTGGCGAGACCCTCGCGAGTCGTGTTTGCCTAGTACGTGGACTGACGATGCGTTTTCATAACTCCCCGGGATTCTGTGTTTACCTATCGTGTTAAATATTTTCACCCGCACTGCTGGAGAAATTAAAATGATTAAGTTGATATAAATTTTATATTATTTGTATACTATCGGCCCAGTCCAGGTTCGTCTGTGTGTAGATATGTTGTGGTTTTCTTCATGGGTGGTGGATAATTTCAATTTAGTATTTTTGACAAAAATATTTTCTAGTGGAGGGTAGTTATGGTAGCTATCTTATGTCATCTTGCTAGGTTAATTGTTTAGTTTTTTGTGAGTCTTTGTAAGAGCATAATGCGTGCTCTGCTGCTGCGCTAGAGTTATTGAATAATTTTGATCGTTTTGTGGAGAGTATTGTGCAAATGATGTTGAGTGCATCAGAAACGACATTCTGGTGAGTGATATGAGATATAAAATAATATCCAAAATTGAATACTTTTGCCGTTATTTAGGAGTTTTTAGTTATTGATATAATTGGTATGAATTTTTTTTATATAAAATATGAAAAATAAAAGCATTTTATTAAATCTCATTCTTTCGTAGACTATCCTATTTATGAATTCTCGTAGGTTTGTCTTTTTAAGGTGCCTTTTTCAAATTCTATATTTGTCTTATTCTCTCATAGGCTAATTATCTAAAGATTCCCTTCTGTTTTGTGTGAATTGCGCGTACACACTTTTTTACTATCATATTTCGTTTTTACTTCATCCGCTGCACATTTCAAATAAGACACTGAAGCATTGTAAACATCTCATATAAGTATAATAATTTATTACTGATGACGCAATCTTATCTATGTAGTTAGTAGTAGTTAGTTCATAAGAAATTACCATTCAGTAATACAAACATTGTACCTGAATTACAAAACAAAACGCCACGTTTTTAGTTAAGATATTCATTCATACATGTATGGATGGTGAATTTTTCATATGAAATAGTCTAATTTAGGTTTTCACACGCATTTTAAGGTCATACATAACCCAAAATTGCCAAGTCATTCTCACATTTTGCGGTGCACAATAAAAATGTGTGCTAACCTAACCTAACCACACATTTTTATTTAGAAAGATACAATGACGCTATATTTTTCTGACTGCACCTAAACTTATGGATTCATAATAGATTTAAAGCAGTATTAAAATGTGCAGCATAATCTCGTTTCGAACATGGCGAGTCGTCTCGGACGGTGTAAGGGCCGAAACTGCGTTAAGCGGGCGCCCGCGACGGGCAACCGTCGCGCGTTTCCTCGCGTGGACACGCGGGCGGGCTCCGTGAGAACGCGACGGTCCCCGTCGCGGGTACCCGTCGCGGAGACCGGATTTACGCAGTGTCGCTGGTTCTATTTTAAAGGTGTGCATGTACAGTCGTGTCGATGGAGAGCTTAATATATTATTACATACCAAAACGACGACTAGCAAAAAAAAACCGACAGCCAGGAAGGCTGTTAATTGAATATAGGTTGCTAGGCGGAGAATTTGTTGTAAAGTTCAGTAAATTAAGAGAACATGAAAACTCATTGTACAAATATTTTAAAGTTTCGATACCGGTCTATGGCGAATTATCTTCGAAACTGGAACCATATTTGATGGTCAACAACTTAAGGGTAAAATCTGTATCAGTCATATCACCAACGGAAAGGCTGGCAATAACATTGCGCTAAGTAAAAAATCTTTATTTTTGCTCAAGTATATTCATCATCATCATCATCATCTCAGCCACAGGAAGTCCACTGCTGAACATCGGCCTCCCCCAACGGTCTCCGCATCGACCTGTTGGAAGCAGCCTGCATCCAGCGACTTCCTGCAAATGTAGCCAGGTCATCCGTCCACCTTGTAAGCGGGCGTCCGACATTTTGCTTGCCTGTACGTGGCCTCCACTCTAGAACCTTTCGCTATGAATCATCTATAGAATCCTTTGCGCTATGTCGGTGACCTTTATTCTCCTACGGATCTCCTCATTTCTGAGTCGATCTCGTAGGGAAATACCGAGCATACCTCTCGATTGCTCGTTGAGTGACTTTGAGCCTTCTAATGAAGTCCAAAGTGAGAGGCCACGTCTCGGTGCCCTATGCCATCACCGTCATGTTACCGCTGGCGGACACCGCGCGCTTTACCGCGCGTGCCCCCGCGACGGGTTCCGACGCACGAAGGCGGGCTCCGCGGCGCGGGTGCGGGACGCGCGTCCCCGTGCGGGACGCCCGCGCGGATCCCCGCGACGGAGCACTTTTGTATGAAACCGCGCCCGTGCCCGCTTAACGCAGTTTCGGCCCTAAGGGTTTGCGTCGGACGTATACGAGTTCAGTCGAACTTTAGCAACCTCAGGAGCCGGAATAATATAATTGCATTGGAATAATTTATCTTGGCGGGATCGTCTGCCATTTAATTTATTATAATCAATTGAAATGATTATTGATGTAAAGTGTACCCTCAGTAATGATGATGAACCAATATAAAGACCGTGCCACACAAAATATAAAAAAAATATGTATACTTTTTATGTATAAGTTCAGTATTGACAATAAATGATACGGCATGATTAAAAAAATATATATTGTTATCTTTTTTTCGCACAAAAAATACGATCGAGACAAAACAAACAGTTTAGAAATGGTGACACTGCCAAGTGGTTTTTATTCGGCGCTTGTAAATAAAAATGTGGTGCAAGTCACGGTGAAGTTGAGTGTTAGGGATTTAGTGCGGCCATTCGTTGGAAGGGACCACTATCTCTATCTGTCCATCGAAAGTGTGAAGAAAGCTGCGGCTTTACTGGGACAAATTCGGTTTGATTCAGTCACGTACCGCCGAGATGGGCCTCTTAGCAGATTTTCCAAGCGTATGTTTAGATTTAGCTGAAATGTTTATTGAAAGGGATTGAAAGCCAGTTATCGCGGCGCTTAAATAATACGACTCTATTATATTTATTCGATGTTTATTTTTGTTATTTGTGTAGATTTTTAGCTCAAACTAAAATTGGCTTCATATGAAACGATGGATGCATGTGTGCGAATGTAGAGGCAAACAAGATTACTAGTTGTACGTTATTTGAGGCGTAATTGCAACGCGCAGCTGACGCGGCCGCTACCGTGTCGACACGTGCTACGTGGTGAGGCGACGCCGCTACGAGCTACGCTCGTGCTACGTCTACAAGCTGTAGCTGTATCACTTCCAATATAACTACGGTTATGTTAGTTTGGTTTGGTTGACACTACAATGAAAATATATACGTGTATGTTGTTCTGAAACGTAAATATTTATCAGATCATTGATTGTGAAGTAAGTTAATATTATTTTGGTAAAATCTGCATAGATTCTGATCTTTTTTAATACCTGATTAAAAGTGTGTATTGCAATTAACGGCTCCTAAACCATTCTCATTTCTGAATGACAAGAAAAAAAATCGAACAATCAATTCTTATTGCACAATATATTAAAAAATCCATTAAAAAACATAAAACAAACCATTAATTTATAAACTACTCAACCTGGCCATTTCATTATTACCCGTACTTCGTGGAAAACTTCAGTTTACACAAATATCGCCGCGGAACGAAATGAACAATTCCCGCCGACACAATTGCGTCGCCACTCGAAAAAACATCCACACAACTTTACGTATATACATTACAGACATATCAACTAATGCATTTGCCAACACAGCTAAGATAAACCTCTTTGGAGGAAGCGGCGAGTGTCACCTAATTCGTTAAGCCATTAACAGTTAGCAGCAGCGATTTTGTGAGCATTCAACGGTTCCATTGTGCGCAGCGCGACACTCCACACTCCGCGCGGAGCTCGCCGGCGCGCATTGCACACCAAACTTCAGCAAACATTCGTTATGTGCCTACTTGTGTTGCGAGAAATTGCTCTCACACTAAGTAAACTAAACAAAAACTTTTGTTTCAATCTCATTTATATTTTAAAAGCCGACCAAATGGAGTGCAAATGCAATTTGCTTTATTTATTTTTCACTCGAGTTCCGCAATAAGTTTACATACATATATATAAACTCACGCCTTTTTCCCAGAAGACAGAAACATCCGTTTCTGCCTTTTATGTTCTATCCCACGATATAATAGGAGCGACCTATCGTCATACTGGGCATACATTTCTGACTCGGGGCTGGTAATGAGTAGAAAAATACAATATAAATTATCCCGACCCGGAATTTGAACCCGAGACCTGAGCTTTGTAATCGTACCGTAGCACAACTATGCCGAGGCAGTCTAACTATAAATTATACAGTATAAATATAAGTAATCGAACGCAACTATTAGCTAATACTGTCAAAGATCACATATACAATTTCAAACGGGGATTATCCGCACGTGAACGTCATGCATGAAGTTTAGAGACCCATTAAACTAAACCTCAACGCAAATACGGCTTGACGGCGTAAACATTTATCCCCGCGTAATCGGAACCCGCGACTTACATCACTACATATTTCTACTGCAGTTCTTATAACAAATACAGAAATGATAAATAAAATTTAGATATAGATATCAAATATTTTGTGTCCAAAAAATAAATTCCTGTATGCTCCATTGAAATATTTAATCACTGGGTTATAAAGACTTGATTGCAGTGATAAAAGTGAGGTACAACTGTAAGTACGACGATACATGCCAGTGGCGAGAACAAAAAAGTATATTACGAAATAGTCACGACTCTTTAGTAGAAGTTAGTTTTTGTGTTTTATTGTAGCCAAAATAAACGTTTTATCTATCTATCTATCTATCTTTAGTATTCAGTGGGACTAGGAAACCATACGCCGCGAGAGGTATTAAATTTCGTGAAACATATGAAACTTTTCGTCGTACAAACGCAGATAATTAAGAAGCGTGAAATCGTTTTGAATATTTTATGAACATTTCATATGTATGAGAACGTGGCTACTAGAGGAAAATTATATGAATTAGCACTTTTAATGAATACGTTTGCGCTGTCGCGCTTTTATTTCACTAATTAACACAGAACGATTTTTAAAATTGTTTATGTTTACTGAAATATTTAAAACGTTTTTAATAATTAAATTCAATGGTAAATTAAAAACGCTATGTTTCATAATAATGTATTAAATTTAACAGTGGAAGCCATTATTTTAATACAGCAGTGGAGACTTGATGATATTTATTAAATATAATGCCTTTGGTGAGCAGGTGGTACACAAAACAATTATTAAATTATATTTAATGGTATATCCACTGTATAGTTTTACCACAAAAACTTATTTAGAATATGTAATAAGTTTGTACGAAAACTTTTATGTATGAATTGATGTGGTAACCATTTTCAGAATTTCATGGGTTACATTTTCATTATATCCTGAACTTAACAATTCATTCATTGCATTAATTTACAATAGGGCGTAGAAAAATGTGTATATCTACATACAATATACACTCAATAATCCTAAAGTAGAGAAATGTGTAGGTACTATAATCAAAGCTGGCAAGTAATAATTTTCTCTGGTCAATAGAAGGACCTTGCAATCTCTACGAGCACGTATTTTGTAGAAAACAGTTTCCGCACATTCAGCTACCTATATAAATTGTCGTCGCGTTAAATTTGTACAAATTATTTAACTTCGAAATTTTTATTACCTTTGATAAAAAAATCTTTATTGTGTGTACATTTCTCTCACTCTTTGTCTTCCTGTAGTCGGTCCCTTATGACTAAGAATCATGGCCATCGTTGGATGTACCGCATTTCTGTATCAGCCCATGTACGTACCACTGCAGGGCACGGGCCTACTCTTTAATCAAGAGTACGATTGAGAGTGGTTAAGCCATGTAGCCCACCACGCTGGCCTAGTGCGGGTTGACGGACTTGCTTACCATAGAAATTCTGATAAATCGCTATGGCATGCAGGTTTCCACACGATGTTTTTCTTCACCGTTTTAGTGCTTGGTGATTAACTATCAATACACACATGATTCCGAAAAGTCAGAGTTGTGCCCTGGGATTCGACCCCGCGACCACCTTGTACCGCATTTAGAGCGAATTATTTGTCTCCATCGGCTTCTGTTCCTCTCTTCTTTTCACAAGTTTGTTGAACCTTTCGGTAGACGAGACCTCAATATGGTCTGTCCATCAGGCTGGCATTCCGCCTCGAGAACGTTTGTCTTCGGTGTTGCCAACAATGATAATCCCTTCCAGATTCTCGTCACCTTTCCGTACTACGTGCCCGAAGTATGCAAGGATGCGTATGTACATCAATCAGTTCATATCATGACATATTAAAAAAAAAAACATTCCAGTTCTGATGCGCGCAACACAAATAAAAGTGAAGGCAAGGAAAATGTGTGTTATTAATGGGTGCAGTTATTTATTGTTGTCTTTTTTTTCTATATTTAGTACGCGGTGACCTGTTAACGAATCATACGCTACTGCCTACATGTGCTCGGTGTTATTGTTAGGCAATCATCACGCATTATAACGCTGAAGGAAAACATAGTGAGGAAACCTGCATATCATATCCATTTGTATAAACTATGATACGTTCAGCACGCCAACCCGCACAAGATAAGCGTAATAGAATTTAGCGTATTAGGCCATATGAATAACCCCTCACAATAGTATTTTCGATTATAGAGGCCCTTGCCCTTTAGTGGGACGGATATGGATTGATATAGATACAAATTCTATAACGAACACAGGACACGAACCTCTAAGAATTAATAGGTATAATGATTCATTGTTTGCATTGAAGTTGTATAAAATTAAGTAAAAAATTAACTCTAATTTAAGTTTGTAATTTTGTTATAAATACACGATATTCAAAGGCTAACCGTAAAATTTTCAACATATATCAAATATTATATACAAGTATATAGTTCATGTATTTGTCAACCCACGCCAGCTTAGCATTAGCGTGGGCAGAAAATTATATTGCGTTGAAAGGTACGTTCTTAACGATATCTTTTTTTTCTTTTACTGTCAGTAATGCTACCTATGTTGTATGTCGATAATAGGCTTTATTTAGTCATTATTCATTGAATATTTTATTGTAAAATATCAATGTCCTTGCTAGCTTCTCGAGAAAACAATTAAAAATAATAATATGGCAAATCTTTGTAAGACAAGTCACAAATATTTATTTTAGTAAATTGACCAAAATCAAGCCCACTGAGTTTGACTCGCTGGATCTACTCAGAAATGGGTCGCGCCGCGTAGTATCCAGTGGTAAAGTAAAGCCCGCTGAGTTTGTTCGCCGGGTCTTCTCAGTCAGGGCCGCGTTGGATCCGGCAGTAAGCCTAAACATACGGGACGTTTCGGAAATACTTATGGTCGTTGTCTTAAATTGGACCCAAAACAAGCCCACTGAGTCTTATTCGCTGGATATACTCAGGACTGGGTCGCGTCGCGTAGTTCCAGTGGTAGTGTAAGCCCACTGAGTTTGTTTCGCCGGGTCTTCTCAGGAGGGCCGCGTTGGATCCGGTGGTAACAATAAACCGCTACGCACCGTTGTAATTAATATTCATGGTCCACAAATTAATTTAATTTGACCAACGTACATATTGTATTTCTTTGAAAAATAAATTACCATAAAGTCATAACTAATACTTTAAATAAAATAAGAATAAAAAGGAAACAAATAAATAAAACTAATTCTAAATAAAAATAAAATTAATTTAAAATAAATAAATTACATAAATAAATTAATTAAACCAAGAAATTAAAATAAGGAATACTAAGTATAGGAAATATATTGTTTATAGAGATTAAGTTATATGTGTATTGACTTGTCATAAGAGCTTTTAAATTGCCTACGTGACCAATAAATACATTTCATTTCATTTCATTTCATTTCATTTCTTCCATTTCTGACTTGGTTATTCAATATCAGTTTATAGAAATTAACTAGTAGAGAAAAATTCTTGTTTGGAGGTGTTGAATTCACATATGATAATACTTTCGTAGTCTACACAAAGTTTATAGTGCTCTGATATTAATAGAAAAAAAGCATCGCTACCTTCGCTTCCAAGGTGTGTTAGTATTTGATCTTGTGTCACCTAAGCTTAAAAACGGATCAATTGTAAACTAAAATCACAACAAAACAACCACGCAACACAAAGACCATTTTAACAAAGTGAGTTAGAATAATCTAACTGAGTTAGAATAATCTAACTCACTTTGTTCAATTTAAATGAATATTTTTAACGAATTTCACAATACGTAGCCACTAATTTTTAATCAAAGAGAAAGCTAAAACAAAAGGATTAAATGTGCACAATACAGTAATATCTGGCACGAGAGGCTGGCAATACGTGTTTATTCTAAATATTCTTTGCGCGGTCGAGCATCATAATCCCCAAATGCGGGCGGAATTCCGGCTGCGTCATTCGTTCGACTGACGAACGCAACAAAACCATGATGGCAACATTGCCAACACGGGCCCTGCCACATTGCGCGTGTAATTGCCGCGAACGCGCGACAAGCCAGCCATTAATCTCGCTAACACTCGATAAAGCGCAAAGTCATGCTACAATGTAATAGTTACCCTAGCTTTATTGTACATTAAAAATTGAATGTTACATTAACACGTTTTGGGATTATATCGTGCTTGCAGAATTTATGGTGAAACGTTTAATGAATAACATTCATTAAGTATTTAATTTGTTTCCAACTACAAGTATATTGGAATGACTTTAAAACATACTTTTTCACTATGACAGTAGTAATCTATTCATTACTAAATAACCGAGTTTAAGAATCAGTACCACTACGATAAAAAATTATGCACTAAATCTGATTAAAGTAATATCTAAGTTGAGCGTTAAATGAAAGTTGGATAGCGCAAGGTCCCTATTCTCAAAGTTATTTCAAATGTAATGAATACTTCCACTAAGATTTCTCGCATTATGTAAATTGAAAAGCTCAATGAGCTCTGGTAGGTTTATTGCGCCGTTGTTTCTGGTATGCGAATTCTCTGCATCACATTTCAGTGTCCTTCTAAATATGGTAGTGTGTTGAGTACTAATATCTCAGTGTTGGTCATTTTTAGTTCCGAGAAAACATCCACGACTGTGGTTTTTTTAGCTTTATTTTTATGATTATCGACTATTTTATTATCTACTCAAATTTCCAAAATAAACACATTGCTTTCTATGCATAACTATTTTTCATGAAAATATAGGAAGTCCATCCTAGCCTGAATATATTTTTAAAACAAACCTACAATAGCGCAGTTTTCACTAAAATTAGAACTCCTTAAAAAGTAAAGACCATTCGGAATTCGCAAGAAGGTTTGCGTCTCTCGAGAACAATTACTGTAAGAAACTTCCTCCTCATCGAGACATTTCAAAACCCATACCTTTAACCTTCCAAATGTAATTTAAAATAAAAATTACATTTGTTGTAGTCCAATATCTTTATTTTAGTTTATTATACATTTAACATATTTCCTCTGTTGATATTACCCGTTATCTTAACCCACAAACGGTACTATTTGGCATATGATTATACAACGTCCCACCTGCCTGACTCGCACGATAAGTCCCGCTGTTTCAGGTAAACCGATTTTACCTATTTGAAAATTCGGCTCAGGACCTCACTGAATGCAACTGATATATACAATACTGTAAATGAGGCTATTATGGTATCAACCAAATCCAGTGTTATACATTTATTTATCTATTTAATTATATTTACGTATATATAAATCTTCTATATCTATCTATAAGTTAATTATGTTATTTTTATTTTGTATGTATTTATGTGTACAAATTGTATTTTTAATTTGAGCTTTTGATTTTCTCTTTACACTGTACTGTCTTTCTCCTTCTCTTATATCCATCCAATGTTTGTCCGGTTGAGATTGCCTTAATGCGATAAGACCACCATTTGTACTTTGTTATTTTATCATCTCTATATACCCTTTGCTTGTACAATAAAGAATAAATAATATCATAAGACGATTCATGTACACAAACACGAACACACAAGCACAAAATCTTAAAGATAATAAAACATTTATACATACGAGTCGGAATACTTTGCTCTAATATGATATTGCTTGTACTAATATGTTATTTCGGACGTGTACAAATAGAAGAATAAATATGACAATAATCGAAGCGAGCGTGTAGGGTACGGCACGGTGCGATGGTCACCGTCCAACGCTCGCTCAGCTCCACTCAGAGCATTCGAGACAAATTCAATTTGCGCGAAAGCCGTCGACGAGCCAGTTTGCGCTGCTAACTAGCTCCGACATGAATGCCGCCAACCTTGTCTTTATATTATATCTCACAATTTAAATCTTTTCCCCTAATACGCATCTGCTATTCAAATCTTGCGATATATTTAGCTTAGACAAATTTTTAACTACGATTTTTGGCATATCAATGATTTATCCAATCAGAGTTGTGTTTGTTATTATAAAATATTTTAAATTACAGACAATGTCGATAAGCAAAACATGACGTTTATAAACTTACACTGGTTATAATGCTTACATACAAACATACATATACTCACGCCTTTTTTCCAGAAGGAGTAGGCAGAGGTGCCAGAACACCCAAATTTCGCCATGTATGTTCCAGTCCGTGATAGGATAGGCGGCGAGACTATCTCAATATTAGGCACAAATTCCTGACTCGGGGCTGATAATGAATAGAGAAATCCAATATTACTTTGCGCGACCCAGGGCTTTGTAACCGTACCGTAGTACAACTAAGCCACCGAGGCAGTCAATACTATGTTTCAAAAATGATAAAATAAAAAAAACAATAAATTCATTCTACGTTTAGCGATGAGGCCAACTGTAATTATGTGTCTTCAATTTTAAACAAAACATATAAATCTGCGCATTTTAAAATAATACAATAATAAATAAAATAGTACGAAAGGTAAAAGCAAAACAGAATAAATAAACCAGTGAATTATCTGTGGTTGCACGAATCTCAGTGTGCAACAGATTAACTGTTTTAAAATGGATTAATTTGGACTAAAACAAATCAACAGCATTAATTTGTTGCAGAAGAGTTATATTAGTATCCTTAAATGTAATAATAAGCTGTTGTATTCAATCAAGATCCAGGGGGCGCATGAAGCGGAGCCCAGGAAAACGACTAATAGCAAGCGAGAGAAAACACATTTGTCTTGTCCCGGACCGTTAGCGTATATTACGCGGCGCCGGGACATCACCCGCTGCGTGCCTCCAACTCACTTACACGCTGTTAAGAGCACAGATTTTACAGCCTTAAATAACCTTAGAACACTAGCGTAAAACCTATATAAACAAAGGATTTTGAGCACAAGGAAATTCAGCCTATCCGCGTCCACTGCTGGACGTAAGCCTCTAAATAAGCGTCAACCAGCCCGATTTTGAGCAGCCTTCAACAAAAGTTTCATATGATTAATTTGGAACTATGATGTATGACATTTATGTGAGTCATTTGATTTAAAGTGGTATTACATCGAAATTATTTAATAATAAACAGAGTATAAAGAAGTGTGTTCATTTGAATTGTTATCAAGTTTCAACAAAAAGGGTTGAAACCTCCATTCTCGGCGAACTAAATTTCATTTAAAACAAAATTATGTAAAGCAGTTGTGCAACACTAGTACCTTATTTAAAATATGTTGAAAGCTTTTGCGGTAATTTAAACAAAACATGTTACGACGTCGTGGCTTGTTAAAAGTTTACTTTGCAAATAAAGGAAGCATATAGCAGTTAACTTTATGATAACAACCTGCCGGTGGTCTCTGTTGTAATGAGTGAATAGGTAAATTCAAGGGCGTCTTTCTTTATAATCTTTCAGCTGGGAAGCTATAATTGTATGACTGCATTCGCAATAAAAACGCAATACGCAAAAAGTTTACATACGTAGATAAGTACTATTAAAAAGAGAGGATTTTTCGACAGTGACTATCATATCAATTGGATGGCTAACCGGATTAAAGAATTGAAAAGCTTTGTGAAAAAATAGACGGCCATCAATTTGAAACAATTTCAAGTTGATTGGTGTATGTAAGCTAAATATCCGACATATTTCTGTTTTACTATGCAATGTATCAATTGTGTTATTGATTGCATCACCAAGACGCTGTTTGTTTTATGTGTATGAGATTATGCTATAGTATTTTAAATGTTTTGTATATTAGTTATAAACTGGTATTGAGTAAATACAAAGTAATTTATTGTAATTCCAAATTTGATTTTAAAGTAAAAAGTATTAAAACAAAATTGTGGGATTAAGTTTATGAACAAAACCGATTACTTAATTACCATACACATGACCTACTTCCCATCACTGATTCATATATAATGTAATTTTGTAACAGTAGATGAACCATGTCAGTAATAAAAATAGTTATACGACTCATATTGGGACGATGTATTATCATATAAAGGACAATTATTATAGCCAAGAAGCATCGCTGGAAAAATAGTATTATTCCTGATAAGAGATATTTCACAAAAATATTCCTGAATATTCTATCACAACACCTTCACCAACGCGAAAAACCGTGTTTATTGGTATAAGTACTGCCATAATACTCCAACACATACATTTTTTGGAGGATGTAAATAGCGAGACATTCCAATTACACGGTGTAGGGACTACAGATAGTTTTTATGGCCCAATGAGTAGAATAGATCGTTCGCATTAGACTAGAACACGGCACTTACCGCGCTAGTTATGACAAGTCCGCGGCGCCACCGAGTCTCCTCACTTTGTCCCCTCTAAATCTTATTGTAACCCGGTGTCATAATGCAAGCAAGACACAAACATGTCTACGTGCGCCAAGCTTGTTAAGTGGTTTGGAAGAAAAACATCACAAAAAGTTTTTTTATTGTCCTCAGTCATTTAAGCCATACTTCTTTTGTATAGGTAAACGTACGTTTGTATCAATGACGCCATTTATTATATCACGCCAAATGTTACTTTCGACTTTTGTTTTGTGCATTAATTGAAAATGATATTGCTTAACTTTTGAGCCCAGGGATAAAAACTTGATTATAAAACTAGTACAAAATACGTGCTCAGTTTCTGAAACCACATTTTGAAGTAAAACATTGTTTTTATACTTAAAACAGAATAGCTAACACTTACCTGCTGAAGTAAATTTAATATTGCCAAGACTAACTAAATGAAAATATAGTAGTTTAAGTATGCCAAAGAAACACCAAAACAAATTATTATGTAATCACGAAACAATATTTGTATGTATGTATTTCAAAACGTAATTTCCGGGCTTTTCAGTACGTCACAAAAAAATGACGGTACGTCAATATAGAATTCTGATAAAGAAAAGTACTGTTTTCTAAATTGAGGATGGTGATAAAATTTACGATTGTGAAATCGTCGTAAAAGGATCGACAAGCCGAACGTATTTGAATACCCTTCCCTCCATAAGTACGAGTATAAACGAGTTTAGTAGATAAGTGGTTTACCGAAATCATTGCAGTAAAGACTTGTTATCTTACTTTATGCACATTTTTTAAACTGGATTGGAGAGTAAAGTGCGTAAGTGTACATTTTAAGATTATTATATTTTGTAATTATGTCGGAAAAATCGTATAATATTTTTAAATAGATCGTATCGGATTGCGTAAAAATCGAATAAAATACGTCCATCCTCGATGAAGGCCGATGGCTGACTGTGTGGTGAGCGCGCTCGCAAACGACAAGACACGGTCGCTCCCGTCCGCACCCCCTCGACTTTCCCGACCCTGGCTCGCCGAACGACGAATATTTTTTGTGGGGACATCATAATAATAGCTCTGTATTACTTCAGGAGAAATTCCAAGAAGTTTATAACTCGAGATGAGTTTCGTGTTCCTTGTCATAAATAATAAAGCGGTCGTCGACTACAACATTGTGCAGATTTTAAGTGAAGTAAAAATTCAAAAAACAATTTTTCATTTTTAGATTCCGATTCAAAAGGGGGATTGTTAGAAGTTTTAAATTAATTATTGTGCTTTGATTTCTCATTTTTGCATGACAACGATTGCAATTAAAAGTTGCAAGATAATATTTATCAATATACAAGTTTATAAATATAGGAAGAATAAATCGTGTCATGCATGACTGCACGCTCGGTAATGTGTAAAATGACTCATGATTTTTCTCCTTCTCCCAGAGGTACGACATTTCTTTTCATAAGAGGTACATGATAAATTGCAAGCAAAAAACGATTACTTTCACAAGCTTACATTGAAGTAAAAACGGCGCATAACTCGCCAATCAATCTAACATCATAAATTTCGTTTAACGCTCAAACTATCTCTAACACGACGGAGGCACTATTCTCTCCTGTGCTGTCTACAGATTCTACTTAAGTTAATGGATAAGTTGCGAAGGTACGGAGTTTACTTTGTGTTTTCAGGTAGACGGACTTGATCGAGAAGTTTTCTTCGTTAATTTGAACAAGGCAGTGGCGTTACAAAACTGTCAGGGTAGTTTTGGGAACAATGTTCGCTGATTGCCGAGTTTATAATTAACGTGTTCATGATCAGTTACAACTTCCTATGTTATACGCGTCAACGATTACCAGCCAATTAAAATCTGATTTATGTACATATGAACTCGCACGCGCGTACACAAATATAAAAGTGTCACGTTGCACTCGCCTCGAAGTCTTACTTCCTACAAGTTTTTTTAACTCATCTGAATACCTAAGCATTCAACAACATTACAAATTACGACTGAATTACAAGTTATTTTCAAAAAAGTAACTTGTACGGAACTTCCCCCGCTCGAAGAATTATGAAGATTAGCATAACAAAGTGAGCTGAGACTGTGTACAGGGAATGCGTCGCCTTACGCAACTGAAAAATCTTGTGTTGATAATATTTATTCACGTTTAAAAGGGAGCGCAACGCGTATTTCTTAAGTGGAATTATGACGGTATTACAACGCGGTGTCTCCGAGGGAAGTCAGTTTTGCGCATCTGGCCAGTCGAAAGTTTAGGCACGCGTCTGCTCCGCCACCAGAAAACGAGACGGGCCTCAATAACTCGCCTTCGGTACCAATTACGCTAATGGAATTTATTTCATTTCAAACCCAAGCCGAGTAGAGTTCACGCTGCGCGATCCGAGTGCAGCGCTGCGTCCAATACACAGTCCCCGTCGCAAAATATGTACTGCCCGCCTTTGCGATAACAATTGAAAACATGCTTTCAATTCCACTATTACCTACTCGATTTTATCGTTACAATTCGATATTAGTAAAATATATTACATACAAATTATGAAAATTACTGCCAGAATTATTTTGACTGATAGTGGCAGAGATTAAAAAAACATTCTTGGCAAAAACTTCTGATGGAATCTTTCTATATGCGATGTTTTGTACTTCTTGGACAACGCTTAGTTCTCTACATAACGTAATAAATTGAAATTTTGCAAGTATAGCAAAATGAAATCAAGACTCGATCAGACTGCCTCGGTGACGGAGTTGTACTATGCTTACCATGCTACGATTACAAAGCTGGGGTCTCGGGTTCGAATTCCAGGTCGGGAAAAATGATACTGGATTTTTCTATTCAATCTCAGCCCGGAGTCAGAAAGTGCCCAGTATGACGATGGGCTCACCCCATATCACATCGAGGCACGGAACACACAAGACGTAACTTGAGTGTCCTGGTATCATCTCTGCTTACCCATCTCGGAAGACAGCATGAGTGTATGTATGTATGACTCAATCGGAAAACTTAAAGACACGATTCTATAGCAAAATCTTAAAGTAAAATAACTTTTGCTTGTTACTATAAAAACTTTTAAACGATAAAACGTAACCTAACCGCCACTTAAGGCCAAAAATAGTAAAATTTATTAAAGTGAAAAAGTAGCCCTGGCAAGGCTCGTACGTGTTCTTTGTCTCAAGTTTTACGCTTACCTATAAGGAAGTTCCCCTCACAACAACTAATATTAGTCAATTAGGTATTCAGGACGCGCGCGGCGCACCCCGCTCGCTGCGTCTGGCGAATGCGGACTCAACTCGCTCTCTCTTCTATTCTATGCTGCAATGGCAATTAAAACGAACAATCAGGTATTTTGGAGAAAAATACTCAACTTGTCCATTTAATGCAAACTGAATAATGCACTTAAACTACTCATAATTTATATTCAATGGTTTTTTTGATTCCTTACCTTACATTTTCGTTTGATGTGTGAAACTTTTTTAGACACTTTACTGATGGTAGGTCTCATACGTGAGTTTCCGCTTGGGTAGGTAGTAGCTACCACCGCAATGTCTACTTCTCCCACCAAACAGCAGTTTAATGCACTGTTGTGTTTAAGTTTAAAGGATATTGTAGCCAGAGTAACTAATGGACATATTGAGACTTTATTTATTTTACTTTCGCCCAAATACTGGAACGCAACATAAATATAACTTGCGCTTAACTACGTTAATCCCGATTAAATGTACTGGCTAAGTGGCCCGTGCACTGTTAAGAGCAACTTATTATTTGAATGGCGTTCCAGTATTCGGGCATTTATCTCATGTCTCAGGATGGTGAGCGCAGTGATAAACTCAAATTGGAAATTGAAAATCGAACTTACAAACCCATGTTACACAGCCTACGTACGATACCACTAGACCAATAATAATGCCAGATATTTAAATGACCCTCTTCCCAATCGTGAATTTCCGGCGATGAAGCGTTCATGTTAATTACGCTGCGCAATTCTTTTAATTATAATGGAAAATATTTCATAACTATATTATATTATGATAACATACATCAAAGCAGTGACGGTGAAAGAAACTCTGTTTATATAAACTGAAACATGACCCAGTTTGTGTTATTTGTGTAGAAGTGCTCGTCTTGAGTACAAACCAAATTATCAATTTTTATTATTTACTCAACAATAGACCCACAATATTCCCGGACCTCGACCGCGGGGTAGACCCAAGAAGCGCTGGCTCGATGTCGTCAGGGAAGATATGAGGTTCAATAGCCTTACTATTGAGGATGCCGAAGATCGGACGAAATGGAGGAGAATTTGCCGGAAGGCGGACCCTGGCACCGGCTGGGATAACGCCAGGTAGAAGAAGAGGAAGACTAAACAACAGACCCAGTTTATAGTCAAATACATATGGTATGACACCTTCTTCAACCATTCGTATTTTTATAAGACGAAAAGCACAATAATTATCGTTAAAAAATGGTTTGATATATAGTTTTAAACAGTGACTGGAATAATGTTAAATGAAGTATAAAATAGTTAATACGATTTCGTCCATTCATTAGTAAAATCGAAGCTCCCTTAAAATGTACATGTTTCTGATTTAAGTTTATCAAGTAATTACTAAAGCCTTAAAAATATAAACAAATAATACAATTAATGGGCTTTTTTAACAAAAATCTTTATATGTTAAATCGATTACTAGGTATAAATAAATAAATAATACATAGACTTGATCCAAGATCAAGACAAGACTTAATTGATCTCAATTAAGTCTTGTGTCATGGATATCAGGGAGGTAACTCTGTACTCTGACACGACGACGAATGTTCGAACATCGTACGCAAATCTGTATGAATATGCCTCAATATTTTACAAAATGTTCGAAACCTGTATTGTACGTCGTAATTTTAAACTTAGTTCGAAGTCGGTAATAACTTTCATAGAGAATAATATTGATTTTAGGAATGGATTTTTGTTTATCTTATACGTTGACGTTTTGCATTCGAACAATCGAACTTTGTATCGGAATATAGAGTAACCCCTCTAGAAGCTACGGGATACTTTTCGGTCTCACAAGCACCGAGATCCGAGATAAATACTTGTGGGCCTCACAAACAGTTACTCGGTGCCGATTGAGCCCGCAGCCTTTCATTTCACCAAACGAAATGAGATGAAATAAATAACCATTTCCAAAATTATTATGTCCATAATTGGCACTGGCTTAAATTTTTTACTTTAAGTTTTAAATACTTTTTTTAAAATAATTTTTGACTCGTTTTTCAATAAATTCTCAGAAATGTTTCCCAACATTTACACTTGAAATACAGACGTAGAAGAGCAACTTTTATACCCGAACCATAAATGATGTAAACTAATTCGACAAAAACAACTTTGTCACTCTTTTACAAACATTTGAAAACGAACAAACACTCCAAGTTTTAAGAGTTTGACAGTTTACTTTTCACCTCGATATCTATCTACTCCATGTTTAAGTTTATGTTTTTTTTTTTTAATTTGCTAAATCGCCTATTGATTTAATTAATTTAAGTTGTTACTGTTTCATACGACTGCCTCGGTGGCCTAGTTGTACTACGGTACGGTTACAAAGCTGAGGTCTCGGGTTCGAATCCCGGGTTGGGCAAAGTGATATTGGATTTTTCTATTCAGTATCAGCCCAGAGTCAGGAATTTGTGCCCGATATGGCGATAGGCTCGCCACCTATCACATTGTGGGACGGAACATACAAGGCGAAATGTGGGTGCCCTGGCACCTCTGCCTACCCCTTCTGGGAACAAGGCGTGAGTTTATGTATGTATGTTTCATACGACACTCGAACCTAAAGACACCTTGCAATTATATTTTTAAGCCCTCTGTAAGTGCACATTTAGCCAGCATTCGCAAATAAGAAATAGTTGGAATGTATTTTACCCATCGCGAATTATAAAAATCAAACGTATATTCCTATGATAACACCCTAAGGGTGTCTTTAGAACACTCCTGGGTGTTACGACTTTTATCGCAGGAAATCTCTCTCCTTTCTGCATAATTCATCGCTATGAAGTTGAAACCGAAGTCGTAAAAGAAATCGTTCTATGATTTCATGTCTTCGGCGGGAAACTTTCTACTTGTCTTTCTTTTGAATCAATGGTCGCCGCGGGCCATGTTACCTATATTATACCAGACTGCACTTTGGCAACTTTTTTGATACATTTCGAACGCGGTGGTGTATAATGTTTTCACTCCTTTTTGTTTTACCCCAAACGAATAACATTTTAAATAGATGGTGGAGTATCATGCGACATACACTTGTGTTCGGGTGTTGAATCTATGAGCATAGATAGTGTTTGTTGAAAGGAAGTGAGCGGACACATAATTTGGTACAAGTTTCATGAATACACAAAGAGGCTGCGTGGTCGCAGCTTGATGTCACGCGGCCGCCAGAACTCTGTTCGCAGTCTTATAAATTTAACTTTTTACGTGTTGTGGCCTGTCTAACTCCGGGCAACGTCGGAAGCTTGTTTGCAAGAAATGCTTAAAATAAATTCCGAAAATTTCCCCTCACTGTTGCGATTCAAAGAAACAAACTTGTATTAAAGCAATTTAAATGGCGTCTTTGTTGTTCTTTGGTCGTAGTTAGGAGTTATGCATTTCGTATTTTTACGCGGCGAAAAACGGAAAACATTATTTATTAAACTTTCAAAGCATGTTTAGTACAATCAAGGTAATTGTGATATTAGATGAAGTTAGTTTTTAGAACGAAATATCTATTTCAGAGAGTGGTGATGCAAATTGCTTTAATTTAGTAGTGATAACTATTACTGAAATCAATAAAAAAAGTATACCCCTAAAATAGCTATTCTGAGAATCTTTACGCTACATTAGGAGTCAAATTCATTGTGGATATTCTTCAGAACCTAGTAGAAATAATTTGGATTAACAAATATTTATGATGTTCACATTGATTTGTCTCAATGCGGAATCCAAACCGCGGATACTCGTTAACTCGTCAGCAGTTTAACTGAATACGCAACAAATACTATTAATAGTCTAATTTATTTTATCACTTCAGTACTCCAGTGAATTAGTTGAAATTCGTATGGACTTGTAAAGTATTTTTTTGTATATGTGTACATAATATTGTATTGTATTGTATCAGCCCATATACGTCCCACTGCAGGGCACGGGCCTCCTCTACAATCGAGAGTACGATTGAGAGTGGTTAGGCCATATAGTCCACCACGCTGGCCTAGTGCGGGTTGGCGGACTTACATACCATAGAAATTTTATAAATCGCTATGGTATGCAGGTTTCCTCACGATGTTTTCCTTCACCGTTTTTAGTACATAATATAATAATTTAAATGTAAAGAATAAGATTGCCTTACAGTCTTTAAATAATATACAGGGTATCTCAAGAATGCTACCGAAAACGAAGCCGGGTGGTAGTTTTAGTGACTTCAGACACATTACAACAGAAAATGTTGAAAAAAAAGCGACGATTTTTTTTTTGTTATTTTTTTTCCTATGGTCGTATTTGGATGGTAAATTCATTTTTTTTCCTAAAATAATAGTGAATACCCAATTATTTATAAGGGCTCTAAGGTATAAAAGAATTTAAATTATTATTTTAGCAAAAACTATGGATTTACCACCCAAAAATTACAATATTTAAAAAATCATAAAAAAAATTGTCGCCTTTTTTTGCAAAAATTTTAGTTGCATTGTGTTCGTACTCACTAAAACTACCACCCGGCTTCGTTTTCGGTAGCAGTCTTGATATACCCAGTATAGAGATCATGCATCAGCTTATATTTGTGCATTCTAATGTGTTAAAGTCCTAAAAAATATGTTCGCTGACCCTTGGTTCTCTATAGCACTGCACATTTTGGGACTATGGTCTGTCAACCTACTTAGATTACTTCCAAAATTTGCAATCGAAGTATCACAGTATTTAGTATTTAAAAATATAATTAACAACAAGTCTAAAAGATTTCTTCTATAATAATTAGTAAAATAAATATGTCTGTCATTACTTACGAGTATAACCTAATTACCACTGTGTTCAACAATCAAACAATATTCAATTATATCAACTACCGCTTTCAATGCGAAGAAGTAAATTCGCCTTCATATTTAAGTCTTCGTTCTTTGTTGAATCATAATTTGATTATCTCGGGGTTTAAAAATTATGGTAACAAAAAAAGCATCCGTCCATTTAAGCAAGCTGCTGCCAATATTAAATTCTTAAATCTTGGAAAGAAGGTATATTAAATTACTTATTTTCAAGAATAGCTACCTCAGAATAACGAAGTTGCCCTCCTGGGTAACAAAAATAATAATACAAATAAGCGTTTATCTTTTATACTCAAACCACCATAGCCTTTCTACATGCATTCTTACCATGTTTGTAAAAGTATTACTGACTGACACAATTCCATAGAAAAGCGTGTCCTGAGTGGACCAATCGATTATTATTTTTCACACCCTAGTATCCCCTTTGGAATATTTAATAAATAAGGACTATTAATATTAAGCTAAGCCGATTTATTTCTGATTTAATGTGACGGTGGTATATGATGGTATTATGGCGTAAATAAAGCCAATATGCCCCCTCAGTGTGCCGTGTGGCTGCCTAATCCCCTAATAAATCATCATTTAGATCGAATAATCATCATAAACCTTTCGTACGTCCGTGGATGAGTGAGTGGCGATGATCACCATCGGCCCTCTATCGTAGTCAGGTAGGCAATTAAGGCTACGGAAAACACAAATTGAAAGTACGAATGCATGTGTTTGCTCGATTCCTGATTAGCAGTAGCTAATCGAAAAAGTTTTTATGTATTCGCACGACATTGTGACTATAATTTACCTAATATCGAGACGTGTTGGGTAATCCTAAAGTTAATCTATAATGCAAAACACTTGCTGATCGCGATGTACAAATTAGTAAAGACTTGACGACATTAAACTGCAAAATAATCGCTATGAGTAAATGAAAACTTAAGTTGTTTAATTATTCGGCGTCATTTTAGAACTTAAAATCATTGGTTTTTGAATTTTCAAACCATGGAATATTTTTATCGATTTTTGACGGACAAACTGAAAACGCGATATTCTGTATATATGTAGTTTCAATTGAATTGGAGTCTCCACTAACCGATGTTTCAGCAGTAACGCATCAAGCAACTTCTAAAATCACATTATAAGACTCGTAAACCGTCTGGCTTTACACGCATTTCAGTACGTAAATCTGTTACATAACTCACATAGATCTCGAATAAGCCAGGCGCTTAAAGAAACATTTATTGTTAATCGGACCCCTCTGACAAAACATTCCCAATACGTTCCTGCCTTTCCATACATCATGTGGCGATTACATGTATCAAATAAACATTACGCCGGACTTGGCGTCTCGTATTATGCCATGAAAGCCGCTGCGGTTTTCCCAATATTGATACCGTCTTTTTGGTGTCCGAAATTGATTTACGATTGAAAATATACATAGGCATCGCACATTTTCCTATATTCTTATTGTAATATAAGCCTGTAACAAATTCATAATACATCCCGATTCGGCTTTAACTCTTTTGTGGTTACGAAGGATGAAGCGTTGACAAGTAAATATATATTTAACCAGTCCAACTGATATCAATTAAAACTAAAATGTGTATTACTTACATTAAATTACGTTTAGTTTAAGTAAACTTGATTAAATAGCTTGCGTAATTTTACAAACACGTTCCAATACATAACTAACAAATGTTCTACTATATTATGGGCATATTGAGTTGGGACTTAAAATCTTATGTCTCAGGATGGCAAGCGCAGTGGAATTTGCAAGCATTGCTTTGTAGTCCAAGGAGCTATTTCGTTATGCTTCTGTCCACGAACGGGCATATCGCTTATCATTATGTGAACTGCATACTCATTTCGCCATTCAGTGCAATAAAATAAAATATAAAATAAAGTAATTTATAATTTATCATAAATCTTAAAGTTCCATAAGTCCGTACTTTCTCAGCGGTCATTGAATGCTGTTAGTTTTTTTTAAGTTTCGACCGAGAGTAGTGAACAGAGAAAAGTAATTTACAGAGCCCGTATGATATGAATTTTAAATCGATGTGGGGGTGCGACGCTGTGATGGCTACCGAGAGCCCCGGGCACCACCGCGCCAGACAAACGACATCAACGGTTTGCGATTAAAAATTCGACAGGGGAACCACACTCCCTATGTTATCGAAGTTTGAGTGATGTCTACCGCTACGCTTACAGTCCTTACATTATTAATATCAATATTCTTGATGCGCGCAGGCATTACTAAAACTTATTACATCAGTGCATGAGTGATAAGTTTTTGAGTGCATGGAAAAGGTAAAACTTTGCTTTACTTATCAGCTTTGTCTTTTAAATTAGAAACCACAATAAAATACTTTTAGTGTTGATGAATAAAACTGATGGGTATTAGTAACGATCTCAAGGGATTTTTATATAAGGATGTCTTTACTACGCTTCTCAGCACTATGTTCAAATTATAACCACACCTGCAGTCATTTTAAATGACAATAGTCGTCTTGAGTTGATTCTTAAATTGATTAGATAAAAAAAGTAAGTATGAGTTTGAATAAAAAATATTTCAATCATTACAAAAAAGGAAACAAGTAGCTATCATACCTACGTATCATACACACCCACACACAACGTGTAGGAGTCATATGTTATTGTCACAAAATATAATATTCTATTGAACAACAAGGCAGTCTGTACAAAACATTAGCTTCCATTGATGAGAGAGCTCGGGTTATAAAAAACATCATGTGGTACACAGGGTGCACCCCTAACACTCGCAAATTAAAAGGCGCGGAGTGCCCCTGGGACTCCTATTTGAGCCGGTAAAGATTTGCGGAGGGTCTCCATTCTCCACGGTCGACGAGCTACAATCGATCATTAATTAAGTTTAGTTGCATTTATGCGCCACATGTTACTGTTGACGACCGTTTGTTACTCCGCACGTTACCTCGTAAATAATATCTTACGCGCTTGTAATATTACTGATTGTATTCAGAAGTTTACATTGTTGTATTTATTTTAGTTTCTTACAAACATAGAGCATTTATTTCGTAAATATCGGAAATTATGAGACTTTGTTTTATTTTATTTATATTTATTGGAAAACTGACAGCTTACTTATCACAATAGAAAATATAAAAAATATGTGGTCATTTACAGATTTTCACGGATATTTGACAGAATAATAGTAAGTAGAAGTAACAATAAAATAACACGTCGTCGCCGGCTTATATTAAATTAATTCGCCAAGAAAAAACGGCTTAGCAACCTTCGTTCGACTTGTTGGGAAAGATTCCAATTCTAAAAATATTATTTACAATTAAGTTTATCAATCAGCTTTTACCATGGAAAACCGCTAGGAGCTGAAGCTATACTCCTAAACGGCAAGTGTCCCTACATTTTGACCGCACTACGTGAACAGTCAACGCCTTGTATTTGAACCCACATCAATTGATTGCAGCGATCGTACATCCCGTTGTTAGCAATTGAGTTATTAGCCTCACAGTCACACAGCTTTGTATAAATAGTACGCATAATTTTTTGCGTAATTAAATTCAATGTAAAGGTAATTTTGCTGTACGAAAATGTCGTTTGCCAACCTATAAGCGAAAACATTAGTTGAGTGCGCGGTGTGCAAAACAAACACACGGAGATGCTCATCAAGATTATCATGCCGAAGCAAAATAAGTGAGTGTAGTAATAAGAAGCTATTTACATTTGCGCGTAGTAACACAAACGTTGTTAGATTCAGAACGCGTGTGTGCAGATAAGCATCTGCTGAGTGGTCCCCTTCTGTTTTCCGATCACAACACACGCTTCTGTGTTGCTATTAATTTCTGAGCCCTGTCACAAAGCTTGGACAAAATGTAATTGTATTTGCAAGTAAAATGGGCTCAAGACTATAATTTTATGCAATCATATCTACTCAGGAAAAATCCCTGTGAGAAACTTTATTAATCCGTCGATGAGATTTATTGAGGTGAATCCCGATTACTGTCTTGTGGTTATGTTCTGAATTATTTAATTTCAAATAAATGAAAAAGACTTTTTACTGTCAAAGAAAGTACTCCCCACTGTTATAAAAATTACACAAATAGATTTGCGCACACTGTGCCTTTTGCCCGTGTATAGAGGTAAGGCAACAATTGTCATCACATTAAAACGCTTTGACTCGCTAACAGTCTAATTTCACTGGCTTTGTGTAGGGAGGGCGGTGCTGAATATATATTTTTTTCTTTCGCCTGATCTGTGGTGGATAAACTTTTGCTGTTCGGCTAAAACTTTGATTGGTTTGATTCAGCGCTATTTCAGTTTGTACGATCAATGATATATCGCATATAATTGATTGAGTTGGGAATATTAATGGTGCAAAGGATTTGACAGACGGGATAACTAATCGGCATCGGTTACGGTCGGTACATTGCTAACTGCAGATGTACAAGCGTCAACCACTCAACAGGTTAACCGCAAATTATATAGCACAGTGGAATGGTCATCGATCTGTTTACTATTCACCGCCCTCGTTTGCGATGTACTCAAACTCAAAGGAAAAAAGACGAAGTGAAAGTTTCTCTTCACCTTGACTTGCCAATAAGGACCACGTCCCTAAAAATGTAAAGTGAGGGGAGACGTTAATAAAAATTCCACGCTGAAACAACAAATTAAACGAAGCCGAGCCACTCGAAAAGCCATAAGTACTCATCTCAATTGCTGCCGATAAGAAATCCAAGCCTTGGCAATGTATTCCGAGCACGTTTCGGCTCACGGTTTTTTCTCGCTATGCTGCTGTGGCGTTTAAAACGAATTGACTCTTAAATTCTTCAGAATGAAATGTTGTCGGAGTTTTATTAAATCGAGTGTAACCATTCCTGACATTACGCAAATGGCGGGACCTCCCCTACATCTGTCGCAGGGATGCACCCCCTTAATAAGTGTTAATGCTCGCCGGGTGCGATGAACACTCTGCCCCGGCTCAAGCTAAATCTCTACAAATTCTTGATACAAATTAATGCCGTGGGAGGACTCCGCGAACGTCTCTTGTAATTTCATTTTGTAATACCACTGTGCCCCTACGAGCGAGAGAAAACGTTATTACAATGGCTACGTGAAACACTCTACGTGCTTAATAGTTGCCGTTATGGCTTTGTTTTGTTTATGAGATATTTCTGTTTGATACATTTCCATTCACGACGTTTGAGTGGGAAACAAGTGTTTTTATAAGACAGCGGTTGGAATTACATTATTTTTCTCATTAAATCTATTAACTATTAATTCTTATGACTTAATTATTATCGGGATTTATTATTTTATCACTCACTACATATAAAAACTATTAAATATGTACCTATTTCATGCACGAGACATGTTTGTGGTTCGACTAAGATTTTTTTTATAATACGAAAATCAACAATAATAGAGTTATAATTGCTAGCTTTATAGACGCCGTGATAAAATATTATCAGAATTAACCAAAAACTGGATAAGTACAAGTGAAACATCGCAGAAGATATTTTTAATTAAAATTTCAGAAGCGGGAATGTTCCCAAAACCGTTCCATTTATATACCGCACATTAAGGTTATTTCTTTATAAAGATAATGATTTTGCATAAATGATGAGTTCTCCGTAATGGATCAAACTAAAAAAACAACCACAGTAGTAATTACAAATTTATATCTTTAAAATATTATTTTTTTCGGAAGATGTTTTTCGTAAGTAAATTACTTCTGAACCGAATTTGTTATTTGTTGTTTTCTTAACATTTATAAGGTTGCAATTAATATAGCAAATACGTATAACTGTCGTGAATAAAATGTTGCAACCGTCCATCCAAACCGATTATTTTTATATGGATAGATATTTATTAAAGGAAAAAAGACCAAATGGAAGTCAAGTGCTTAGGATAATACTACATCTAGCATAAATAAACAAAGTTTAAATGTTTATTACTGTATCGGGAATGCAACATCATAATTGCAATTAATAGTGATTAAATCTAAGTCTCCACTTAAGTATTTTTACCACGTTGTTCCAAACTGAGTAATTATATTATATCGTTGTAGTGTTTATGAATACTATTTACATATATTTTAAACAAGTAACATAATATGTGGCATGTGTGAATCGAAACCACATAGCCAAATGCGAAACAAAAAGCCAATAACTCACTATCGTAATCGGTCGTTGGCAATTGCTTCGACTCCAGCTGTCGCCTTAAGAATCGGTTTGATCATTGTCGAGCCAAGAAAAAACCTAAATACAGAAAGTTTCACTATATTTTAATGTACTCATATTTGACGACTTAAAAATTATTTTATAAATATCCTTTTTTCCTCACTAATCATTATTATCATAAACGCGAAAGTTTGTATATATGGATGTATGTACAGTTGATTGTAACTCTTCCACGCAAAAACTCTATCAAAAATTCTGTACCCCATATACGTCCCATTGCAGGGCACGAGCTTCCTCTGCAATCGAGAATACGATTGAGAGGCGTTATGCCATATAGTCCACCACGCTGGCCATGTGCGGTTTGGCGGACTTTACATACCACAAAAATATTTTACAAATAGCTATGCCGGTGTCCTCATGATGTTTTCCTTCAACATTATAATCCGTGGTGATTGAATGTCAATACACACATCACTGCGAAAAGTTAGAAGAGGGCCTTGGAATTTGAACCTACGACGACCGTTAACATGTTGGCAGCCGCGTCAAGTCAGTTTACCAACAGGCCTCACGCAAATACTACTGAATAAGTTTAAAAAAAAATTGATATAGAGGTAACTGATAAAATGTAGCCTATGAGTTAATCCATGGTTAATTCACAGGCTACTTATTATACCGAAAAATGTAGTGTTCCTGTGGGATGGGTAAGGAATTCAAATAAACATATTTGCTGTATTATTTTAAACTAAAAATAATGACAGAATAATGACAACGGGACAGGAGTGCATGCTTTGAAAAGTGGCACAGAATGAGTCCTGACAGAACAGAATATAAAAGGAACGGGACGGTTAAAGCCAAGGTTAAAGCAGTCACAGTAAGTTTTAATATACAATACTTAGAACGCGAAATATTATTTTGTTGATATGGAATGGACTCAAAAAGTACCTGCATTCGTGCGAAGTCAAGCATGGTCGCTAGTGTGTATATTAAATGTGGAATGATAATATGGAAATAATGACCAACAAAGACAAGAACTTCTCGGATTGTTTTTTACATCAGTGACCTATGTATGTAATCTGGATATATTTTACATTGCAGATACACGACAAAAATCAGCCTCCATTGCTGAAAACCGTACACTTTCTAGACAGTGCAACATCTCATTCAATTCATACAGCAGATACTACTAGACAAAAGTATTCAACTTACGGTGTAAAGTGTAAAGAGATACGTGTAGGTGGTATCAGATGTTGCAAAAGTGTAAATATCTCGAATTTAGAAATATAAACATGATATAAAATATTTTTAAAAATCTAGATCTATATCTTCATCATTATCATCAGCCTTTTATTTTCCACTGCTCGACATAGGCCCAAAACTGCGCCATTTCCCCTTGTTTTCGGTTTGTTGTATCCAGCATCTGCCAGCGATCTTAGGCAAACCTCAATTCACCTAGCTCAAGACCAAATCTAAGAAATGATAATACATAAATTACTAACCCTATCATCTATACCTACCATAATTATACCTACCATAAATATTTATGTATTTATCCAAAAAATAATAATTCTGAATCGCACTTAGTTCTAATAGCGCAAAAGAATTGAACTTGTGATGTATATTGTCGTACAGAACCATTACGTTCATAGCCTTGTGTACTTTGCTTGATATATTTGACTTTAACAAACTACATCTCAGGCCAAAGAAAAGCGAAACGGTTAAATATGGCGTGTCATTTAATAGACCAATAAATTAATTTGTAGCAGTGACTTGTACGTAACAATAACACGATACAAATTGCGATTCATTTCTATTTTTCAGACCATTAACCCTGAACAATAACGCGGCACCGGAACCGGCGAGAGTAAAATAAACGTCGAGCGAAATAGTTCGGAACTGGTATCATCGTTGCAAATGTAAATGAACAATTAAAGCGCTCGCCGTGGCCAGGGACAATGATGATAATTATTTTAGTTTGCTGTCGGCGCGGTTGTCAGTCGTCGCCGGCAGCCGCCTGCCGTCCGCCTGCCCAGCCGCCTGCCCAGCCGCCCGCTCTCGCCTCTCTCGCCTTTCTCACCCACTGGAATGCTTCTCGGACCCCTATTTTCGCCATTAAACAGCGACACTTCTGCTGTTCGTAAATTATTATCAGCCAACGCTTTCATTACTCGGCTCCGTAACAAAGGAACTCTCCCACTATACGTACTGATTCAACTTCGATTTGAGTGCGCCTCCACGGCTATTGTTCAGCGCCAGAAATCATGACTCATATTAGGCCCCGAGGTGAAATT
Organism: Hyles euphorbiae; assembly: GCA_023078785.2. NCBI lineage: Eukaryota > Metazoa > Arthropoda > Insecta > Lepidoptera > Sphingidae > Hyles > Hyles euphorbiae. The sequence continues at coordinate 10,979,023 of CM041033.1, read as the reverse complement.
TTGATTAATTCGTTACACTGTTCCCGCTGCTCCGGCGGGAAAACTTTATTGAAAGGAACTTTCCTGACTTAGACTAATGCACCGACCTACGTTCAAATGCACCTCATACCATTCAAGAAATATAACGGCTCCTATTACATATTTATATGCCCACCGATATTAATTTAAACAATACAAAAGAATACAAAAAAGAAAAACAGATACAAAAAAGACTGTTGTGGTGTTCTCTATGAGTTTTTATTTCTAAAATATTTGCGATTTTTACCCCTTGTGACCCTAAAAATTAAATATTACTAATTTTAATAATTTTTATTCACAATTTGTTTTCAATTTCCCACACGAACGCTTCAACCCGCTTCAACATATTATAGTGACTGCTATCATGCATCATGTCCGTAATCGTGTCATACACGATAAAAAAAAAAAAAAACAAAATATTACACTGAAAATATATCAACACTATATCCCGCAACGATTAAAGTGTTTACACTAGCTGAACCCGAAACGTGGCACATTTGCGTGGGTAACTACTGCGAGTTTTTCACCATAGTGCGCGGTGAACGTAGTTCGCTCACACACTAATATTGCCCCACCGACTTTTGTGTGTCCGGCAACCTCATTCAGTGAACGAAATACAACAACTATGCTGCTACACTTTATGTCTGTTTTCTGTGGGAGTGGTAGACACCTAGGTTCAGTGACATATATTGTACAGTAACTTCAACCGCCCAGATAACGCAATCCAGATGACGAAGCTCTACTATTATATAAATCATTTTAAAAACCTTATTTTATATGTGATTTATTCTCTTTTTGGGCCCATACTAACGTAAAAGTTGACCCGAGAGATCCCAATTTATAATAATATGTAGCTAGCTAGGCTTAGGCTGATGTTATAGTATAATGGACAGATTATTACAGTTATTGTGTTATGAGATTTTTATTGCTTCGAGCTAGCGTCCCGCCTGATGATATGCGGCCAAGCCACTCGTATGCTTCTGCATTGCCAGAGACACAGCAAAACTGGTACCTGCTATTTTTGTCTTATACGTTTATAATATGCTCACATTGTCATGGGCAGGCCCCTCCTTAAAAGCCGTTAGTTTTCTTGAAGGGATGATTCGTAATATTACGAAAAGCTTGCGTCTTTCACCGGCGAAACATATAGCGACGCGACGATCCCAACGACACTTCTTGACGTTTTTCATACTGCAACATTGTACGTGCGTAACAATCAAGATACTTAATTCCTATATATATATTCCTATATATATACTCCTTTTTATGTAATTTTGACCACAAGAGTCTTTCCAGACATTTCACTGATAGTACAGGGTAGAGACTACGACTAAAAACAAAGCCAGGTCATAGTGTTAGTGCCTTCATACAGTAGAACTTAACATTCTGAAAAATAATCTTTATTTATTTATTCTTCTATTTATTCATTTACTCTTCTATAGTCGTGTTGGGTGGTAAATACATAGTTTTTCATAAAATAATAATGTACACCTTTTTATTTTCAAAAACTCTTTAGTTCGTAAGTGTTCAAATTATTATTATAATAGCAAAAATTATTAATTTCAAAATAAAATTGCCGCGTTTTACGAAATTTTTAGTTGCGTTGTGTTATTCATATAACTACCTCCCGGCTTCGTTTTCGCTAGCAGTCTGGACATACCTTATATAATCGTCCCATAACACTAGATAAAAAAATAACCTAAGTTTGGTTTAGGTGGTAACGGTGGTTGTGGAAAGTACAGTTATTATAACAGTGCTATTGACGCTTATTCGAATCCATGATAGAATTGCGACATCTTTATATTGAATCCACACACTTGAAGGGTCGGATGCACTGACCGGCAGTTGCTACGGTTAGATATTTGCTGTTTTTTTTATTGCAGTGTATGTCAGTGACATAAGATGTTAAGTCTAAATATGTCTAGTAATTACTCTGGCTAAAACGTCCTTCAATCCGAAACACAAAAATATATTTATACTGCTGCATGGCGGATGAAATAGACATTGGGGGGACAACCTACCCAAATGGCCTCTCACATATGAGAGACCTATAACTGTGCTCCGCGCTTTCTACTAATTTTATTTTATTTTACTAAAGACTATTACCCAAAGTCTAACCGAAATATAATACAAATAGTAACGTAACGAATAATAATGTTGGAAGAGACAATTCTGATGGGAAGAATAATACGCTTCTATCTGACAACTCTGTCTAGTTACCAAGTCTATCTTGGCCTGATTTAAGGCGTTGCTACTTCCATGAGAAAGCAAAGAAAATTAGATGCTACAACCTTGCATAACCTCACCACTGACTTAACGGTGTTCGGTGTTTCCATACATCTACGAATTATAAGCACCCAAAAGTCACATTCATACGTAAATAATCCTGACCCCACACTAAGATCGAGTATTGTGTCTTGGGTATCACTTATCAGGAACTGCGTGAGATTCTTCGGTCTCACAAATACCCATACCCGAATGAAGTATTAGTGGGCCGTACAAAAATTTATATCGGTGCGGGAATCCAAACCGCGGTTGAGCCAATTTGCTCTTTATTGCTAATAACCTAATTCTCATTGCCAATCTTGACACTGAGAATGTTTGTATTTTTATAAATCTTATTTAAATACAACATCGATAATTTATTTATTAAATAATGCTTAAAAAAAATATTTAAAATTCTCATTTAGTAAATCTTGTTATTTACAAATCCTCAAAATATTAAATTAGATATTTTTGAAATGGGAATATCAAAGGCTTCAAAGCTGTATATTAGCGAATATGTTTAGTCTCATACAACAAAGAAGTGGTTAAAAATCCATGTAAAAGTGAATATAAACGTAATATTAATCGTACTTGTATGTTAATGTAACATCCGTCTTCCACGTATTCGCGCGCCATTGATTCGATGCAAATAATTCGTAGGTACCTTTATTGTGCAGGCTACAGTTACAGACCATTTTGTCAGAATTCCTGACCAGTACCAAACTAGAATCATCACATAATTACAGAAATGCAATAGAGTAGCGAACTTATTATAAATTGACCGATTCCATTGGGCCAAATTTGATATTATTATTTATTTCAGTACATATCTAGTTAACTTTTAATACTACTACTACCACTGAACAAATACTTAATTGTTGATTAAATTTATTTCTTTGTGTAGGAAAAAGTATTATTGTTTGTGTGCATGCTGTTTATGTTGTGAATGATGTACTTATCTATAAAAGACGTAGTATGCATTAACTTGATTTAATTAATTATTGACAAGTTCATTGTTACTGGTACCACCGCAATGTATATTAATTTCTCCCGATAAACAGCAGTGTAAATGCATTGTTGTGTTCCGGTTTGAAGGACATTGTAGCCAGTGTAAGTACTCAACATATTGAGACTTAGCATTTTTGTCTCATTATGACGCAGTGGAGTGCAAAGTATTGCTTTGTAATAGTGTTGTTTAGTTTGAGCATTCGTATCGCTTACCATCAGGCAATGGCATGCTTGTTTCGTCATTCATTATAATAAAACAGGCCTTTGTTGAATGTTATGTAAATACTTTAGGTATGTCTTAATAATAAATAAATAAAATATTTCTCACATCATTGTATATGTAAATGAACATCATGAATACCATATTACACCATACAAATGAACATAAGTAGAGCTATTAATTAATTATAAAAATTTAATTACCTATCTAGTCAAATTGCTCATCTTGAAATTTACAATACTGTTCCACTGTTGCTACCATACTTATTTTCACGTGTTTAATTTACCAGCAGTCTAATAAAATGTATAGTCCAACGCACTTTTATAATAAAATTGCCATGGAGTGGGTTATGTAATCAGTGCGTATCCAGGAAATATCAAAGTTAGCAATAATTAAATTTCATCGATTCAAAGCTCATTTGTGGAGAGCGTCGGATGCCTGCATATCAGTGGACACGCGAAAGTTGCATGGTAATGGAAGCGGTCCGCATTCGACAGTAGTGGAATGCTTTCAACTCGCGTAATTCAGTTAAACGAGTAATTTATGACTGGCCAAATTACTAGCATCACCAGTGTCCGCCTATCTGACACCAGATTCAACAATAACGATACTACATGCAATTTTTCTGATTGTATCTACAAATAACATGCATGTTATAAAGGGTAATGTTTCCACCTTTTCCCTTCATATTGGATCTAAACAAATAAATTGGTTGTAAACGCGATAAATTCCCTTTGTAGTATATTGAAATATTTAATAATTTGTATTTACCTAATGGTATATTAACCTTACCACGATAATTTTATTTTCTTCTTCCCTCATAATTGTATATCAATGTATACTGTACGCAACGACAGATCGAAATTGTATTTTTTTAGTGACGTAGTATCAAGTTCCAAATAGTTTATATCGATACTTTTTCGCAACGCATTGAATTAACATTAAAAATATTTAAGTCAAGTTTACTATAATATGCAATATGACAAAATATTTTATTTATTTATACTCTTTATCGTACATCTCAAATTATATAGTTAATAAACATAACAAATAAAAAAATAGTACAATAGGTGGCCATATCGCATTGAGCGATTTCTTTCTGGCAATATTTGGATGAACAGGAATTATGAGCGTCATCGAAATCGACAAAACAGTCGATACGGACTCGTGCAGCACTAAAACTAGGACGGCGCGAGTGATGTACGGGTGTGCGGGGTGTCCCCTCCCCCACGCGTCACCTCATACGCCGACTGCCATCTCGACATATCGGGTACTATACTAAATAGATATTTTTAGAAACACTCCATCCTACTAATTCTACTATTTTGTACTTTTCTATTAATATTATAAAGACAACAGTTTATGTGTTTATCCCTTCTTCACGCTCAAACAGCTGGCTAGACCCATGTAGATTTAATTTAGTATGCTACCCTGAGATGTTACCCTGGATTAACGCATAGGCTACTTTTTGTCCCGAAAAATGTAGTATTTTTCATAAGTTGAGCAAGGAATTCAAAAACGTATATTTGCTCCTCTGTCAAACTCTGAGGGATGGAACGGGAAATAAAGGGATAGAATAGCATGCCTTGAGTCATGGAACCCCAAACTGACTAAAACCCACTACCACTGAGCCATTTTTTTAATATTACAATGTATTGAAACTTTAATAAAATGTAATTTTACCAGCGTTTTAGTATCAAAGTTGAACTTCATACATTATGTTTCTTAGGCATGTATTAAAATGTGTTTGATACAACTTTTAACATTGAAACTAATTTTTAAAGCCCCTACAATCCAAATTTTACAATTGCTCATCATGTGATTCAATGTTAAAGGTATGCGCAGACTACTATCACCTTTAATAAATTGACAAAGGTCTATGACGATACCTCCACTTCCAATAGGTGTGGGTAAGATACAGCCTAACTGGATACTAATAGAAAGGCAGATAAAGAATTTTGGTTCAAACGAGATTTTTTGTGAAGCGGACACGTTTGAAAAAACACATTTTTACCAGCGATATACGTCTCACTACAGAGCACGGGCCTCCTGTACATCCGAAAGTACAATTTAGAGGGGTATTATCTACCACGCTGACCTAGGGCGGGTTGGCGAACTTAACATACCATAGAAATTCATACAAATTGCTATGGTATACATGTTTCCTCGCGATGTTTCCCTTCATCGTTTTAGTGCATGGTGACTGTCTATCAATACACAAATGATTCTGAAAAGGCAGAGATGTACCCCGGGATTTGAACCCCCAACTCCAGTGAACATGTTGGAACAGGTCCGTTACCAACAGGCCAACACGCACTTTCACATACAAAAACATAAAAAAAAACACAGAAAAAATATGCCACAAAAAAAGGATCCGTGCAGGAATAAATCCAAAAGTACCCATCACCTAAGTACTAGGTAGGTTCAGAAACTACTTATTCAGCTGTAATAGCTACCGCTCTTTAAATTAGGTAATTTTGAACACAACCATTTGCTTCTATATACTGGGTATCTCAAGACTGCTACCCGAACGCTAATGCTAAAACGAAGCCGGGTGGTAGTTTTAGTGACTACAAACACAATGGAAAAAATTTCGCAAAGAAACGCAACAATTATTATTTATGTTTTTTTAAATATCGTCATTTTTGGGTGGTAAATCAATAGTTTGTGCTAAAATAATAATTAAAGCTCTTTTATACCTTAGATTATTTATAAATAAAAGAGTATACAATATTATTTTAGGAAAAAAAATATTTGCCACCTAATAGAAATAGTCATAGGAAAAGAATAATAAAAAAATCGCTTTTTATGCAACTTTTGCTGTTGCATTGTGTCTGAAGTCTCTTAAACTACCACCCGGCTTCGTTTTCGGTAGTAGTCTTGATATACCCTGTATAGACCAACTTCTTCAACACACAATTTCCTTGTGGAGTTGGAAATGACCATACTAAACTAAATGACAATAATTTGCTTGCGGTTGTTGGCAGTTATGTCAATGATAATGCTTCTTAAATCACCTAAATAACGAGTTATTATATGGATATTAAACTCGCAACTACAAACATCAAACTGATAAATACTCTAATTAGTTCCATCCACCTAGTCGCATTGGATCCGACTGATAAACTGTGGGCCAAATTTAACATAACGTTGAGCAAAAATATGCATGAATAGCAGTGTGGACTGAATGTGTTCAAGTGCCATTACTGTCCCGTTTTCACTCTCATTAACACAATATTTTCAATCAATGAATATCAAAAAAATTCCTAATATTAATATCATTATTTTATTTTTTCAAATAAAATGAATGAATGAAATGAATGAATGAATGAAATGAAATTAATGAAGTTAGGATAACAAAATCCTTATGGTGGCTCTGAAAATTAACGAACAAACGAACCCTTAAGCTGTATTATATTAGAATATATGAAATGGACTGACTTTATCCACAAATCTATTGTGGTTTTTATAGCTGTGTTGCGCCTTTTTATTTGCCAGTAATACGCCTACCGATCGGTCATGTCTTTCCGTCCTATGATTACCATAATCACCACGTTGCACCACACCAATGTATCAAATCAGTCTACTTATGGCTTGAAGAATTAACATAACATCACTCCAATGTCTTCCTGGGGGCAGGCATGGGTGCCATAAATGCCTCTCATAGTTTCCTAAGATTTTCCTTCTCAATATTTAATAGAGTGTATAATGGTTCTCAGGAAAAGATCCCTTTTAACAAAAATGCCTCCCATTGATTCATCAAATCTGTGAATTTCTTGTATTTTTGTTTTGTATTTCGTGATATTTTGTGTTCTATTGTAGTTAGTGTGTTAGTAGTCTTTACTTTTTTGTCCAAAAACCTCACTAAAATCACTCACTCATCCTGGAAATCGAACGTAGTGCCTCACCATTCACTGTCGACAATTGTGACAGCTACAAGATTATTAAGGCAACCAAAATCAATTACAATATGAATTTACTAGCTAAAGTTTAAACTTTGCACTACACTCTTTTATGCTTTCTTATTCAAATACGAGTAAAAAAAGACCTTTTTATTAAGAACTATAATTGACGCTTAAGGTTTAGTTGATAAAAGATTAGCCGTGGAAGCAATGCGCCTTCATTAAAGTCTCTCTACAACCAGCCAATTTTTCAGTTTAAACTCGAGCCATCTCTCCATATTCCTGTCATAGACTGTTTACATAATCTTCCTGGATTCTAATATTCTTAGTAACATAATAAATCAGAATGAGTTTGTTACTCTGACAAGCCTTTACTTCTCAACTGTTCATCATGAACTTTCCATACGCATTATTACTGGCACAAAAAAACGACTTTAATAACTGACAATTACTTTAGTAACTAACAAGAATAAATTACAACTTAAATCCTAAATGACAGCAATGGGGCTCTGTCTATAATGGCCTGGTGGAAAATCTGATATCTAGAAATTCTTTGTTCACAAGTTATCTTAAGCACGCGAGCATGATAATGAGCTTAATGTAGTTTATATTGATTAATGATAATACGACATTTCGCTTGCCTGTGCATCTCTAGAATCTTTTGGCCCCAACGGCCATCAGTTCTACGCGTTATGTGCTCGGCCCACTGCCACTTTAACTTGCGAATCCTATGGGCTATGTCGTATAGGCAAGGGAAATGTCGTGCGCTCGCCTACAAGGTAGATGGACGACATGGCTAAGGTTGCAGGAAGTCTCAGGATGTTGGCCACTTCCAGCAGATCGATGTGGAGATCCTTGGGGTAGGCCTATGTTCAGCAGTAAACTTCCTGTGGCTGAGATGATGTAATGATTATGATAATTATGAATAATCTTTACTTTTTAACTAAAATGCTTACTAATATTGTTTTACCCTATCCAATTTATAGGTGTTTCACCATCGTTTACAGTATCGTTTACGCATACAAGGATGGAAGGGTCAAGAACTTAAGCTCCTATACTTTATACGAGTTTACGTTCTCACCCCTTACGTTCTACTATTACAGTGCTACCCAAACGCACCTTATCTGTATCAGTATATCTATCTAGACTGATATTCATATTTTACGACCAGCTTTAGGGTTTCCAGAAATTTCTATCACCATACGAAACGCAACAGTAAAGCATTCACTTCACGTCAATTTCCTATGAGACAGTACGACCCAAACGAACAGTCTCCTTTGTATTATAGCAGTAACAATCTACAAGGTTGTACAACTTATACATATTTCAAGTGTATAGCCGAAACTTGCCGTGTATAAAAACTTTTTCCTTACAATATTCTCACGGCTAAGAAATATACACTTGGCGATAATATATATGTATAAATGTAATAAGTAGGTGTTGTTCTGTTTAGTCGCCGCCCACCGAGCAATCCTCGCAAAATAAAATGATTTCACGAGAGCCCGAAATTCTGAGTAAATAAAGAACAAAATATTTGTAGACCGATTTCGTTGCGGAGCTTTTCATAAGATGTGATGTGTGCTAGGTTTTAGTAATAGTTCTATCATGCTATTCTAATTTATATTTCAATCTGTATTTGAAATAATTAAAAATATTAATGTTAAAGTTTGTCACTTCTACTTTTGCTTCTGAATTATAATAGATAATTTCAATAAAAATAAACCAGTAGAACATTAATGTGGAATCCTATCTTAATTAAAACCATTAATTTTCAATTTTTAGCATAACTTATTTTTTTAACACAAAATTGTAAGATTTATTACCAATTTTAGTTATTTTTATATATATTTTATTAGAATACAGAATATTTTAAACCAAATGCATAATTAATAAAAATAGTCTTTTTGAAGATTACTATCTACTTATTGCAAGTTTAATCATTTATACGGTTCGACATGATTTCGAAAAAACCTTTATCACCAATATGTTTCTAGAAAATTTAAAATGTTTTATTTTAATTTTTACCTTATCTTTTTAAGTCCTATATTTCAATAATTTCTTTAAATTGTTTATACCAATTGAGTTAGTTATAAGAGAAAATCTATTTAACATTACTTACTAAAAGTACATCTTTTAAAATGTACATACATACTGTGTCCAAAAAATAAGGTGACATTGTATTTATTTTGATGATTCTTTATTTATTCTTCCAAATCAATTTAATCCCCTTCAAAGTAATCCTCTCCCGATGCAATGCACTTATGCCAACGGATTTTCCAACATTCGAAACACTGATTGTAGCCACTTTCCGGGATGGCCTTCAGTCCCGTCTTCGCTGCGGCTTGAATCTCCTCTATCATATCAAAACGGTGTCCCCGGAGCGGTCTTTTGAGCCTGCTGAACAGGCAGAAGTCGCACGGCACTAGATCAGATGAATATAGGGGTTGCGGAACGATATGGGTTGAGTTTTTGGCGAAATTATCACGAATTACTAGTGCAGTATGGGACGGTGCATTATCGTGGTTTTCGGTACCAGTCGAGATGTGACGCGCTTGAGGCCCAAACATCCTTTAAAATGGTATTGACCGAGCCTTTCTATATGCCAACCTCATCAGCAAGGTCTCTAATCGTTAATCGACGGTTTTTCAACAACAAATCTTTGATTTGTTGGACGTGAGCTTCGTCGGTTGAGGTTGATGGTCGCCCAGTATGCTCTTCGACTTGGACACGTTCACGGCTGGCTTGAACTCACTATACCACTTGTAAACATTTTTTTTAGACATAGCCTCATCACGAAAGGCTTTCTGCACCATTCTTAACGTATCCGCAGCAGAAAATTGACTCCGCAAACAAAATTTCATGCAAATTCTTTGCTCAACAAATTTCGACATCGTAAAAAACGAAGAACTCACTTTTAGCAGCTCACAAAATGACGCGTATCTCAAACACTATTATAATGAATATTTTGACATGTAATTTGACATGGATGTCACTGACAGTACTACCAAACTAAAAAAAAAAAAATTCTCCAAATCATTCGACGCGCGCAGGTTAGATTCAAAAGTCACCTTATTTTTTGGACACAGTAGTATAAAATGTAGAAATGTAAATTAATAATCTTAAGAATAACAGAGGAACGATAGCTTAGTAAGGATTAAATTGTATCGGCGAGCCCTGACAGATCCACAGATTCGATCCTGAGGCTCGTTTAATAAATAAATACACCCAACAGTCACATACATAATCCTGAACCCACACTAAGATCGAGTCTTGTGTCGTGGGTATCAGAAACTACGAGAGACTTTTCAGTCTCACAACACCCAGATCCGAAACCAATACCTGTGGTTCATACAAATATTATTTGGTGCGGGGATCAAACCGGCGACCTCTCGTTTCACAACCGGCGTCTAACTAAACTGCACCACGGTGGTTGTCAAATTTGAAAATGAAAATAATTTATTGAATCCATTAAAATGTTCTACATCATTTTGATTCAGTCATTTTATTATCTACCACCCGATTCGGAAAGCGGTTTTCACTAGAGAAGAACGGGCAAGAAACTCTAGTGTTTGAGTCTTTGCCATTTCTTTGTAAAGAAGAATGAAAAGGCAATGAGGAACTACCTTCACATTAACTTCAAAGGGAGAAGACACAACGAGGTCATTGTTATACATGTCGGGGTGTTCTTATGTAGAGCCCACATGTTAAATAATTGTAAATCTGCCCTTAGGAATCTACGGGTGGTTGTAGAAGCAATTTTATTAAAGGAAACCCGATTGTGGTTCTATTTCACTACCCACAGTCAGAGTAAGGGTGGGAGCATGACAGTTTGCAATATAAAGCGCGTCCGGATCGTAGACAAGGCATATTCGAGATCCAGCAGTCGGCAGTGAAACAGTGACAAACGCGTGTTTACTAAATTGTGTGTGTAAAGTAACAAGCTGTCGCAGATATTTGGATAAATCGTTAATCCGTTAATTATAACGTGTGGTGATAATTATAATTAAATAATTAACACAATGAGTTTTATATTACCGTCATTCCTACATCAGAAGCGGGATCGTCCTACGCTGTATAGCCGCAACTGCTTGGTTATCAACATCAGCTGGCGCAGATTCTGACGTGAGTACCAGAACTAATAACTTGAGGTAAATTATGATGACTGGTGACTATTATGTGTAGCTGTCGTGTGTCTCTCGTGTGTGATTGTCATATTTGGCCCACGTATGTGGCTGTCATGTGTGGTTCACGTATTTGACTGTCATGTGTGACTCACGTGAGTAGCTGTCGTGTGTCTTTCATGTGTGACTGCCATTTGTGGCATAACTATCAAAATTTAGATAAAATTACTTCGTATAGAGAAGCTATCCCATAAAAATGTCTCGTTCGAGTTTAGTAAAAGTTGAAACTAAATCGCTGCAGCGTAGAACAAATAATTAGTCATCTAACCAAACAGTATAACCATGCAGCGCTAGATCCCTTTCAGGATGTAGTTTTCTCGCGACCAAAAGGTCGAAAGCGCCGCGAATTTCATGGCGCTTATGCGTTTTTGAAAGATTGGTGTGCGGTACATGCACTGCACCTAGGTGGGACACATTTCTCACAAATAATGTCTTATATAGTGTAAAATTGATATCGATGACAATCAAATTGTAACTACCTACATGTAGGAGTTATACGAAAAAATTATACCTACTACTAGAATCAATCAAGAAAGATTGATGCACATCTGTTCAGCTGTGCCCTTGGTATTGAAATAGCCCATGTGCTGCGGTGACTGCTTACCATCAGGTGACACACCAACTCATCTGCCTGCCTAGGCCATTAATTGTTATCAGGAGCAGTGACATGGAGCTGTGACTGTGAGCCCTGGAAGTTCCAAGACACCTGCATCTTCACAGGAGTGTTTCAAATTGGTGAGATCTTTCCATTTTTGTTTGAATTTGGTTTTGCCATTTTACTTTCGTTTATTCGTAGAGCAATTTAAGAAAATATGAGGAATTGCGCAACAATATAGATTACACCACGCACTAAAACGGTGAAGGAAAACATCGTGAGGAAACCTGCATACCATAGCGATTTATAAGAATTTCTATGGTATGTAAGTCCGCCAACCCGCACTAGGCCAGCGTGGTGGACTATATGGCCTAACCACTCTCAATCGTACTGACGATTGTAGAGGAAGCCCGTGCCCTGCAGTGGGACGTATATGGGCTGATACAAACAGATAGATTACTTAAAGAAAACACAACCTTAAAGCAGAGGTACACAGATACCAATCTCAAAAAGGGGTATTGCATTGTTCCAGACTAACTTCATGGACTCTTCGATGAAACGAAATGCAGACGGCAGGTGCAGAGCACGCTCCGCCGCGCCAGTCCAAACTGCTGTATCGGCGCAGCAAAAACAATTCTTAATGTATTAAGACCTACTTAGTAATTGGACCAAAAACAAGCCCACTGAGTTTGATTCGCTGGATCTACTCACAGCTGGGTCGTGTCGCGTTATTTCCAGTGGTAAAGTAAGCCCGCTGAGTTTGTTTCGCCGGGTCTTCTCAGGACAGGGCCGCGTTGGATCCGGTGGTAATTTTAAAACGTTTATACCTACGTCACGTTTCGTATATCCTCATGGTCCAAACAACGACAGGGTGCCCGTGCACTCTTATTACTCCCGAAACATAGAATCAAGCTAGGCTCGATGAGAATAATCGACCCACGCATTTAAGCTACTATTGATACCAAGAGCTTTTTAAAAAATAGCATTTAGTAAGAGATTTGTAAGGTGAACGTTTTCATAGACACAGTTCACATGAAGTAATTTGATAATTAGTAATTACTATAATTATTGAGGGGTTTCTTTGAGACCTGTGAAAAAAGAAGACAAAATACAGTCTGATCTGCCAGAGTTATGCAAAAAAAAAAGGAAATTTGTGTAAGCTAAAGGGGAATTATCCCGGTCTAGCACAGTTCGGTCCAGTTTTAAAACTGAAGGAACAATCTGCGCACTTGAATGGTTGTCTGAAGGGAATACTTTCCGGACTAGACTGTATGATAATTATTACCATTTTGCGAATTGTTATATTATGTGAACTGAGTCAGGATGAACGAACGAATGATTTCCTTAAATGATGTATAGACAGTAGACACACACACGAGGACGTGTGCTCGTCAGTATGGCCGTGTCGGGGTGTTCTTATGTAGAGCCCACATGTTAAATAATTGTAAATCTGCCCTTAGGAATCTACGGGTGGTTGTAGAAGCAATTTTATTAAAGGAAACCCGATTGTGGTTCTATTTCACTACCCACAGTCAGAGTAAGGGTGGGAGCATGACAGTTTGCAATATAAAGCGCGTCCGGATCGTAGACAAGGCATATTCGAGATCCAGCAGTCGGCAGTGAAACAGTGACAAACGCGTGTTTACTAAATTGTGTGTGTAAAGTAACAAGCTGTCGCAGATATTTGGATAAATCGTTAATCCGTTAATTATAACGTGTGGTGATAATTATAATTAAATAATTAACACAATGAGTTTTATATTACCGTCATTCCTACATACACATAATTGTTGTACTTATTATAAATACTGCCAGTTATACCAATAACATAGTGTAAGTACGTCAATTAAATAGATAAGCTTGTATATAATTTTGATAAACAGGTCAATTTAAAATTATCAAAAGGTCTGGGTTTTTCGCTATCGACATTGTGTTGTGATTATTAATTATTTATTTATTTATGCATATACTGTACTGTATCAACCGATAAATACCCTCTGCTGTACAAAAGACATCTTTACAGTCAAGTATTATAAGTTTTATTGAGAGGATTTCGGGCAAAGTTTTTATCGCTGGCATATTCATGGTTGGTGGACTTCACATGATATCAAACTTGGTGTAAAACCCTATGACACCCTGGTTTACTACCAGTTGCTTTCCTTCGCCAATATTATCAATAATTTATTTGGTTAACTTATTACAAGAATTCTGGTTGTAGGTCTCTGTATGTGACAGGTTGCCCGGGTAGTCCCCACCGCAATGTCTATTTGTCCAGCTAAACAGTAGTGTAAAATTCTATTTTGTTCTGGATTGAAGCACATTGTAGCCAGAGTAACTACTGAACATATTAAGACTTAACATCTTATATCTCAGGAATGGCGAGAGTAGGTTGCCAAGCATTACTTTGCAATTCAGGGTCTGGTTTGGTTTTCCTGCTGTCCATGAGTGGTCGTATCACTATTCACTTCCCTACAAGCGTCTCGCTATTCTGTTCTTTAATATGTGTGTATAGAAAAGTGCTGTGTTCTAGACATCGCAAATCCCACAGTAGTCTTTGCATAAACAATATAAACCCCATTGGTGTAATTATTACACTAGCCAATAGAATATCTCAACAAAATTATAAAACATTATACATTTTTCCTATCTTTTTTTTCATTACAACGAATGGCGATACTAGCACGCCATTTGCCTGATGGTAAGCAGTACGACCGTTCATAGACATGAGCAAAACTAAACAACACCATGAAATATCAATGCTTGGTAATCCACTGCGCTCGCCATACAGAGACATAACATGTTAAATCTCAGTATGATCATTAGTTACTTTGGCTACAATGTCCTTAAACCGGAATTTAACAGTTCATCTACACTGCTGTGTTTATATTGTGTTTATATTCATCTAATAACAGCAACTGTTTCCCAAGCAACTCTGACTCAGCCTAATGGTATAAGAGATATATCCCTCTTAATCATAGAAGAGACTCGTCACCTACGTGGGTTCTCATTATGATAAGTAGCTCAATTTAATTTTCAGAAGGTTTTGTGTACCTTATATATTGTATTTATCAACTAGTATATTCTATAATATATAAACGATCACAAATAGCAATACAAGTGTAGCAATACAAGTAATACAAGTGTAGTAGATAATAACATTTCAATCGTTATATTCTCCAATTTTGCCATTGTGATTCACAAAGTCTACAGGCTTTTTATACAATCTCGTGCAGTCTAGGAGAAGTGAGTGAAATAGGCAGCATAAATTCCGCGAAAAATAGCACTTAATATTGTTAAACTTCTGGAAATTTCGTGTGTGTAATTTTAAATGTGAGAAATTATTGAAATAATTATTAATAGAATACAGTCAGTTTTTTTGTTTACAAATTATGTGAAAGGTTAGTAGCAATAGCAGAAATATAGAGCATTCTAAAACTTCAAAAATAACAAGGTGGTGATGTTAATTTAAAATAGCCATAATTCCCATTACTACTATCAACTAATATTTTACAGGTACGCTGATTTTTTAATACACTAAATTGTATGCATTCAATATAAATACGAGTATACCAACAAAAAGCAATAAGTAACCTGAAGAAGATCCTTATGATTCAAGTGCAGGTAGTACCGTACTAACTGTACAATTTACTAAGAACCGCTTGCACAAGCTGTGGTTAGCTCGGGAATAAATGTGGTCGTTATCCAATAAGGATTGAAACTAGTCTAACTCGAGCAGAGAGAGAGCACGTCTAATGGACTACAATGCCTTTAACGTACCCCCTACGGCCTAATCCTTAGTAACAAATATTAAAATCTGTTGAAATTACTCATAATTACAAATCCTATTTTTAAATATAGATTATTCGCACGTGAAAAAATCTTAATTTAATTAAGATTTACAATTTAAAAAGTGCCTGTGAAAAATATCTCGAAGTTTACCAACTTATATTTTGTATGCAGCTAACTTAAAATTCAAGTCGCAGTGAAACAACGTATCAACGTATCGTAAAATCCACTGCACCAACCTACTTATTTATTTCAAGTACCTTTTTTATTTCGTGCGATCAGTAGCCCGTCTTGAGTAGTTTTTTTCGTTCGTTATTTATTCATGTTAGTAAAATCATTATTACCACGACCTCTCCGTCAAAAAAAAGACAAAGAAGAAGAGCTAGTAAACGATATCTAAAAAACTTTACTGTCAGCCCATAAGCAATATCCTCGCAATCAAATCTATTTAGAGTAGTTAGGCTAATTAACAATATTGACGGAAAAGCACCGATGTTATAGCAAAAATTACAATTAATTAAAATAAACTTGTTATAACTGTCTAATCTCGTTTATCATAAAATTATCAAGATATCCCACCAACCCGCACTAGGCCACCGAGATGGACTATGGTATAAGCCCTATCAGTTGTTGAGAAGGCCTATGACTGCATTGGGTTGGATATGGGGCTGAACATTATGAGTATTGTGCGGTATTTAAAAACTAAAAGAATGGTCCATGTGACATAATAAATATAGAAAAAAAAACTACGCAAATTTTTCTATAAGGAGGTAACTACAGTATACTTATAATATTTTTTATAATTATTTTTTCTTAACCCTTTACTTTCAGAAAGAAATCTATATTTTCCTCAGATTTGCGTTGTATATTTTCTAGGGAGGATGCAAAAGACAGCGATTCTAAAAGTGGATTCGGAAAAGTACATAAACACAGTGGATCCACAAATTATGGTGGTTTCATTCTTCATTGAATTACATAGGGGTTAAAGAATTCCACTGTTTCAAAAACTATTCTTGGATTTGCTCAAAAGTAGAAGAGGAAAAAATAATCTTTACATCTCTGAGAATATTTTTTGGCCCTTCTACTTTTTATTGGGTACTTTTAATTTAAGGTTTGGAACTCTTTAAAGGAAAAATGGTAACTCATTATCTTCCACGTGTAGTACATGGAATAAAATAAAATAAATTTCGTAGCTTTAAAAGTTTAGGAACCGCTGCTAAACGGTACTAGTGAATACAAAAGCGAATCGGTACGGAGTGGTAAGTATGGATCAGTTTAAAATATTTCCATATATGAGACGATTTTTTCTTTTGGTGTATATTTTTATACAGCAAAAATATAGTAACAAACTATTTAGTGCATTGTATATTGAGCTACGTACAGAAAATCTTTGTAATTATGACCGTGTAAAATATGAATGATCGCTAGTTTTATTCGTATAAATAGTTTACTATGATGGACTAAGATATGAAACACCTACCTGAATTAGTTAATGTGTTATCGCCGAGCCCCGTGGAAGTGTCGACGTCGGCGTGCGCATCTGTAGACACGAACGCGAACAGCGCGCATGCCCACGCGCATCTTACCGCCACTGACGACAATCTTTGCGCTCTTGCGCAACCCCTTAGGCGCCTTCGCTCGGCCATATCACATCACAAAAGTACTTCTAACTAGTCTACCACAATAATAACTCGAGTGAAAAGTTTTTGACTAAGTTATTCAAAGTTCTGAGTTGACTAGTTCAAAAATAAAGTTTGAAAAAAAAATGTGAACGGAGTTGTGAGGATGTTATCTACTAGGCGCGGACTCGGAACGATACGATCGCGGGTGCGACTTGCAGTGTCGGTGGAGCGACGGCGGCGTGTGAGCGTGGTCGCGATGGCACTGTCCGGCGCGGATCCGCATCGCGTCCGCGACCGGCTCCTTCGGAGTCGCAGCGTCTCACACCCGGCCGTGAGGAGGGCCGCTGCGCGCGCACCCTCCTCGCCGACCAATCACGCCGGGGGGTGGACCCGCGCGTAAGACGCACGGAAGTATATGCGAAGGCCTATGTACAGATGATAGCGGACAGGTGGTTTCGCGGCCGTAATTAGGCCTCTGATAACTTATTGCTACATAAATATGCTTAAACGCTGAACGATTAAGATAGCGCTCAAAACCCGAACGAAATGTCAAATCTATGCCGGCATTTTGTGGAACTTAAGTTGGGTGTGTGTTTGCCAAATTAAGGTAATTTATTTGACTTACAACTAATAAAAAGGTTTAGTAGTGGGTTTACACATTTATTATCTGATAGGTAAATTATAACCATAAATATGAATGTTAATAATATTAACATGTAAATATTTTATACTTACAAGTAAAAAAAATAATAACACAACTACATACGCAATATAATATTATGTAAAAAACGTTATAAGAGCAAAAAATCCTAAATATTAACTCAGTTTTAAAGACTGCTATTGGGATGATAATTGGAATCCTGACAACTAACCATGAAGAAATGTATACGTATGTAAAAATATTTAAACATACTAAGGACGTTTAAAGGCAGTGCTGGTAGATAAGGACTGCTAAATAGTAAATAGTGCATTATGTTAATACATAAGATTATAATTTTCTACCTCAATCATAGCTCTGAATATATTCGTCTATAGTTGGCGCTACCTGGTAAACATTTCCACAATATATTTTTTGAGAGAATGTCGTTGTCAGATTACTACTAATTTTGCTTTATTTGTTACGTGCTTAGTTTAAAGCAATAATATGTGTAAAATAACTTGTAACTCTTCAAAACGATTGTTTTAATGAATATAATATTTCATTCAATATTCTCTCTCATTCGTGTATCGGTTTAATTTGTTGTTTAAAGCACAGTGGACAAGGCGCTTATTATTCAGATAATATAAAATTAGATCAGAAAGCATTTCTATTTTAAAATTTAAACAAGACATAAACCCTTTCCAATTTTATTCCATTACAATAGTCCCATTCCATCATAATAGAACCCAAATAGTCGTTTTGTGGCAGGATGTTTTCCTCGTTTGTGAAAGCTCTTTGACGCACAGTGTAGAGTTCCCTATGTAAAGTTAAAGTTCCTAATATTCGAACATCGATAAGTTAAGATATAAATTAAATTAACTTACACCCAACAGTCACATACATAGTCCTGACCCCACACTAAGATCGAGTCTTGTGTTGAGGGTATCAGGAATTACGAGAGACTTTTCGGTCTCACAAACACCAAGAACCGAAAAAAATATTTGTGGGCCGCACAAACATTTCTCTTTTCACCTGCTGAGCTCCAAAGTACTTCGCAATCAGAAAGGTATTCATAGTATATTTTTACAAAATAAGGCATATCTGTATCATATAGTATATTAATTACATAATTTTGAAGTGAAAAATCTATAGTAATATTTAAAGCTGAAGACTGTTTGTTACCTCTAATCTCAGATTATTTTTTCAGATTATATATATTTCAACACGCTATGACCTATAGAAAGGAAATACGAGGACATTCTATTCGTTTTTCGTGGTCCGATTGGTCCATATTCTAAAGTGAAAGTCGGTATTGATCATTTTGTTCACCATTTTGAAAAGTTTATCTGCTCCCGAGCGAAGCCGAGCAAGACCGCTAGTTTATTATAAAATTTAAGGAAGAAATATTTTTTATAGTTTTTTGTATATTTTGAGGAAAAAACTCTGTTGCTCTGTGATATTTGAAATATCGAGAATCGAGAATTTTAAGAATATTTGATAGTTGATAGTTCTCTCGGTGCGGGGATCGAACCCGCGGCCTCTCGTTTCACAGGCGGCGTCTAACCAACTGCGCCAAGGAGGCTGTCAACATGTTTATTTAGAAGATTTTCTTTAAATCCGATAAATTTGCTCGCTATGGCCTTTTTCCGGTGATGTGTTGTCAAATAGACCTCCGTTTTCCAAAATATTATTTAAGTACACACATCTATAACTTCGAATAGAACATTACAAAAATGCTTAAGAATAAAAAGTCACCATTGCAAATTGTTTGATATTAATATTTAAATGTAGTCATGTATTTCTGTATAAATACACCAGTTTTATTGAAATACAAAATTATCTCACAAATAAGCTAATGTTAGTCTTTATGTGAGCCATAAAACATATTTTACGATACTTTCTGACTTTTTTATATTAGAACTTTAATATAGTTCAATTTGGCCATGTGATATTGACTAACATCGATATTTATTGTAGCGACGCTCCTGAAGGTCACTCACATTAGCTGGCCGCCGAAAATCAGGCCAATTCCGAACAACTTTAACAACTTGGTAACCCTTCCCCGCATGAGTAAATCTATGAAATATGTTTAATTTCGACTTTTACTAACTCATAATACGTCAATCTAATGGAGTCGCAGAATGTACAAAATTGAAACTGATGAAACATATACGCTGATGAATTTACATGTTACATATTACGATATAACTTTAATAAAATAAAATGAATTCAGTGTTGATGAACTTGGGTCATTTTCTGTTAAAACCTTAATAGAAACAAAACCCTCAAAAAAATATCGAGTGCAATAGCAATTAATAATCTAGATAATATGCGCCAATTTCTGTAAAACTTGCCATGTGTGGTATGTTGATTTTTTTACAGTGAGGTGTCAAAGTTGATTATTAATTAATTTAAAATTTCTTCCGTGAGGAATTTGATAAATTTTCTTAAAAAGTAGACTTATTCTGATGTAATTTGGTACTTAGTTCTAAAGCTTACCTATTTGAGATTGAAAATGAGAATCCAAATAATAAATAATATAAACTACTTGTCATACTCTTGTAGTGTTGGTCAAGGTAGTTATATTTTAATTTTCACTTGGAAGTCTGTATTTTGAAAACTATCGGGTATAGGACTATATTTTTTTTGGTTCCTGTGCCCTCATAGCTTAGTCTATCTCTGGTTATCGTTTTTGTCTAGTTCTGAGATAACCTGTATTTGTTGTCAAGGCATCTATCGACAGGTGTTTCCTTAATAATCGGGAACTTTTGACAATTATCTCATCTGGACAGACATATTGATACTGATGTCTTCCAAAGCCACCACGATCGGAAATCTATAATAGCTACCCGTGTGATGTGACCCCTGTGTCAGAGGCTTGCGTAGACACACCTTCAGCTTTTATAAAATGACGAAAGTCTGACTGTGATGAGCTTTTGCTGTAATAACATGCCACAACATTGAGATTTTTCTAATCTTGTCGGTAGAGACATTACGTAAATGGTAACGCAAGAACGTGTAGGTATTCTTACATTACAAATAAATATGTCAATTCGTACAATTACATATAATTTACCTAGTACATATGTTTCCATTGTAACTGCCATACAAGTTCATAAAACTCTAGTTTTCATTTTCAGCATATTTTAAAATAATTATCTTTGAAATGACTTCGGGTATATTACTATCTCATCATGTCTCATTATACTGATAGTCAATGTGGTCTCACGAAAAACTAAAGGTCAATGTACCTCCTTCCGAAAGGATAATCTTTAAGGAAACCCAACGCTTAGCTATAATATCATGTAAATGATAATGAGGTTTCACTTAATTTTAGATTAAAGTGGTAGAGCTACTGAATTGTTTTTGGACCAAAATAGGAATGGGCCATTACAGTCGAGATGCTACTCTCTTGTTCGTGTTTCATTTGTTTGTTTTTCATTTTGATTGAAGTGGTTCCATTATTTTATAGATTACCATGAGACATAGATGACAGCCTCCGTGGCGGAGGCGGTTGGACACCGCCTGTGAAACCAGAGACCGCGGGTTCAATCCCCGCACCGAGAGAAATGTTTGTGCGGCCCACAAATATTCGTTTCGGGTCTGGATGTTTGTGAGATCGAAAAGTCTCTCGTAGATCCTGATACCCACGATACAAGACTCGATCTTACTGTAGGGTCAGGGCTATGTATGTGACTGTTTGGTGTTATTTATTTATGTATTATTTACTGCTGCTTTTTTATTCGTTTCCTTCATTCAATGATGACTCAGTAAGATTGATTCTGCATTTTTATTGTGGTCGTTGTGTTTCTATTCGGTCAAATTTGAATATCCTATCACAAAAGCGAGTCGCGTTTCGAGTTCAGCCTGTGCATACGGTTTGTAGAAAGATAGGATAATTGTATCAAAATATGCGAATACCCGGAATATGAGCAACTACATTTTATTCTAAATTCAAAGCCAAATTCTATATTCGGTTTGCTATATTATTATTATTTTACCAAAGCTCTAGAGAATTCGCTTAGGGCAAGTCTGCAGGCACTTTATCTATCATAGATTAATGAGAGAATAAATGTTTTATGGAAGTAATAAATACCACAACGTTCAGCACATAAAAAACATTTACAGTACTCAAAATTTAAAAATTATTTTATTGGTATTAGATGCTATACTCGACTGAAATAATATTTACCGAGGTCTGCCTTGTCATGTCTTGCTATATTTGCCCATACACATAGTATTATTGGCTCACTTTTTCAGAAACTTAATGAACCCGCAGTGCAAAAGAAATTCAGTCTAGATTTTTATTTACCTTTGTTTTCTTGACTAGTCTTTCCACTTGTGTTTTTTTTATGTAGGAACAAGGAAATGTTTGGATATATTTTGTTTATTTATGGCGTAGTAGTGAGTACGAGATTATTTTATTGTTCACGTACGTTTCAGACCTGGTACACGGATTATTGTTCATCAAGAAGCCAAATAATAAATCTTTAGGTATCCTCACGACACAAAACAAATCAAATGATGCTATTTTCGAGGAACTACAACTCTGGTTTCAACGTTTGACTCAAAACGCCTCCCGAAAGATATCACTCTCAATCATATGATTATGAGTCTTCGACTCATAATATGGCAGTACCTATACCTTTTTATATTTAATCTCTGTTGAGACAGCCCGTGCCCTGCATTGGGACGCATATTGGCTATTATAGATAGGTAATGAGATTGAATCTTTGCATTGATATTTGCTAAAAACTTAATAGCCGCTCCAAACTATCATTAATAATGGGCTACAATGCGCTTGGTAATTTTCGATACAATTTTTGCATCTCTCCAGAGGAGCGTTTCCAGGTGACGAATTTTACATTCCGCGCTAAAGCATACAATTGTGATTGTTTGATCCAGTATCTATTTGCACGAAAATAAATGAAGGTGGACGTATTTCGAAATGATTAATTATCAGGCATGAAAAATTAATGGAAATGCTAGAGCCAGGCTGTTCTCGGTCATGACTCATCATGGAAGGGCAGGCTCGTCTAAGGCGATACCACTATTTCACAAGAAATCGAAGAGAAGCGCCAGCTTTGCTGTCATGTTTCCTTGGGTGAGTGCGATTTCCGGATGCCCAATTCCCCTTTCCTCTTCCTATCCTTTTTATACCCGCTGTCCCCCCGATTTGATAGGCCAGCAACACATCCATGATCCAAGCGTTGTTGATATTGATGGGCAACTGGCAGCGATCACTTATCATTAGATGACCTGTTTGCTCGTTGACTGTCGATTTAAAAAAGCAAACTACTGTCAAACTTCTAAGTAATTACTTGGTAGGGACGCCTATGGGAATGGGAATGCGCTTAGTAGAAAACCTGACATAATGACATATTTATCGTATTACGCAAACAAAAATTGAAACAAAACCCATTTCAAGTTAATAATAAATAACACCCAACAGTCACATACATAGTCCTGACCCCAAATTAAGATCGAGTCTTGTGTCGTGGGTATCAGGAACTACGAGCGACTTTTCGGTCTCACAAACACCCAGACCCGAAAGAAATATTTGTAGGCCGCACAAACATTTCTCTCGGTGCGGGGATCGAACCCGCGGCCTCCCGTTTCACAGGCGGCGTCTAACCGACTGCGCAACGGAGGCTGTCAGTTTAGACAGTATTTCAATTGTTTAGACCAGGCTAGCATAATTGTGTCTACCGACGAGAAATATCCACCACTCAGTGTTGGACAGGCGAGACCAGGGGCGAACGATATTCAAGTTTCTTGTAATATCTCACAAACCTTATTAAATCACAGAATACTAATTAAGTACATGTAGTAAATTGGTGTTTCGGCTATCTATTAACACCAACATTTTTGCAACTGATACTCGTATTTCAGATTTTGAGAAATATGACCAAATAAGTACAATGCGTATCGTGCTTGGATCAGGGGTCGCGACAAGAAGGATTCTAATATCAGTTCCCTTAAAGAAGCCTACAACCGAGCCACCGAGGCTTACAAGAAGGCTTACGTTAGAGCGGATGCCCAGCGCGTTAGCAGGATTGGGCTTGCGTTGATAAATCACCCGACTAGCAGTCGTGCTTATTGAAGTTTGGCCAGGACCGTTCAATCTAACTTCTGCCGTCCAGCGTAGCCTCCGTTGAGGTACCCGGAAGGTTAGCTAGCTCACAAGCTGCGTGAGAAAGCTGCCTTACTGACAAATCTCTTTGCGGCTAATTCCCGCCTCGAGGACCGTGGTTCCCAGACGCTGCCAACACTGCTTGATTGCAGTTTCTCAATGGCGGATATTCTCATCAGGGCCTGTGATGTGCGGCGTGAGCTACGGTCTCGCTTCGTCCGGAAAGCCAGTGGTCCGGATGGGGAACCAGCGGTGGTTTTAAGAGCTTGTGCAGCGGAGTTGACTCCTGCATTGACTCGCCTCTACCGAGCGTCCTACCGCACAGGAGTTGTGCCTGAATCTTGGAGGGAGGCCAATGTGCAACCGATCCCCAAAAAGGGTGATCGGTCAGACCCTACCACTTACCGCCCTATCGCTATCACCTTAGTGATGTGTAAGGTCATGGAGCGGATCATAAACGCTCAATTGATCCGCTACCTGGAGGATCATTCATTGATTGTGTGCATCATCAATGAGATTTTGGATGTCATTGATTTTACAACATTTTTGGGTATTACGCTAGACAGGAAACTTCAATGGGGTGCACACATAGCTTGTCTTGCTGGGAAACTTAGTTCAGCGGTATACGCTATCAGCAAGGTTAGACAGCTAACAAATGTGGATACTGCATGCTTAGTTTACTTTAGTCACTTTCACAGGCTTATTTCCTATGGTATTTTGTTGTGAGGCTGGGCTGCTGATATCGAGAGTATTATTATTTTGCAGAGCGGGCGATTCGCTCAATCTGTCAGTTGGATACTAGGACCTGATGATAAAATGATCTACCTTTCCATTCCTGTCATTGACGGCTGACAAAATAGAATAAAATCCAAAAACTGTGTCTATATTTTATTGCCATGTAGGCAGACGAGCTAGCGGCCCGCCTGATGCTAAGCGCTACTGCTGCTCATAGACCTCCGTAGTGCCAGGGGACCAGCACAACAAAGTCGATGCCTACCTCGATGAGAGTACTCTCTTTAAACCTCGTTTGAAGAAGGACAGTTCATAGCGCTGAGGAAACACCGATGCAGGGGGTTCATTCCAGAGCTTGCACGTACGTGGTAGGAAATAACGCTTTAAATGTACCGTTCGGCAGCGGTACGCTTCCAGGTGGTGGGAATGAACTCTACTGCGGAAACGTGTGGTGCGATGGTACATAGGCGACGGTGGTACCATCTCAAACAACTCTTCGGAGCACTCCTCATGGAACAAACGATAGAACACACAGAGAGATCCGAAGTCTCTCCGCAGTCCTAACGGTTCTAATTTGTCCGTGAGATCGGGGTCATTGACTATTCGACAAGCTCGTCGCTGCAAGGAGTCAAGTGGGTCAAGCTGGTATTTTGTGGCACCTGTGCAGAGGTGAGAGCAGTACTCCACGTGGGGCCGGATTTTCGCATTGTAAAGCGTCTATCTGTGACCTGACGTAAAGTACCGCTTGGCTCTGTTCAGGATTCCCAACTTCTTGCTCGCCAGTTTGGCTTTGTCCTCCAAATGACTCCTAAACTCGACCTTGCTTGATATTTCGATGCCAAGGATCCCATTACTCTCGGATCCTTGGAGAGTAACTCCTTGGAATTGCGGCGCTATGACAAAGGGGTCCTTCTTCGCAGTGAACACGCAAACTTGTGTCTTCGAAGGGTTAAATTGAACTAAGTTCAATTCACCCCATTCGGAGGCCCGCCCCAGAGAGCTCTCGATTTCAGACACAAGGTGAAACCATCTTTCCATAATGGAATCAAGAGAGTGGCTCTGTTGGCTGATGTACTGCAGGTCATTCGTACTATCATCTGCATAACAATGCATACTATCAATATACAACATGTCATTGATATGCAGGATAAAGAGTGTCGGCGATAGCACCGAGCCTTGTGGAACACCAGCATTAATGGTCTTGGTCTCGGAGCAATAACCGTCCACTACGACTTTTATCCTCCGATCATCCAAAAAGCAGCATTTGCAGAGCCCCTCAGGAATTCCATACGTAGGTAGCTTCGTCAGAAGCCGTACTGGCGGTCACTAATCAGCTGGCGATCTTCAAGAAACCTCAGGAGCTGAGTGTTTATAACCCGCTCCAAGACCCTGGTGAGTAGGGATGTGACAGCAATCGGCCTGTAACTGGAAGGGTCCGATCGGTCACCCTTTTTGGGGACAGGGTATACATTGGCGACCTTCCACGAAACCGCAACCCGGTTGGCTTTATAGGAAAAACGGTAAAGGCGCGTGAGCACGGGTGTCAACTCAGGGGCGCACGTTTTAAGAACCACTGCCGTCTGGCCCACTTGACTTATGGACGACAAGAAGCCTGAGCTCCCTGATAGCACGCTGGGCGATTTTTATGTCAGATAGGAGACTCTCACAAAGCGGGATGTTCGGCGGTGTGGCTCCCCCGTCATCGAAAATCGAGTTCGAGGCAAAGAATTGGGCCAAGAGATCGGCCTTCTCCTTTGCATTGTGGGCCAAACTGTTATCGGGCTTACGCAGTGGTGGGAGACTGGACAGGCAGAAATTACCCTCAACAGTCTTAGCAAGCAACCAAAAAGCACGACTCCCAGAGGGATAGCTCTGGAGTCGCTCGCCAATTCTGCGGATGTGCTCCGCCTTGGCCTTAGCTAAGGCTCTCTTGTTGGATCTAGAGGCGGCATTGAATTTCCGTTTCTCCTCCTTTAAAATTGGATCACGAAGTGTATTGAAGAGAAATGCGTCCAAAGTGGTACTAGCGATACCAATACAAATATTTATCCCGTCATTATCATAATATTTAAGAAAGAAAGCTGTATATTAATATAACAGAGAACAATAGATAATATTTGAAATAGGTCCAGCGTGATGGGCTAAGCGTATTCTCAATTGTACAGGAGTTCATTATTTTTTTCAGCCCATATACGTCCCACGGCACAGACCTCTACAAGAGTACGACGGAGAGAGGTTGGGCCCTAATATAGTCCACTACGCCGGCCTAGTGCGGGTTGGTGGACTTTTACATACCATAGAAATTCTACAAATCGCTATACTAAACAAATTCCTAACGATGCTTTCCTTCGCCATTATAGTACTTGGTGATTGACTGCGAATAGTCATAGATGTGCCCTAGGATTTGAACCCGCGACTACCGTGAAAATATTTTAATCCGTTTACCGTTATTATACCTACAAATAGGCCACCAGGCACTCGAATTTGATATCACATCTATTTGAAATCATATATTCTCAGGAAAGATGGAGCTTTAAAACTCCATCCAATAAACGTAGCTCATAATATCCGTAATGGAATATAATTATAATGCTACAGATATTTACATTAAAATAGCTGCTTCACATTTTATAATTAGTTTTATAGTTTTATTTGCGCTTTATAAGGCTGTATGGCCTAATTCTTTGCTTGACAGAAAAGAGACTGCAGTGTGTTGTCAGTTTGACAGTCACAACTACAATTACAGTTCTAAAACAAAAGCTATAATTCTAGCATAATTGGTACAACTTTCTTCTTTTACCGCCCTTATATCATGCGTGTACGAATGCGATAAAACAAATATATGAGTCATAAATTGTAGTTATCTATTTTCATTGATACTTGAGTATTCCGCAAGTAGGTAACGTGTCTTTGTGTTATAAGAAATTGATTTAAGTGATAACTCGGCTAATACGTTTTGTCTATGATAAGTAAACAATTGTCTTTATAAAATTATGATTCAATAGCCACATACATTCTATTACAATGGATCAAACAAATCGTGGACGTAGAAGTGATTTGGATATAGACAGTTTTCGCAGTGATGATGCCGGGTATGACCGAGCTCGTATGCGGAGACAGTCTGGTGGTTTCGTAGATTTAGGAAATGAATCACAATATGGCACAGGAGGTCACCAAGCATCTGGAGCCAATGAGATTTTTGCAGACATACAGGTATTATTAGTGTTCTACTTTTAAAAAAATATGTTCAGTACTTAAGTACACCACTAAATGAAAGTTCTGTGAATCAGTTTAATGACATAAATTAGACAACTAATCTTGGGCCCCTTAAATTGATGTTCTAACCAAAATTATGTCTAAGAATTGAAAAAACATCTAATATTTACAACAGCTGTTTATAAAGTCAATGATGTAATCCTTTATTTATACTGATTAGTCATACATAAACATTTGCATGTTGCAGGGAGATGTTCCTTGGTGGAAGTCTAACTTCTTCATATCACAACCAGTGCTATTTGGGACATGGGACGGTGTGTTTACATCATGCCTTATCAATATATTTGGTGTCATTGTATTCCTGCGGTCTGGATGGATGGTGGGCCAAGCAGGATTAGTACATACAATTACTATAGTTGTTTTTACAGGTAATATTTTATTTATTTCTATTTCTTTATGGTACACTATTCATTATTCATATAAGACTACAGTCTTGTATTTTGAATTAAATGAAAATTACTTAAGTATTGCTCAAAAAAATATATAGTCTTTTTCAATCTGACTTTATTGGACCTTACATGAGGTGGGCACTCATACTCAGGAAATCCCAGGAAGAGACCTATGTTTGGTAGGGACCTTCCTTTAGCTAAATATATAGCATTCAATAACATATCCTAGCCCTAACACTTAATCTAGTGCCACATTGATTTGATATTGTTTGTTTCAGTGTTTGTAGCATTGATCTCAGTACTATCAGCGGTAGGAATATGTGAGAGATGTAGGATAGAGAGTGGAGGTGTTTATTTCCTGATAGCGCACACTTTAGGATCACGAATGGGTGGTGCACTGGGCATAATTTACTGCTTTGGACAGGTAATACTATGATGATTCATTATTATGTAAGAGAAGATCTATATATTGTCTAATTGTAAACCTTAATTGCTCCAATTTGAATTTATATTAAAATACCATAAAAATGGAATTATTGGGGTGCCTAAATATATTTAGAGTTTATTTATTCCTTATTGTAAATGATTTGTTTACTTTCAGGCTGTAGGTTGTGCATTAAATGTATTTGGTTTTGGTGAATCAATGGCAGACTTAGTAAGTGCCAGCCCGACCAATCTTTTTGCACCAAGAGGATTTGCTATTGCTGCTGTCCTGTTGCTTGGTACAATAAATATTGCTGGTGTGAAATGGGTGATAAAGCTACAGTTTGCTCTTCTTGTTGTTATACTGCTGGCAGCTTTTGACTTCTTCCTTGGTTCACTTACAACTGTCCCAGGTAAGACTCGGTATATTTATGTTACAAGTATTTATTGTAATAGCAGATTCAAAGCCAGTTTGGATCCAAGACAAGACACAGAGCTCCATTACATGTCTGATCGTAATTATAGTTACAACAGGACTCATTACTTCTGTATCTGTATCAGCCCATATACATGCCACTGCAGGGCACAGACCTACTCTACAATCAAGATAATTATTGAGAATGCTTCGGCCATATTATAGTCCACACAGTGGTGCTTACTTATTCACTCATTACTAATTTATAAATAATATTTTTTTTTTCACAAAAATTGTATTACTATGCAAAGCATAATTTCATGGTGTGTATATGCAGGAAGTATCCAAGGACAATTCACTGGTTGGGATGCAGCCACAATAGCTAACAACACTTGGTCTAATTACCAAGATAATTATACATGGTTCAAATGCTTTGGAGTTTTCTTCCCAACCATCACTGGCATATTGGCAGGCATCAATATGAGTGGAGATTTGAAAAATCCGTCAGACAATATTCCTAGTGGATCTTTGGCAGCCATAGGCACTGGGTATGTTTTGTTTTATTATTCAACTTAAACCAAATCATATTGAATAGTTTTTGTGATTCTTTTATGGAAAAGAAAAAACATATTTTGATCATTTTTTATTTATGTATCTGAATATAACAGCAGATAAGAAATAAATTGATAGCATTTGAGTTACAATTTATAACAATTACAATTTTATTTATTTTCAGAACATTTTTATACCTCATGTTTGTTATAACATTGGCAGCTACAGTTACCAGAGAGGCGTTATTGAAAAACTTCTCCATAACAGCGGATATATCAGCGGTGACTGTGTTGCTATTGGCAGGCCTTTATGTTAGCTCCATGAGCTCATGCCTGGGCGCCATGTATGGGACGCCTCGTGTCCTACAAAGTATTGCTAATGAAAAGGTTATTCCAGGATTGGAAATACTTGGGCATGGTGTAAGTAAACTTTAGAACCATTATTTCACTAAGTTAATTTAAATACAATATTTTGAATCATTTTTACTTTTTTGATTGAAAATGTCACATAAGTTCAGGAATATGTTCAATTGATTTGCCATACAAAAATATGTTGCTCTTATGGTGTTAGAGGTTGTATCTAAATCAAGACGTTTTATCTTGTTTGTGTGCGTCAAGACTGTTCGTAATTTTTATTAGTACTTTTTTTTTTAACATACAACTCATAAAGATAATTAGTACCTACAACTCAAGCCTAAGGCATATTAGTACACAGCCAGTTTTTGCTGTCATCAATCATGATAAACAAAAGGATACAAGGGTTATAAATATTATACGATTACGATGAAAATCGTGCAATATAAATTCTGTTTCTGACGTAATTACAGTACCTAATCATTATCAGTAACCGTTATGTGTTAATAAAGTTTTCTTTCACTTCATGCTAGTATTTTTGTTTTTCAGAGAGGTCCTAATAAGGTACCAATCTATTCTATGGTAGTAGTGGCCATAGTTACAGTCACCTTCATCATAATTGGCGACATAAACAAATTAGCGCCCATAGTCACAATGCCATTCCTCATCACGTACGCTAGCATTGATTATTCCTATTTTGCTCTTGCTCAAACCTTTGATTTGCAACACAAACGAGAAATGAGGTATGTGTTTTTTTTTTATTTCTCTCTTATCACTTCATCTTTTTGGTTCAATTTCATCACTTCTGCTGTAAGTATATGTTGGCCAGAATGCTGATGAGACCATGTTCTGATTTTAAATTTCGTTGTAGGTTCCAAGGACACTCTCAACGAGATACTCAAGTTTATGGTGCTACAGGCAGTGATCTTGACCTTTTGTTCCCAGAAAGGATTAGACACAAAACTGTTGGAGTATGTTTATTCAAATTACCGTCTTTTTAGTCTAATAATTACTTATACAAGGTGGTATTGGGATATGGTATTTAATTTAAACCACATGTGCCTACCCATCCCAGCTAACATTTTACAAAGTTAGGAAAAAAACTTTATGGTAGCTTAGTCAAAAGTCACGATCTTTAAGGCTCAGGTGAGCTCCTGAACAGAACTGAAATTCAGTTAGGTAAAAATAGTCTTATATACCGGGTATCTCAAGACTGCTACCGAAAACGAAGCCGGGTGATAGTTTTAGTGACTACAAACATAATGCAACTAAAAATTTCGCAAAGAAACGCGACCATTATTTTTTATGATTTTTTAAATATTGTCATTTTTGGTTGGTAAATCCATAGTTTTTGCTAAAATAATAATTTAAACTCTTTTATACATTAGATTATTTATAAATAAAAGGGTATACACTATTATTTTAGGAAAAAAAATATTTACCGCCCAAATACGGTCATAGGAAAAAAATAACAAAAAAAAATTGTCGCTTTTTTTTGCAACTTTTTCTGTTGCATTGTGTCTGAAGTCACTGAAACTACCACCCGGCTTCGTTTTCGGTAGCAGTCTTGATATACCCTGTATACAGGGTGGCCAAAAAAATTCGGCCACGATTTTTCCCAAAAATCATTTAAGTCATATCACCTGAGTTGATGAAAAACATGTAGGTTAGATTGAATACTATATTTGAATATCAACCTGTATTCGTATTAAAATAATTAATCATTGTATTATATTGATGGATATTGCAATATCAATAGACATCATAATCAATAGGTGCTGAAACTCGCGAAACAACACTATTTCAAACAGATCTATGCGGAACATTTTGTAATGGATTAATAATACGCAGTTTACTTTATACTTTTTTACAGTTTTTTACTGGTGGTAGGTCTCTCATATGTGAGAGGCTATCTGGGTAGGTACCACCGCAATGTCTATTTCTCCCGTGAAACAACACTGCGTAAATGCACTGTTGTGTTTCGGATTGAAGGACATTGTAGCCAGAGTAACTACTGGACATATTGAAACTTAACATCTTATGTCTCACGATGGCGAGCGCAGTGGAATGTTGCTACTGTTTATGAGCGGTCGTATCGCTTACCATCAGGCGAACGGCTTGCTCGTCTCGCCATTCATTGAAATAAAAAAAATATGAGTTTAGATAATTCGTAATTACTAAAATATCTACTTTGATAACATTACAGGATTTCACACCTTCCCCAACAGATTCTGCTATAATGAATGGTCGGATGTCTAACGGAGACGTTAATCGAGAAGAAACGAGTGTTCATTCAAAGAATAAAAATTGGTATTCACATTTATGTAACAGATGGCTCTCATTAGTTGGAGTAAGTAATAAGAACACGAAACTTATTATTTTATATTGACAGCTTTGTTGTACCTTGGTGATCATAAATTTTTAAAAATCGACTATTAAATAGTAAACTGCGTGCATAGCATAACTATGGTAAACAATGCTGCTATAAAAAATATGTTACGAATTTTATTTTATTTCTATTTCTAAAGTTTTTTTTTAATTTCATTTCAAATGTCCTCTTTCCGATATTCATGTTCTATTTGGGTATAAGTTTGTGCATTTGTTATTATGACTCACTAAATATTTTTTCGTTTCCAGGTGGCAATAAAGTTACTGCTGATGTTCCTCGTACACTGGGCGTACGCGCTCGGTTGTCTGACTATCGTTTGGTTGGTGTGGCTGTACATTGGGGCAGCTAATCCCGCGGTAAAACCAGGACGTGCGTCAGAATTCCACTTCTTCCACTGGTTGAAATTAGCATTCCTACAAGCTATTGGGTACGAAAAAATGTTTTTTAATTATTGGTCAATTAAATAATAAAAAAATACACCCAACAGTCGCATACAAAGTCCTGACTCCACATTAAGATCAATAAGTCTTGTGCAGGTATCCGAAACTTCGAGAGACTTTTCGGTCTCACATCCACCCAGACCCGTAAGAAATATTTGTGTGCCGCACAAACATTTGTTCGAGGCTTGGATTGAACTCGCTGCCTCTCATTTCACAGCTGGCGCCTAACGAACTGCGCCACGGAGGCAATCACAATAAATCAAATATCAAATGAAAAAATATCTTTGACATCGCAAGCCAGTCTAATGATTGCACATTATTCTTCATCATTAGCTTAATAAAACAATAATGCCAATTTTTTTTTGCAATTTTAGCAAACGACCACTAGAATACGAACAATTAGTTGTGACACCCGTACATGCGGATATTACATTAGAACAAGAAAGGCTGAATGATGACAATGAAGACTTCGCGTCGCGCCGCCGCTACCACCAATCCACAGCGTTGCAAAGTCATCTGGTTAATGTTACCAGCTAATTCTGTACACTCTTCTTTATACAAACATGTAAATTGTGGTTGACAACGAATTCGTAATGTGAGATAAAACGTTTTGCAATATTACTTAATTCACTGCTTAAATTTCGTGCCTATTCATGATTAATTAAATTAATAATATGACTAAATATTGTATTCTTAAGCACGTTAGAAACAGTTACATGACACTTTTCTGAGGTTTAGTTCAATGAATCAAATTAGCAAACATAAAAGTAGACATAAAAATAAGTGTTCAATTTTAAACACTAATCATTCTTTAATGTCAACTTTGCTAATCGACACTTGATTTATACGATCTCCAATAAGAAACATTCTAGCATAGAAATAGCAAAGAAATACTTTGGACATAAAATATGGGCGAGATTTACGATAACAATATTTTAGGAAATAATTTACTGCCTGTTAAGTAGTAAATGTTTCTCTTGACCACGACCATTATGTTTGCGCATTGCGCAATCAAGATAAAATCTGTGGTATTTTTATGATACATGTGGATCATTCTATTGGTCTAAAATAATTCCATGCTGCAATTATATAATTGACTGATTTTGTATCGACATGACGAATGTGAATGTATTTTTATCAATTAATTTTAACGTTAGACACGAGATTATGAATTATTTATTAAATCTACTAACATTAACAATTTTATAATCTTGTCAAATAAAGTTATTTTTGTAATACTTTGCCTTTTCATAAGTTATTCCCGCTGATGTGCTGTGCTCAAGGATCTTACACTCTCACGGCACAATATTACACATTGTAAAATATACCTTATTGAAAAAGCAATTAGGCTTAAATTTGTTTACATATTTTAGGAACGTAAGACGTTCCCTGTATGGTAGTTATTTATGATTATTAATAGGCACACAAAAAGGCAGTAGTTGTGTTGTATTAGTCAGTCCCTGGTGTAAAAAAACTAAAAGTTTATAAACCTATGTAACCACGCCAGGTAATGTCAGTACATTTTTTATGGTTCATAGAAAACGTCAATGCTAGATTTCATAGTGACATTCACACCCCTCCCTTGCCGGTATCACCCCCGCCAACACAAGTCGCCATTTTGACAACCAAATGTCAAAAAATGTCGGAGAATCGTCATTGCTGGTCATTGCTGGTCATTGCTTATTTCGTGTTGATGAGAAGTGTTTGCGTCGATTAAATTCCGCCTCTTTTAATCCACAAATACAGCAATACCCCGTAACGTTTCGACATTTATCACAATGTATCGCAAGTGTTGTGTACCCAAGTGTAATAGTTTACGACAGGACGTTAAATTACATCAATTTCCCACAAGGGAAGAAAATAGATCGTGGTGGTTACAGTGCATAGGAAGTGATTGTGAGGACACGAAGAATATGTATGTTTGCCATAAGCATTTCGAACAAAGATTTGTCAACACGGCGACAAATCGCTTAAAACGTGGCGCCTATCCAACCTTATTCACTGAAATAGAAATTACTTCAGGAAATTCGTCAACGGCTGTTGAAGAAACTGGTAAGTTTCTCGAAGTACGTCAAAAATATTGTTACTACGCCACACGTACCTGTTTATTTATTTATTGTCGTTTTCAGTTTCAAAAACGTGTAGTGTTGATCACACCTATGCAAGGAAACGCCACATTGATCACTCCTATGCACAAATACCAAAATGTACTCAGAATAAAGTGGCACGATCTGAAATAAATGGTATGTACTACAATAAAAATTTTACCAATATATTTTAAATGCAATTAATAATGTACAGGAAAAAATATTTAACAAATATTCAATCAAAAACTTTTGCATGTTCTCAAATATGATTAGAAATGAGATCCAGAATATATTTTTTGCTTATATTGTAAAACCAAAATTAATTTTGATTATCTTGAAGGATAATTGTGATAAAATAAAATTTAATGAAACAAGTATTAGAATTATTTATAAATTCCTTTTCTATCTGTTTCCTTTCAGTTACTTCTACTATGAACTGCCCTCAAACTGCTATTGCATCAAGTAGTATTGTAACCCAGGTTCCACAAGGTATCAATGAAATTTAGTATGTTTTTAATTTGTTCTTTTATAACATCAATAATATTTTACAATCACTTAATACTTGTTTGTATTTTCAGCTACCTCTAGCATAACCCCCAGAAAGGTTGTTAGAAGGAGGCTAATAAAAAGTGTGGATACATTGTCTCCACGGTGTAAATTATTCTACAAGGAATACAAAAAAGCAAGACGTATAACAAATTATGCAAGCAGAGCCAAGAAGGCTATCAGCTTTAGCAAGCAAAAGTCTTTAGAGGATCTAACTACAAAAAAGAATCCATTAACAAAAAAAATACTGTGGATGCAAATTAATTTGTGTGCAAAGAATAAGAAGGCTCTTAGATTTTCGTTAGAAGAGAAACTCATAGCTCTCTCAATTTACAAACAAGGACCAAAATCGTACAAATTTTTACAGAAGATATTTATTCTTCCGTCAAAAACAACACTAAAAAAATTAATTAGTCAGTTAGATATAGACACAGGCATCAATCCAAGAATTTTTGATCACATAAAACAACAGGTAAAGTATCACATTATTATAAACAATATGTAATTTATTATATTATGTATTATAATACATTACACCATGCTTCAAAATGCTATAAGCATAATCAAGTATTTCAGAAAAAAATCTAGTATAAAAGTTTATTACTCCCTGCATTCCTTGTATTTGTTTGTTTACATTGTTTATAAGTTCTTTGGCATTTCTTTCATCTTCAGCCACATAAAGACCATTGCTGAACATAGTTAAAAATGTATATGCTGTACAAATTAAGTTGTAAATTTGTACAACACAGTATTTCTAAAAATAAACCCAAAAGTGTAATGTATATATGATCCATGAAGTAGTTTATATTCAAATTTTATTTTATGTTTCAGGTGGAATCATGGGATTACAAAAAAAAATATTGCACTGTTGTTTATGATGAAATGGCCATTGAAACTGCACTAACATACGCAACTCATAAAGATAATATAGTGGGTTTTGTTCATTTGATGGAAAAAAAAGATAAATTTGCTGATCATGCTCTCGTATTTATGCTGAGAGGAGCTGTTTTTAAGTGGCAGCAACCCGTGGCATTTTATTTTTGTGAGGGTGCCACTTCCAGCCTCGAATTAAAGAACATTATTAAAAATATTATTGCGGCAGTAACTGATACTGGGCTTGTACCAATTGCTCTAGTGTCAGATCAAGGAACAAGCTTCCAAGCTGCTATCAATAGCTTATTGGAAGACACTAGGAGACAACAATTAAATGTTGGAGATACAATTGGTAAGATTAATCTATCTGCAAAGTTGTAATATTTTATTAGAACAGAATATTTTGCAACATTTCTTCTGTTACAGATGACACTATTCATTTAAATGGAAATTCTTTGAGCATAATTTTTGATCCACCTCACCTAATCAAAGGAATCAGAAATAATCTTTTAACAAAAGATATGATGTTTGAAGGGAAATTAGTGAGGTGGAATGACATAGTAGATGTTTACAATGCGGATTGTAAGCACGGCGAAAGTAGGATTCTGCACAAATTGACAGATCAACACGTAATACCAGAAAAAATTAAAAAAATGAAGGTAAATATTACAATCTTTCCAGATTAGAATTCATGCTGCATGTTTATATATTCACTTAATTAATGGATTCATTCCATTTGGTCAATACAGTAAATATTTATAATGTGATTTACGTAAATATATATTTATCATGCTTTTCTCTTATGTAAGAGGCCACCTGGGTGGGTACCACCACAATCTCGATTTCTCCCGTCAAATAGCAGTGTAAATGCACTGTTGTATTTCGGATTGAAGGGCATTGTAGCCAGAGTAACTATTGGACATATTGTGACGTAACATCTTATGTCTCATGATGACGAGCGCAGTGAAATGCCAAGCATTGGTTTATTATTCAGGATGTTTGGTTTTGCTACTGTTTATGAGCATTCGTATCGCTTACCATCAGGCGGACGGCATGTTCGTCTAGCCTCTCATTGCAATAAAAAAAACTTACTTGAATTCTATTATTCAGCTTATTAACTTATAAAATATCTTAATATAATACTAAATCTCAATTTTTTGCCGCATTTAAGGGTACTGAGTACAATAAGATTGCGAATCGTGAATTTTTGGGTTCAATCCCCAAGGTTGGCTAATCCAGTTTCTGTGAGGTTTTCGATTAGACTTTAATTTATATCCAGTATTTGTTAGCTTACTGCTTGGCTTGCTAATAAGTTACACGACTTCTGGAGGGCTCTTGTATCTTCGAGGCGTGAGTGGGCGTAACGATTTAATTCATTTGCGATGTTTGGTTGTAGGTGAAGAACTGTGTACGCGTTATAAGCAAGTCTGTGTCAGCAGCATTGTCGTACACCTCCGCTTTTCGTGAGTATATACCATGTATATGTTAAAAATATATATTGCTACATTTTTGCCTAAAAATATACGCAACATATGCTGCATTAACTGTCGAACCAAGAAATAAACATCTGGGTACGACGTAATAGAACTATTGTGTTCATTTTAAAATGTTTTTTAGACACCACATTTTTATACATAAAGTTGTGCCGATTAAACAAAAGAGGACTTAGTTGGCCAGCCATTAAAATAATTGAATACAATGACTGACCATTAAGCTTACGCGGCCATCTGGGTTCGAAGCAATATAAGTATTATGTTCATTTTAAATGTTTTTACACCTAATCATTGTATATAAAGGTGTGCCGAATAAACAAAAGAGGACTTAGTTGGCCAGCCATTAAAATAATTGAATACAATGACTGACCATTAAGCTTACGCGGCCATCTGGGTTCGAAGCAATATAAGTATTATGTTCATTTTAAATGTTTTTACACCTAATCATTGTATATAAAGGTGTGCCGAATAAACAAAAGAGGACTTAGTTGGCCAGCCATTAAAATAATTGAATACAATGACTGACCATTAAGCTTACGCGGCCATCTGGGTTCGAAGCAATATAAGTATTATGTTCATTTTAAATGTTTTTACACCTAATCATTGTATATAAAGGTGTGCCGAATAAACAAAAGAGGACTTAGTTGGCCAGCCATTAAAATAATTGAATACAATGACTGACCATTAAGCTTACGCGGCCATCTGGGTTCGAAGCAATATAAGTATTATGTTCATTTTAAATGTTTTTACACCTAATCATTGTATATAAAGGTGTGCCGAATAAACAAAAGAGGACTTTGTTGGACAGCCATTAAAATAATCGAATACAATGACTGACATTAAGCTTACGCGGCCATCTGGGACCGATGTTATAGTAGAATGAAGGCCATTTAAAATGTTTTTGAATTGAATGCTTATAAAAGTTCAGGTGTCCATAAGGTACAAAGAGCATAGATTTTGTTTCATGACACAGTGAAATTAATGGAATGGAAATTATAATTGCGTGGCAGCCTTTTATGTACATAATAATGTGAACAGGTGTCTCCAAACTTAAACGTTTATATTTGCAAACATTAAACGTGATGCCAAATAATTGTGTCTCCCACGCCACGAATACCCGTGATATTTATTTCTATATTTATTTATATTTGTTTATATTTGTTTTCAGCTTTTTACCCCGACGGCAGACCAGTGAGTCATAGTATGAAAAACACAGCAGAAGCAATCGCATTTTTCGACGACCTATTCGACAGCGTCAATGGCGTGAACACTAAAGGAAAACTAGTGAAGGGAAAAAATTTGCGCAAGGCAATTTCTGCTAGGTCCGCCCATCATGAATTTTGGAATGACGCAATAAAAATTTTGGAAGGCATAAAATTTTTTTCAAAAAATGGTAGTTTAAAAAGTGTGCCTTCCATCAAAAATTGGGTAATAACCCTGAAAAGTTTCCAAAGGTTGTGGAACTTAATGGCCTCGAAAAATGTAATAATTATGAGGCCTAGATACTTCAACTCTGACATAATTGAGAATTTTTTTGGGCAAGTGAGGGCATACAATTATAGATGTAATAACCCAAATGCCTATGCATTTATAAATACGTTCAAATCGTTACTCATGACGAGATTTATTAATTTTCATTCAGAAAATTTTAATTGTGAAGAAGATGCTAGCCAAAGCATTTTAAAAATAAAGTCGCTGTTCAACAGTAATAATTCTGCACCAATGGCTGACTCCGCATTAATGGAATCAGTCAGCAAACAAACGGATATTTGTAAAGAAAATATTCAGCAACAAGCAACACAGGAAAAAATCAATTTACATTCGAGGGCATACACGGCTGGGTGGGTAACTAGAAAAATATTGGCAAAAGTCAACCATTGTTTAATATGTAAAAAGAACTTGTTGTCAACAGAAAGCTCAACTCATGCTTTTATTAAAGAAAAAGAATTTAAAAGTATGCATGGTAAAAAAAAACTTACCTACCCATCCGAGTATGCTGTAATAAGTTTTGGTTACACCATAAAAACTACAAATGAATATTTGGAACAATATGGATATACAAATAATATAAGTTTAAAAATAAAAGAAAAAATAAGTTCCAAATATTCATTTGATTATCTGGATTGTAATATTCATAAAGAACTAGTTGCTGAATATTTTCTTAGTATAAGTATAAAATTATGTATTTTTAATTGGTGCAGTATTATAAATAAAATATTAAAAGGGATTGACGTATCAAGAGCGGAATCATCGAATTTGGGACCAATGCAAAAAAAGGCGTTGCTTAAATTTAAGAAAAAAATAAAAAATAAAAATGTGAATAAATAACAGATTGTTTTTATTTTAAATTATAATAATACAATTCAAAGTATAAATACAGGAAAAGGGGTCGCAACTAGCAAATTTTTATAAAGCTGTAAGGTTTTTATAAAACCAAACAAAACTATTATTAGGCAGCACGGTTTTTTTCCATTGCCTGAACTCCACAGCTAATAAGTAAAGCATAACTTATGTCATATTCTATTCTCGCAAATTTCGTTACGGTCCAAAGCCAATGTTCCTGACATGACCGTCTGTTCTGTCTATGTAGTCTGTGTATGTAACCTAAGGTACGTACGCCTTAGGGTCGAGCCCGAGATCTGCGACTTCGCAATTCATTAGCATTCCCATTCGGCTACCGTATTACAAGAAATTTAGGAATCTTGCTTTTTAATGGATATTATTTTTATGCTTAATATTAGAAATGTCCCACTGTATACATTCATGCGGATACACTAGTGGAAAGGGACACGGCTGCCTTCTTGAAGCTGTACTCTTCGGAACGCTTTTGAAGTGGTCCGTCGGGTGTTATTCCTTAAAACAAAAGATATTAATATGTAGTCATCAAGTTGATTTTTAAAATCGCAATGCCAACGCTCTCTTTAAGCGTTCGACATAATCTACGCTTGATGACTGAAGATGTCAGAGACTTCATAAAAGAAAAGTCAGGAGCATCACAACTGTCTGTGAGGTAGCATTATGCTGAAATCAAAGTAGATATCGTACCTACTTATGCCGGCGCCACACATAGCAAAAATATTTTAACCCTTTTTTACACTTGAATAAATACATGTGTGGCACGGATATTTGCGTATTTGTGCAAAGTTTGTTTAAGTATTTGCGTATTTGCCATTCGGTGTCGGTTTTTCGACCACACATCAAAGCATGCTAGAAACCCTGTTTTACCCCTGTGTCTACACCATGGACGTAGTATATAAACAGGACTGCGCACTGTCATCGGAAAAACGAGCCGAGCGAGAGGTGTAGGACGGTAGGGTTGTGTCCCGTTCCTATAGGGTGACTATGTATATGTTTTGGGAAATACAGGAATTTTAATCAAATTGGCTAATATGGTAAATATTTCAGTTGTAATACGTCGAATGAAGCATTTTGTTTTTGAGGTAACAAACGTGATATTGTCTAACCGTTTAAAAAATATTTGACCACCAAAATATGGTCCACCATTAGGACCTAGCAAAAAAGTTCAAAATCATAGTTTTATACGTATACTTTTTATAGGTGAAATGAAAAATGAAAATAATAATAATAAGCCTT
This sequence comes from Hyles euphorbiae, assembly GCA_023078785.2. Classification (NCBI taxonomy): domain Eukaryota; kingdom Metazoa; phylum Arthropoda; class Insecta; order Lepidoptera; family Sphingidae; genus Hyles; species Hyles euphorbiae. The sequence continues at coordinate 10,937,091 of CM041033.1, read as the reverse complement.
TATTAACAGCAAAATACAGTTAACAATCTTCTCGTCTATTCACAAAGTGCGTATGTTGTGTATTATCAGTGCCATTCGTGAGGGTGTGGTAGCTGGGATCAACACAGAGATTCTTACCACCATCTGTCCCGCCATTACCGTGGCCGCTACCATAACCAGGAATAGCGGGGCTGCCGGGGACTGGAGTCCTGATCCTGGTTTTAGCAACTATTAGGCTTTTTTATTTTTTATGGCAATACTCACCACGCTTGGCAGACGGATTCGAGAGCGCAAGAGGGTACTCGCGTTGTTGACGCTGCTGTCCGTCTTCAACCGGGGAAAGTTTGCGGCTAGAAGATGTTATTGGATAGGAAAGTATGGAATGTAGAGATGGATACTACAGCCACGAAGGGGAAAGTTGGTAGTAATAGCAGTAGCTCAGGGGGCCGAGATCGCATACCCCGCAATGACCACTAGATAGGAGCTTCCCTGGCCTACTTCGAACCAGATACATGTTATTATTCATACCAACTCTTGTAATAACTAAAATCAACGTACCGTCTATCTCATCCCTAACGAATATCCCTATTTTAATCGAATCATTAACAATAAAGTTCAAAATTACGGCGATAATTATCAATTCTGACTCTAAATTTCAATTTTTCATGTGTGAACCACCCGTTCAGATATCAATTTTTAGACCACCGGATCAATAAAGAAATGAAATGAAATCCCATAATTCTATTTTTCTAATATTATTCACGCCATTATTTTCACTACCTTTCAACCCTTATTATAACCCCTTTATGGTTTAACTTTAAGAAAACGAAGTGTGCAGTTATTTTTGTTACAAAATAACTGTAGTGCTGTAAAAGTAACGAGAAATAATGTACCCGTATGTATTCGTTACTTTAACAATCAGTACTCGTTACTATCGTATCGTTACTTTACTCGTTACTTTTGATATTTCATATTTTATTTATAAGAGCGTCGTATTGCGTACGGATACGGAATGACGTTGAAGCCGCGTCGACCGTCGTCGTACGTTCAGTATGGGATACAGCATACTTACTTATACGTTACTTAAATGCGGAGGTTGCATGTTTTTTATTTTGAACCAGTCTAGTATATAATTTGATAGGTCAAACGGATACAAGTACAATCTAAGGATCTTACAGAAAAATACTGAAATTACTATTTAGATCACTTTTAGCAATGAAAATATGTTATCACAATAACACTGCGGTCCATTGTGAATCTACTAATTTAAAAAAAAACAAATAAGTGTGGAATATATTAATTAATTGTTTCATGCTAACATCAATTGACAATAATATAAATCAGATTAAATGTATACAGGAAACAGTTAGTTTGTTATTGTTCAAGTGTATTACGAAATATGCATAGCGTAAACATTTAATTTAATAGAGGGCCCTGATGCAAAACTGGTAACTAGGAATTACATAACGGTATTTAACATTTTATGAAACAAACGTACCTAAATTGTTTTATATGGTCCTTTTTTTAAATTACAGCATAACCGCGCGCATGTTTATCATAAAACGTACCTACATAGAGTTAGTATTATCGTACCTACCAAAGAACAGGCCATTATGTACCTAGCTACTCGGACACCAAACCGTTTCAATTCACGCATCAAGAGTCCTTGCGCGAACCAAAATAGTCGTACTTGTTCGCAGAATCAAACTAACATCTTACATCAGTAGATACGAAAAATACGAGTAACGAAACTTATTTGCGAGTAACGATTCGGTATCGTATGTCAGACGGAGTACTCGTTACTCAATACCGAATACATACGATTGGCTACAGCGCTAAAAATAAGTAAAAAAGTTTGACATCTGTAACTTCAACAGTTTAGATTTTTCCATGCGTACTGCGTATCCCCTTGTTCAACACCTTCAAGCGTTGTCTACATAACAAGCGGGAACCTTTTGCCCTTACCCAAGGTCTAATTTATCTCTGTATCAAATTCTATCAAAATTGGTTCAGTGGCTTAGGCGTGAAAATATAGCAGTTAGTGTAATACGTCCGTGCCGAAATTTTACATCACTCAGTAAATAAAAACTATCGCAAGAAATAAATATTTTTTAATTATCCTTAATTCATGATCAATTGTATTAGAAAAACTTTTAACGTGTTTATTTTCACTTAAAACATAGTATGTAGTAGATGCAAATTAATGTGTATAAATTAAACATTACTTTAATAATAAAATTTTAACGAAAAAAGAACTGCTTTTAATATTCAAGCAGATTAAAAGTTTTTCAATAATTCATCTGAACTTTGAATTGTCGATCAAAAAAGTTCTAAGGCGGGTTTTATTATGGTCACGCTAGCAAATAAGAAGGGATAGAAACCTCTCATACTGTCTCATTTGGTATCGGCCTTCCTCCATGTCATTTACCATAGTAAATTAAACCTTATGCTACATGCACATGTTTTATTTCAGGATGACACCATTTTCTTCGTGCGCAATCCTGTTTTTATATTACATCCATGGTCTACACTAATGATGTGATTAACGGTTAAAAACTATTAATGGTTAAATTTTTTTAGTTAAAACAATAACACGTTCAATTAAACGTTATAAATATAACTTTTAAGGAGTAATCGCTTACATGAAATATGCTTATTTTAAAAATTTAAAAAGTTATAAGTTGAAAAGTTGTGTCCTTTTAAAATGTTACAGATATTTATTGTTGGAATTTTAGATATACATCATTCACTACGTCCCGAAATCATTATCACACTTTTCTCAACACAAATAACACTTAAATTCTTCGATAGTCGCGGCAGACTGTCAGATGACCGTTAATATTTTTTCAAAAATTAATGTTTACGAACATTAAAAGTTATAAATATTTTTAGGCCAAGTAATATTAATTATGTTTTAACTCAGAAATACATTTAAACTCAAGTCTCAAACAACTCAAACGTGCATTAAAAGTTAGTTTATTGCAGTCCCAAACGTAATCAATATGTGATTACGTTTTAATACAACAGACCAATATTAAAAGGCCATGTTCGCATGAACTGCTCAAAAATAGATTACGCCATATGAAATCAAAGATGGCTTATTAATTTTGTATTTGTATAAGATAAAACAGCTCAAATAGAAGTTACAATAAAGGAACTGAAAGGAACTAATAAATTGTGATATTAATTTTTTATTCCTTTGTTCAAAAATAAAATATACTAGAAGAAATTATGTGCCGTTATTAATTTTAGTTGATGAATAAAATTAAAGTTCTCTCTCAATCTCTTTTAATGTTTAATACGGTAACAATTGATGACATTAAAGGAGTTTTTAATGAGTTAAATTAAAAGTTATAACCATTAATGGTCATCTCTAGTCTACACTAGACATTGGTCTATTATATTTTAATAGGTACTCTGTGGTATTTTAAGTTGTCTGTGGTCTGTTCTTTGGTCTGTTGCCATTGTGGTTAGGGATGGGCCAATGGAAAAAATATATCGATATTTATCGTATCGATATTTTTCAAATATATCGATATATATCACCCAAAAAATATCGATATTTCAATATATCGATATTTTTTGCCCAATTTGCAATTATTTATAAAAACTGCCAAAATTATCGGAATTTTAAAGCAAATACACATCTGGCCTGTTTCATCATCATCATCATCATCATATCAGCCACAGGAAGTCCACTGCTGAACATAGGCCTCCCCCAAGGATCTCCACAATGACCTGTTGGAAGCGGCCTGCATCCAGCGACTTCCTGCGACCTTAGTCAGATCGTCCGTCCACCTTGTAGGCGGGCGTCCGACATTTCACTTGCCTGTACGTGGCCTCCACTCGAGAACCTTTCGGCCCCAACGGCCATCGGTTCTACGAGCTATGTGCCCGGCCCACTGCCACTTCAACTTGCCAATCCTATGGGCTATGTCGGTAACCTTGGTTCTCCTACGGATCTCCTCATTTCTGATTCGATCTCGTAGGGAAACACCGAGCATAGCCCGCTCCCATGATCGTAGCCAGCCGTGGGATCAGGGTGGGGCAGAAGTCTTAAATCATATGTAATTAGCAAACTGTACCCACGGTATTCTTCTATTACACCCTGTATCTGTGTTTATAATTCGAATTATCCTAAATACTTTCTTATTGTTCACCTGCCTAGTACTTTACCTATATCATTTATTTTTTTAGAGTTGGTTAAGTACCTTACAGATCAAATCCAGGGTGGGGCAAGCGCCCCACTCTGCCCCACCGTGGCTACGCCCATGCCCGCTCCATGGCTCGTTGAGTGACTTTGAGCTTTTTAATGAGGCCCACAGTGAGAGGCCACACTGGCCTGTTTCAACATAAGTTTTATTATTAAAAAAAAATCGAATTGCTCGACATAAAAAAAGAAACAAAATAAAAAAAAAAACATTATCGAAACCAGCATTTGTCTGATATTGACATCAGGAGCACTCTTTTTTTGATGTGTTCCCCTGTTAATCTGCTCCTATCATTTGGCACAGCCAAATTTACCACTGAAGCTACTCTTTCAGATTACACTGAAGATGCTTTACAAATCAAATATTTTTGAGCGATATCCGAGGGAACCGGCGTGTAATGTTGACAATTTACCCAGCTATATTGGATCAGATTTTCTTTCTAAAAGTGATACTGCTTCAGTTCATTGGAGACACAGCTACTGCTTGGAACCTATGCTCAGATTTAATAATTTCTCGTGTCTGGACAAGATGGAAGAACCACCCGTATTTTCTAAATTTAAGAAATCGGATTGGTCAAAAACATGATGTGACGCATGAGCAGACAGCAGAGCTTAAAAAATATATCGATTTTGATATCTGAAAATAAATATCGAAAATTGATATATCGCGGGAAAAAATATCGCTAATTTATATCGATATTTTTCTGAAAAAATATCGATATTTTGATATATCGATATTTTTTGCCCAAGCCTAATTGTGGTTGCCATTTGTGATTTGTGACAAATTTGTTTAGAGAAACTCAAACGAAACTAAATGTGATTGTTGCTTTAGAATTAGATACGTACAAAGCAATAAATTGCCTTTTAGAATAATGGCTGATGACTTGAGAAATTATAAATTACAGTTGCAACAGGTAATTTAGATGCGAATAATATGTTATTGTGGTCCACTAATAAAACACTCCTTTACATGAAAATTGCACTTTACTGTTCAGGTGGAAGCCGCGTTGCTCACCGATCCACAAAATGAAGAGCTCCTGAAACTAAAGGCTGATTTGGAAGAAGTAATAGAGTTGACACAAGATCTAATAAAAACTCAAGACAGTGACTCCAAAGTGTCTAATATTCATGGTTCTAGTAATAATGATGATGTTACAGCATCCCTGCTGGCGGCCGCGGACGGGGAAGCTGCGGAAAAATATTATTCTAAATGGCATGTGGGTGAAAAGTGTCTAGCCAAATGGAAAGCTGATGGCATGTAAGTAGTATGGTATTTATAACATAGATAAAATTAGTTAACCAATGTTAAGCTTGATAACAATCACTACATAGTATTAAATGTATCCTTAGATATTTAAATCTATGCAATGGGTTTTGATCTGGTTTTTTAATAGTGATTGTAGTGGAAGACTTATATGTATAATACATACATATTATAGTAGAGAAAGCTATTTGCACTAAGGCAAAGTTGATATTAGCTATTAGCATATATGTAAGTCATTTACAAATGAATTGAATATGTAAAATTTTTTATTAAATCACTCGCATTAGGTGTACCACAAGCTTATTTGCCCTTATATTAAAAAATCTGCATGGATATGGTACAAATTTGCAAAATTAATGTGGAGATATTGCCCAAAGTAAATAATCTTAAATTATACCAGTCTTCACAGCAATATTTTAAGTATTACTGGTATAATACATACTTGTACTGAAATATTTGGTAAATATCAATTATTGGTTTATATAGACCAATAGAACACTATATTAAAGTGTATTCTTAGCTGCCTCAGTCTTAAATTAAATTTGGGTTCTGATGTGGGATATATCTATGATGACCTGATCAAATTATTATATTTTCAAAATCTTTATTTTAATTTTATATGTATCTTATATCATACAAAACATTCCATTACACTAAAAATTGTTTTCTTATTGATAGGTACACCACAATATTACTAATTTAAACTAAAATACTTAGACATCACTTTAGTCCAAATTATAAAATAATTATTTATTCTAATTTAATTTTGTCTTCTGAGGCACAGTATGTATACTTACACTATGCCTGTTCTCATATAGAGATATTTTGAAATAATTTCTATATTATATTCTTTAATTTCACTTTATAACTAGTCTTGAAACATTTTGTTTTTTCCAAATGCTTCATACTAACAATGTGTCATTTATCACCCAACATATTTTATGAGCTAGTAATAAACCATCCATAAGCTCAAAAATGTCTTGAATTTAAGCAATTACAACACAGGAATAATTTATTGATGAGTATATTAGTTTATGATAAAAAATATATAAGCAATCTTTATATGTACAGTGAGCAACATAAGTCGCTGAACACTTCACATTTTTTGATAACCTTTTTATGATTTAAAATTTTTACGTACTACTCTGTAGTCATAAAATATAACCAAGTAAAGTCATCTATGCCGTGAAGTGCCATACAATATTGAAAATAATTATTGTTTTGTATGATAAGACAATTCCAAATCTCGTGAATGTGTAGCAACTTATGTTGCTGACTGTACACTAAAATATAAACTATAAAAATTGTTATGGGCATATGATTTTGTTTCAAAACTCAAATTGTTGACATACCATGAGAAAAGTGATTGGCTCAAATATATTCCATGCATAAGAAATTATCATCATCTGCTCAGGCATAAATTTAAAAACTCTTTTACCTTGATTGAAAATTAGTATTGCTTTTATTTGCAAACATGAAATCCAGACAATAATGAATATACAGAAATAAATCAGAATTAACATAAATTCACATTGTTTATTACCAATTTCCCTTATTTTAATTCAAATACAATACTACAAAATATGGCTGGATTTTAGTAATACTGGAATAAACAAATAGATAACATTATACTTAGAATCAAAAATCAACTTCTTATTTTACTTGAACATTGAATTATTTTTTAAAAAGTAAAACAGATTTTTTATACTGGGGACACCTCTTTACCTATAAATACTAATATTCAAAATATGCAATTAAATATTAAAGTCTCACATAACAGCAATTATTTTTCACCCCTTCACATAGTCAGCAGTGAGCAAATACTCTCTGGATTGGCAGAAATATAGTAATGTGAACTAATTATTTTTAATGATTGCCAAATGGAATTTTAACTACTAAATAATTTCAGGTTCTATGAAGCTCTTATTGAAGATGTATCAGATGCCACATTGAAAGTAAAATTTGATGGATATACCACATTAGAAGTAGTTTCCATTGATGATGTTAAAGCTCTGGAATCATCAGGTTTAAAGCGACCACTAAGTGGAGATGAAAGCAAGTGAGTAAAGCACATAGTTATAAATTTTAATAGGAATACTAAATAGCAACTTCATATATTAGAAAAATTACTCCCATTTTGAGAGAAGGGAAATAAATATTGGGTTCCCCTTTCTATGCTGTATAATATGTCTTAATATGTTCAATTAGAGTTAGTTAACTAGTTGATAGTAAAGACAGAGAAGGTAAATCAACAAATACAACATTTTACATTTATTCTATTTAAAATAAAACTAGTTAAAATGTATCTTATCGATTTTAAACTTCTTATATTAAATTCTGTATGCTTCGTTTCCAGGCATGGTAAAGGCTATAACAGAGAATACCTCAAAAAGAAAAAACAAAAAAAGCAACAGAGATTTAAGCAAATTGAAGAAGAAAGAGAAAGTGAAAAAAACAAATGGCTGTCTTTCCATTCTAAAGCTTCAAAAAAACCAGGTGTAAGAACAAAAAGTATATTTGCCTCCCCAGACAATTTGACTGGAAGAGTAGGTATTGGAACTTGTGGTATATCAGGAAAACCAATGACAGAGTACACACCAGGAGAAAAATGGAAGAAGGGTGGATAATATAAAGTTTACTCTTGTTCTTAGTACAATATTAGCATCATAGTACCTTTTAAATAAGTCACAATGTTATACCAACACAGATAAAGTTTCTAATATGCGAGAATCTATTTTAGCTAATCACCACAGTCGTCAATTATATGCTAACTTATCTGCTATTGGTTATTCAGTACATATTATATACTACAATATATGTTCATGACATCACTACTTGTCACTGATAGATGTCTCTGCCTATGTTTCGATGCAACATTATGAATTGAATAAATACTGTCGAAATAGCAAGTGCTGCCATATTTCGAATTTAAACATAGTGCAATAAGGTCTATATTTATTTAATTTGGCTTTTGTAATCCTTTTACGCTGGCGGTAGGTCACTCGTTCCGTGCGTACGAAGATAACCCAGGTAACTTATTTAAATGGTACACCTACACCACTGTTTTGTTTAAAAATTAGTCTTTTTAAATTAACTTTATATGTTAAATTTTCAAAACCATAAACATACAAATAGTTTGGACCCACTCATTGTTTATGATAATTCTTACTCTAATTTGACTGATGTTTATAAAGGACAAAAGAAACATAAATAAATGTATGTTAAGAAAATTGTCTAACTTCTGTTGCACCTACTAATTACCTTGACCACATCACATTCTCGACCAAATACGATTTTTTTCTTATAGTGAAATACTGGCAAGTTTTTGCATATGCCAATTTAATTTATTGTCCTTCATTTATCTTCTTAACACATAAATGTCTTCAATAAAAACAAACTACCTATCTACCTACTTAAATTTTAAAATTACTTTTACGAATTCCGCCATCATAAATTTAATTGGAAGTAGCCGGGTGTTAGACTGTAACCATTACTAATAGGTTTCCTAATACACCGAGTACGCGTAGGAGGTAATGTAAGCAAATCAGTCATGTGCGCCCCACTGTTTACAAATATAAAACGTAAATTAGTGCCACTTAAATGAAACTGCTACTACACTACTTACACACATTACTAGATGCTGATTGGACATTTGTTTTCTTTGATTGATGATATTTAACTGGCCCATGCCAATAAATTCTTATCTTTCGGTAAGTACAATGTGGTTATTCGTGAACTAGATAACAATTCACTGCTCATGCAAATGTCAAAGCTACATAACAAATTAATTTAAACTAGACGCATCGTAAAGAAATAGGAATTAACAGTACGATTTGTGTATTTACACAAAAAAGTACAAACAACGTTAACAAAATTAACGGGTAGGTATTTAAGTTCTCTATGCAAATTAATAAAATTACCGTAGCCCAGCGTAGCCCTAAGAAGACCTTCCAAGTCACTTGCTGTCATGAACTGAATTACGAACACTGCATTCAAATATTAAATTGCTGTTGACTGCGCTAGGCCTATTTAGCCAGTACATTTAAACGGGATTTGCTAACTACACAAATCCCGCTTAAATTGCAGCATAATATTTTAATCTCTTGTGATTATTCGATCATTTGACTAATACTCCTATAGGCCATAGCGTGATGATATATAGCCTATAGCATTCCTCGATAAATGTACTATACAACACTGAAATAATTTTTCAAATCAGACCAGCGGTTCCTGAGATTAGCACGTTCAAACAAACAAACAAACTCTTCAGCTTTATTATATTAGTATAGATCAAAAATAAAACAACTGATATCGGTGGATTCCATCTAGACCACACAGCGTTTACCATGCCTGCCTGCCCATTGAAGTCATGGTATAAAAAACGAGTGTGCTTTAGACCACACGACTGAAGTAGGTAATTAAATAGTTGAAAATGACAGCCCTAGTTTTCAATTTTGGCCACTATAGGCAGTTGTCCCACCAACGACGAGAAAACGACTAACTATCGGCTATTTTCTCGCTCAATAAACGTGCAATAGATATACTTTCCGTGTGAACAAAAGAGATGCATATACAAACAGTTGATCGCTGACTTCACACTGCCGGCGAGCACTCGCTTCACTAGTTTGTCGCTGAGCGACAAGAGCTATGAAAGATAACACTCGCTCGGCGATACTCGCCAAGCGATTAGAACTCACGCCGAGAGAGCAACCAGTGGTCATTTCTCTACAGTGATGCGAGTAATCGCCCGCCTCACTTGCACACTCGCTTATAGCCGAGCTACACAAATATCGGAACTACACACTCGCTCCCCGCGTCTCGCTAACTCGTTTCTAGTTCTAGCTCTACTCGTTACTCGTTAATCGTTGCCGGTGAGACAAGTGCCATATTCCCACAAACTATCTGACCCGGTGAGAGAGTCGCTGTTGTCGAATTTGGTGTTGCCATTAAAAATAGATATAGCAATAAAGTGAGTGAAGTAAGATTTTTCAATTCGATCAATATTGTCAAGAAAATGAGTGGACCAGTTTCCTTTGCATGTTATTTTTCCTTCCCAAGATTTCTAACAAATCGCTCCCCATACCTTTAAACAAGTGTATCTGTATCAGCCCATATACTATATGTCCCACTGCTGGGAACTGCCTTATTCTACAATCGGGAGTGCTATTGAGGGTGGTTAGGTCATATCATAGGCCATATAGTCCACCATGCTGGCCTAAAGCGGGTTGGTGGAAGTCCACCAGTATGTAAGTACATACCATAGATATTCTTATAAATCGTATGATATGCAGATTTCTTCACTATATATTCCTCCACCGTTTTAGTGCGTGTTTATTGACTATCAATACGCACATGACTCCGAAAAGTTAGATTTGTGACCTGGGATTCGAGCCCGCGACCACCGTGGACATGTTGGCAGCCACGTCTGGTCCATTTACCAACAGGCAACCACGCACGCAACGATCCATTTTAGTTAATGATATGTGCTTACACCTATTCTACTAGTACGTACAAAATTCTGTTTACGTGGAATTTATTTTGAAAAGCTGACAACACAAGTCTGTGGTGGCAGCTACGCGTTGATAAAATTTTTCGAAGGGTATTATTGGTGTCTATAGACGCTTATCTTCCTTCGTAAAATTTAATACCCGAAGTCTAATATTCCTAGCTTCACTTTTTAAAGTTTTCGCCATTGTTCACTAATTTTTAATAATGCAGGAAAATTAAATACATTGAGTAAACAACCAATGGCGGTTATGTCAGTGAGTGGCAGGTAAATTGTCAATTCCAAATGACGTCGTTGTTTCTACTTTTGGCCACCGGGCCAGATAAGTTTGTGGCTCTATAATTTAGATTATTGGGGTTATAAGTCCTTCAGATATTGAATTAGAGAGTAAACGTACCGATAACTAAAAAGTAAAAAATGGCGGCCGCAATTTTAAATTCTGACCACCAATTTAAGTTATCGGGGCGTAAGGTCCCTCAGGTATCGCATTTTAGAACAATCGAACCGATACCTAAAAAGTTCGAAATAGCAGTCGCAATTTTCAATTCTGACCATGTATTTAGATTTTTGTGGTGTATGGTCCCCCAGATAACGACTTTGAGAGCAATCGGACCGATAACTAATCATCTTCCATTTGTCTCGCCTGGTCACACGTCATTTCGTAACACTCTATTCAAACATTCACCAGTTTACTTCCTAAGTCAAGTGTGCGTAAACAAGTTTCAATCAAAATGTTAAGAATTCTTGGAAATAAAAAAATAAAGTAACGAACAAATAGCAAGTGGGTTCGGGCAGGTCAAGTCTACCTAGTCCAAATGGGACTGCCACCACTCGGAGCCTCGCGGGCCGAGCGAGCCTTGCGAAACCTTACTGCCTGCCTTACTTTAGGCCAAAATTATGGTTTTTTTTTTAAATCGTAAAGTAGGATGTCTTGCAATACTCATGGACGGAAATACTCTTCTACTTTACTACTACGGTGCTCGGTGAAATAACTCAAATTCATAAAATTGAAGTTTTCCAACGCCTTAAGCCCTGAAGTCATTTTTTGGCTGCCCTGACTCTAGCAAGTAGCAACATACATTAATTTGCTAGGTGTTCTTGTTGCTATTATGTAACAACGTAATTGCTGGACAGTAAAATGAAAGTTCATAGATGTAGGAGAGAACTTGATACTTTTTTTCTGACGCTACCAAATTTCCCTCGGTATATCATGTTTGCGGATAAATTTTATTACATTTTTTTTTAAGGTGAAAGTTGCTTAAAGTTTGTAAAAATCATTATAATTTTATGATATAATTTTAATGCAGCTATTTGTGTGTAACGCCAATAGCTTTACGATATCCAATAAAATACTCATAAATAACGTTAATAAATCATTAGACTTGCGGTGCCCGTGTAACCAAAAGCAAACGAGCCATTAATCTTTTCTGCGTAAAATGTTATATTTAAATTATTTAGGACCGAATAACAATTTGCATCTCACATGCACGAATTCCTGATATTGCTTAAAGCCAAAAAAAGATACATCTAATAAAAACGAGATTCCAGGAAAAACAGAAATATATTTATAAGGCAGCTACAAAAGAAAAATGTTGGTATTTCAACTGGCTTCGTTGGAGTCCCTAGGGGTGTTAGTTCACGGTTTTCAATTTTCATTGACTCGCGTGCAGGTGTGAAGAAATATGCAGATATATGCAAATAGAGCCCCGACTCTACGTTTTTGTTTAGGTATAAATATATTAGTTGAAACTGGCTTTCTCCCTCCTCGTATTCAACTTTTGGCATTCTCCCGCTCTCATTTAAATAAAAGATACCTTCGGGTAAATTATTTGCCACTAACTTTTTATGAAACTGTAGATATCTACGTAATCTCGGCATGAATTGAATCACAATATTAAATATGTAAATTCCAGTCGGGGTTTCCGTTCACGGAAGAATTCAAATGCAGGTACGATGACCTGGATTGTCAGAGGTGGCCAGCAATTAGAATTAGAGGAGCGCGGGCGGGCGGTCGGGCGGCGGCGCGCTGGGCGGGCGGCGGCGGGCGGTGGCGGTTGGCTGTGAGCGCCGTGTCTGCGAGTGGCGACGGGCGCGTCAGTCGGCGCCCGCGTCCCGTGCCGCTGAGTGTCGTGCCGCCGCCGTCGCCGCTGCGTCGCCGAGCTGATGAGTGGCGGGTATTATGCCGGCGCACCGGAGTCGCTCTCCACGTGCCGCGAGCTCGCCGCCCGCCGCCGTCGCCGCCGGACCGCTACCCGCCTACAACACTGTCGTCTCTAGCTCGTACAACGTAACGCACGCGATCACACGTCTCACGTCTATCGGAATGTAAATATTTATGGATGTCAGTTTTCAGTTGTTTAGATTGGCTGTGAATTTTAAGGTACGTAAGTAATGTCTGGTGTTTCGATTTTTGCACGATGACATTTTAGAATCAAAACAGTCACACTGTGACACTAATTAGTAATATCGGAACATCTGAACAAAATATTGAATCAAACAAATAGCATGCCTGTTCGATATTGTATTGTTCTTTATGCCTCTGTACATAATTGCTAATGATGACTTCGGTTAATGGCGTTCGTAGTACCCTTCTATATTTGGATCGATAGTTTACCATTAAACGTAGGTAGCGTTGGTCAACAGATTTTTCGCATTACATTACGTGATTAAAATATGACGGCGGCAAACGACAATGCGCCGCCGCGAACGTACCGAAATATTTTTTTATATTAACAATATCACCAGTTGTCTTCCACAAAACAACCGATCAAGCCATATATGTACCATGCCTAATTACATGTTTTTTTTTTCTATTGTAATTCTACTTTACATCCGAAAAATTTATGGCAACCGTCCGCGGCAAAAAATAATACAGTTACTTGGTACCTATTAATTTGTTTTGACCTTCCACACTTGACCTTTGAGAAGCGTATAATTTAGAAGTAACTGGGATTTATAATCACTGGTACCTAATACCTACCTCCATTTACTGTTTACACGCACTCCTGACCATTCACATTGACACATAGGTACATAAACCAACACATCTCTCGTTTGTACAGTTTATAGCGCCACGGCCCATCTTTCTGTAACTGACCCAAACAAACAACGAGTGATAACAAAAAGTTTCAAACTTTTATTTCTACAAATTTTGCGTGTATGTTCAACTTGTGTTGCAAATTACTGAAATGTTTTTCGTTGTTATGAAAAACAACATATTTATTGGCATAACATGTTTAGGTGAAAATGAAATCAACAAGGCGTGTTCGGGTACATGAAGATGCTATACGTCATAGGTAATACATGGATTGATTATAATTTTTACGTTTTATTTAATCCTTATGCGTAGATTTACGTAGACAATGTAATATTTATTAAATAGTTTTTGTTTTGGAGAAACCATAAACAACCTTGTTAATTATATTTAACGACAACCTGTTTTTTTCTTTGCTAAATAACAATATCGTTTGTAGTTAGCGTTTACAATTACTGACTAGAGCGTTTTGCATCGTACACATGTATATTTTTGTATAATACTATATTAACAGTCATTTACTAATTTTTACTTAGTGACGTGAGGCACTTTTCTACACTGATAGAAAAACAGGGGAAAAATAGTGTTTTCCGTAGCATTCAAATTTATTTTTGAACATGAAGTAAATTATTCATCGTTAGAAATTTATTTAGTTCATAAATACACAGGATTTTTTATATCAACCTACAATCTACATAATTATATCTATATACTATGCACTAATTATACACTTAAGATCATTAGTTATGTAAGAACCTCCAGCCCAAATCTTGAGGGAACTATTCCAACTTGATATGACCAGCGACATAAAAGATACGAAGACGAATAAAATAAATCCTGTTTGTGTTAGAGAAGTTTGGCCAGAGTCACAGCTAGATAGCAAGTAGTTCGTAGTCATAAAAATATCAAACAAATAATAAGATTATTATTCTAATACATGGGACATGGTATATATAAAAGTGGTACAGTCAATACTAAACTTTACGGCGGGGATAGAACCAACTAACCGCCAAGCTCATGGGATCTCTCCGAGGGTGGGCGAGAAGAGTTCATAAACAGCATTAACTACATAGGACACCATGCCAAGTACCGATCTGTTGGTAGTGTATCCATCTTATATCGGCCGGATAAATAATAGGGCATTTACCAATCCACCTACATAACGGGTATAAGGACAAATCTTTCTTGATTAACCTTCAATCACTTTACTAACCATCTTATTATAATTAATATACTGTAAAATTGAATTATAAATCTTGTGATTATGAAAAAAGGAAAAAATATATCTTCAGTTTCTCTGTCTAAAATAATTCTCTTTTATCACAAGTAGTGTCGTTTAATTCAGTAGGTATGTTGAAAGACTTTTCTATCTTATTCAGTAGCGTAACTTATAAGAATAATAATATTTATTAGCCTAAAATCTAATGTATAAGCTATAAGCAGCCATAAACTCACATCTAAAACCCCAAAGGAAACCGCCTAATGTTAGGAGAACTAGAAATCCCACCGGTCTGCCTTTCGGCAGTGGCGGCAATACCCCTCGGATATTTTTACTACTAGGCAGACTGCTATGACCGGGCGGGATGCTCGCACTGATTGTAACAATATAAATAAAAAAATAACGCACTGATCGATCATGGGCGCCCATCATTTATAAATGGGCGTAAAAATGCAGTTAAGTAAGCGAGAGATATTATGCTCCCAATCACAGAGACTGGTAAAGATTCTGCACCAAGCGGCCACGTGAAAGAACATTGGAGCGCTTCTAGCATCGATTATCGCGGGTCGCTGACAATCATTAAGGGGTTTTACTTTTTAGTTCGTATGCTAGCTTAGCTTTTGTTACGAGCCAGTCTCATTGCAATATTCAACAGCAGGCAGAGTGAAAGAAAGTGACACCGACGTAATCGTTTCACGCTTGTCCGGAGTATAGAACCCGAATTTAAAAAACACAACAAAATAAATGTACCGAAATTTGAACATCTTTTCCGTTACCAAAAATCCCCATAGCTGAAACAGATGCCGGTAGTGTCAGTTGCATTACATCAAATTTATTTCCCTACCATAATATGAAAGCGAGTCATGTTGGGCTTAAATGACAATTGCCAGAAAACTCAGGCAACCGCCAGACATCGGAGTGCCAGACCTGCGAATGGCACCCACTTGTTTACAGCTCATAATGCCAACCAACGAAACGTCGAAATCCAAATATATGTATTTATGGCGATAAATAAATATGTACTTCTTGCCAAATCCACTTTATTTTTAAGATCTCAGGGTGTTTCATAGTTAAAATACAAAAATCAAAATTATTTAAAATGACCACGAGTTATCAACTTATATCTATACGTGAATTCGGAAACTATATTTTTTTACGAATCTTCGCAACATGTACTTGATATTCTAGAAATATCCTCGCCCACCATCCAAATCCGTTCTATGAGCAATAGATATTGAAGTAACGTGGTAGAGCCAATAATCACGAATTCTCTGTCTCAACGTGGAGTGTGTCAGTATTGTTACATTATACCACTTTTGTTTATAAGGTTTTTCTAAATATTTTAAGCTTTCTATCCTCTGGGCAAATTGCCGCTAATTTTTGTCATAACTGTCTAAACCGTCCCGACATAGCTCCAGGGTTTGCCCCGTCGCCTATTCGCGCCGAATCTAGCCATTCCGTCTATATTCGTTCTGTGGACACACTCAGCCCAAACCCACTTTAATTTAGCGGTCTTTTTGCCCATGTCTACTTTCCATGTTAAAATCTGTTATATTTTATGTCGACCTATGATTTTTTCTAGATTGCAGCACTGTTCTGCTTCTGACACAATCTCGTCGTTTAACAATCACCTACCATTGCTCATTGGCTAAACACGAGTAGAGACTTATCTCGCTCGGCTGAAGGCCAAGATTCTGCTCGGTAGTTAAGGTGTGAAAGGAGTTGGATACTTACGTTTTGCGCATGTCGAAAACCTTGCGTTTCAGTGGGCAAAAGAACCCCTTTCGTGATGTCTTTCATGGACTAGAACGTTTCCCTGATATTATCTGTTATCGATACAATGATCAATTTCCTTTTCTTGCCTGCTATAACTATCTGTTTCAAGTACTATTCGACGTATATTTGTATTTTACTTTTATTTTATACTAACGAACACTGGCACTTGTATAATGTTTGTATTTTTTAATTGCTAGATGGTTTTGTTTTTATTCAAATCCAGTTTTAAATTTATCGAAATATTCAATAAAAGATCCATTGAGGTATACGTCAATAAAAATATCACATAAGTAAATGATTACGGTTACAACAACTAATACAAACACATTAGTTAAAAAATATTTAAATAAAATTACTAAAATTAAACTATTTGACTTAGTACTTGGACTACTGTAGCAACTTGCCGGCCCTACTGAAATGTATTACCGTGTGCGATTTCTGAAGGCCGTATGCGTCCTTCTCTCGCCCTTTTTCACTCCCTTTACCCTCCCATTTTAAACAACCCCCCACGCTCATTCAGTCAAAGAATTGTATCTAAATCAGGTGAACCGTTTGATCGTTCCTCGTTTATGTAGAATGAAATACGAATAATATAAGTTATGCCTACTGCTCTAGAATATTGACACATGGTTTTCTTATTAATGATATGGTCAAGTAATACGAGACATGTAATCTGCAAGTTTGAATAGTACCTAGTTAATCTTAGGTTTTCAATGTTGTATAGTATCGATTGTTTGACATTTGCATTAATATGTTCCTTTTTCACTTTAATTATTACATACTTTACGTATATTTATTGTTAAATATTAAGTAGGAAGTAGTAATAGACTTTATTGTCACTATTATCAATTTATTGTCCTGTTGTTCTTCTATCTAACTTATGAATCTGGGCAAACTTCCGTAATAAACATTCTACGAGTTATTTTAAAATAAAAATACTAGAATCCGAGAATACGCATATCAACATAATATATAATAACCCAAACATAGTATCATGGTTCCTTTTTCCTTTTCATATCCATAGACAAAATTAATTTAATTCTTCATTAGGAATTGCATAACCTACCGCATCCAAATTTAGTGGTTAACCAAACATAAATAGTGATATAAACATCGGTCACTGATTGTACATAACTTAGTAACACTATTTTTGCTGACGTAGGTTGAATGTTCCCGTAGTACCTACTTGACTTCTTGATCCTATGTGCACTAGCACCATTGATAAATTATCTTGCGTGTAAAATTGAATTAAAGTTCAGTGAACTCTGCCTATTCTTTATTCTTAAATAACTCCACCGTTCTCGAATCCTAACAATCCATTGCGATGCGTAATATATTTTTTATACCTAAATATTATGGTGGTTAATAAAATAGGATTGGGTCTACACGTAAGCCCTTTGGGAGCACACCGGCACGAGGCCATTACAACCATTGACTTGTATCTATTTTATTACTACCTAACCTTTAGACCGCTCACTGAATCATTTCTTGCGAATAGATATATTATTATCCCTCCCTCTGTCTTCCTTAAATAATAGCCATAGTACGATGATTCACTTAATAAAATCGTAGTTTCTACACCTTAATGTGCCTACATGACACATTGAGTATTTTCCAAACCCTTGTGACTATATTAGCTACTTTACACAAATGAAACAAATAAATATTTTGATAAATATGCGAACTTTTCATAAAACATTATATTAAATCATGATTACGCATCCTCTTCTATATTCTTATACACAGGGACAACATGTATGTACAATTTAAGTTCATGAAAGAATATTTTAATACTATAATTTTACCCATATTACTCACAATATAGTAATCAAGGTAGCAGCTCTGTTTTATAATTGTAACATCTCAACATCTCAATCCAAGGTTGTAAAAATGTATATTTTATATTTATGTATCTAGAACTGTATAAAGATCTTTTGTCTTGTTTAAGCATTGTTGATATACCTGCACAAGTTGCTTCTGAATAGGTACAAATCCATTCATCCATATAGAGATACTGACGAAAATGTTGAATACGGAAAGTAAACCAGAGCACATTTATGATATGACCAAAAAAACTAAAAATTCTCTACGACTAGCTCTTGTACAATACTTTAGCACACAATTTATTAACGAAAAGGACTTTAAATTGTTATACGAATTTATCTAAATTTTTAAATAAAAAATATTCCATTGCAAATTGTACATTATGTTAAATCCCGATATAAACGGCCTCGCAAATGTAATCTCAAACGATTCGGTCATTACGATGTGATTGTATAACAAACATCCAAACACGCTTCCACGCGAATAATACCTATTGATTTACCAATCTGTTGTACTAAACTGATCTATTCTTAGTGCCTACTTCTTACCCGATCATTGCACTATATTTTTTATTTTTTTCGCGAGAAGAAAAGCTTTCCTAATTGCGGTTGTAGGGAATTTTAAACGTGATTAACATTTTTATTCCTTTCCGCAATCATCTTGTAATTAGTTTCTGAAACTATATTGATGAGTTAAATTGAAAATTAGTTATATATTCTCCTTTAATTTTTGGATCCCTCAGAATGTGAAGTGGAGGATAGTTATGAAGCAATATCTTAAAACTAACAAAATCAATACATTTTTCTGATGGGAATATTTTTTATGGGAATACATTTTATTTCACGTCTTGTATTGACTTGCTGACCATTCTTTAATCCAAAATATACCTATGGTCTCGCCCTTCAATTACTGTTGTATAGTGCGTGGGTTGACATGCAAAAATAATTGTACTGTACTGTATCAGCCTATATACGTCTCACTGCAGGCCCAGCCTTCTTTACAATTGAGAGTACGAACTAACGCGAGCGGACTTTACATACCAAAGAAATTCTAATAAATCGCTATGGTGTAGAGGTTTCTTCACGATGTTTTTGAAATATAACTATTATTTACGGATTTTATCGCGAATTTAGTTTAATTTTTTTTTTTACATTTTTGACTTACAATTGTATTGTAACAGTCACAGAGCGGACGACCAATACCTCAGCCCCGTGACCACGAAAGCTGTAAAGTGATCGAAACGTCGGGAAGTCAAAAATGTAAAAAAAATTAAACTACATTCGCGATAAAATCCGTAAATAATAGTTTTATTTCAATGAAAAACATTCAAAACATTCGCGTAAATTTAAGAAACCATCACGATGTTTTTCTTCGCCGTTTTAGTGCTTAGTTATTTACACCATGCGTATTTTTTTGTACTTCATACAGTTATGTGTTCGTGCGAGACTGAGCCCGAAAAACGCCAACTTTTTTGCCTCCGCGCCAATCAGCCATTTCTATTTTCAAACAAGTTTTTATAAAATTATATTATTTCAAGACACTGAAGAATATTTATAAATAGGTATTTTAAGCGCTATTTTGATAGAGTTTTTCAATAAACGATAAAATGCAAGTCGAACTCACGTACCAATGTTTAGTATCACACAATATTCTATAGTACCAGGGTGTAAATAACCCACAGTCCCTCCACTGGAACGCCGGAGAGCCAGAATGCAGTTTTATGATACAGTTGGGTTGATAGATAAACTTGACTTTGCTGCTGAAAAAATACCCATACAGCTACACACTGATGAATTTCGAACTGCGTCCGTAAGTTTGTAATAGCTAAAACATTTTTTTGGACTTTTGGACATAAGTATTAAGACTTTGCTTCTTGCTCAAGTTCATGCTTTAAGCTCAATGGATAGTTATTGTTTTAATGTTTTGATTTACATGTGCAGGCCAAAAATTATACCACATTTAGTGTGATTGGTTATTCATTATTTCTTTCATAAAACAAATAGCGAGGCCAAAATTTATTTTTTTTTGCAAGAAAAGAGTTCTCCTTACTATATCAAAAGGTATCTCTATGAACAGTCTAGAACCGTAATTAAACAAATTTAAGCACTTTAAGCATTTTAACGTATTATTGGAAGTCATAGACCTCGGAGCGTCTTTGTTTGCGTGACGGTCTGACATCACGGAACCAGAATAAACTAAAAAAAATATAGAATTAATCTCCTTAATCGGTGGGAAATGACAAAGGTGGCCCTAACTCACTCCTTAATTTGCGCACTAGTTCCAAATGTTATGGTCGCATGTGTTATTCGAATCCAGACTGTTTATTGCCTAGCTCGGATTCGCTATCTTGTAGGGAGCATCGCCCTCGCAATGCGTCCAGGGCCCTGATATCCATTTTACTTCACGTCTCAATACGGATAGTCACGACATCTTAACAACATTCCTGAACCCTGTGACAACTATGTTGATCAAATCCTAAACACGAGAGTTTATAACTTATTCATGAACAAAATATTTACAAAGAACAGAATCGGGAATTTTCAAACATACAAAACTAATCGTTACAGTTTTGGTTAGGTTAATTTCAAGCAGTCAGTGAATCAGGGAAATCGTAGCGGCCACAAACATTAGTTTACTGAGACTCGTTTACCTGCAAGACTAATTTTCACAGCAGAGGCAATTAACTGCGAGGTACACGTATATTAAATTCATCGTAAGAGAATAATTAACGTCGAAACTTGGACACCACACCCGTGTTAGGTTACGCGTTTATCTTTACACGTTTTACATAATGTATGTATATTAACTTAATTACAAGTGTGCAACGAAGCACTCTGCGCTCGTAAAAGTTTTACTTGTCACTTAACAAATATAAAACAACGTAAAGTCCTTTAAATTGTACCCGCAAAGCACCTAAAATAATTAACACGAAACGGGTTCCACGTCCCAAAACAGTTCATATGCTTAATTTGACATAAAGAGGTCAACGTTATGTTAACCACTTGCAAACACTTTAACTCTCTAGTACAATCTTGACGAAATCGTCTTTTGAAAATATATAACAACACTCTCCTACTTACATATTTCGGATCTAACATTTATCGTATTTCTTCAATAACATGCACTTGTCTTCTATAATCTATTTGATATTGACTTAATGTAATTTAAACATACATAATATATTTTATTGACATATGTATGTAGATAGGTTAAAAATGTCATACGGTTGCCGTTAACATTATAGTCTAATTTATTCAAATAATGTAAAACTATGTTTTTAATAATCTACTTACGCCTGTAGGTTAGTCTCGTAGAGCATTGATGTGTACTGTGTATGTGTAATGTTCGTTGTAAACGCTATCGTAAATAATTGCAAGCTCTGTTCGTGTCGACCTGCTTGTAGCGGTCACGTATGGTGACAAACGTAAGGTACTACTTACATTTTAATAGTAATATGATTTAAAACTAAGTATGTAATTCAGTGCTTGGCTTTAAATGTAAATACAATGTATAATATATTGAAATATGTAGTACCAAATAACAGGCGGTACCTATTACCTACCTACAGAAACAGTATACGCGGATAGCGCCGCCTCCACGGGCAAGAAACGAAGTTTATAGTCGCGATTTCATCGCTTTTCCGTCGTGTTGATAAACTGAGCTGTCGAGTCGACGACGCGATGTGCCTATCGTTGGCGATGCGCCGCAAAAAGCTGCACAGATTCTGATTTCAATTGTTATTATAAGAAATGTTATATAATTAAACTAATACACTAAATCTCAAGGCAACATAATAATTGAGAAGTTAGTGGTATATGAAATTAATAGTATAATTATTAAAGTTATCAAAGGTACTTACTTAAACTCTACGTTTATTGTGGAGTAAACACAAATTAATACATTTTCAAATGCACGAACGATGTATTTATAATGTTAATAAAAATGCAGAAAGCTTTTAGTACTTCGGATGCCATGATTGCAAAAAAAACAAGAATAAAGAATGGGATTATTTTTTGGTTTTATAGCAGATTCAGTTCATTTGTAGCCGGAGCGCGCAGCGGTTGTGAAAGTGAGTACTGTGTCGCGTAAATGCAATTGCGATGTCGTTGGTTGCAGTGAGAGTAAGAGTGGCGGCGACCGGCTGGCGACGCCTCGGATGTCGCTACTTGGCAAGCCGCTCAGCTACCGCGCCACGCGACGCGACGCGCGCTACCGCCGCCTACAATCTAAGTTTTACAATTTTCTTGAACGACCAAGAGGGTTTAAGGCAGTCCTCTATCACATGATCGTGTAAGTTATGAACTGTATTTAAACTCAGCTTTGACTTACAAAACTACTTGCTTTTCAAATAAAAATAAATCTCAACAATCGTAACTTAATCTATACAAAAGTAAATATTATAATTTTTTTCAGGCGAAGTTGATATCATATTTGATTATAAATGATGTCTTAATTGCTTAAATTCCTTCTAAACTATTACACATAGTGATTACAGTTCAGCTGGATTTACATTTAGCCTCTGCTTTAGGTTCCTGATGGTGTTCATGTGCTTATCGCTGTCAGTATTTTCCACAATCGAGGAATACGAAGCAAGGGCGGGAATAGTTCTGTTCTACATGGAGACTGTGGTAGTTATCTGGTTTGCTATCGAGTTCTTTTTAAGGTTAGTATACGATTTAACCGCTACGAATTCAAGCTTTGCGCCATTCAGATTGTAATACTTAAAAGAGGTCGAGTACCTTACAGCATTGTTAACTATTTGCGGCTTCGCTTTGGAAACTTTCAAACGCTTTTCAATCTAGCACAAAGAATTAAGTTGACATTGCAAACACATTTTATACAAAATGATATTACAATTATTGGTTTCACGCAAAAGATAGACAAAATCGTATTTAGTTCTTTATGAGACTGTAAAAGTGATAAATATCCTTTTTTCTGTTCCGTTGTTGCTTTTACGAAGTCTGTTTTTTGTTTAACTATATAAAAACACAATAAACAACACACTCGTAGATAGTTCTAAAAGTGCTCGCGTGTAGTAGGTAATTCGTCACTCAGTGTACAGCGGGCAGTATGCGCGCACCAGCTCGCCTTTATATTGTATGCCGATGCTACTACTTTCCGTTATTTATTTATTAAATCCGTTGAATACACACACCCAAAGTTTTACTCACGTGCACCATTTTTTATTTTTTTATCGTTGTTGATTTAATTGATCTCATGTTATCGCATTTCTTCGAGATGTTCTCATATCCTCTTCGCGTATGACCTTTTCACAAACAATCGTTAATATTAGTTTGTTTGACTATGAACAAATATAAATGAACGTAAATCGTAGATCTGTATTTTTTCTTTCAACGGAAATAAACTGGACAGAAAGGAAATGTGATAGCTCTATTATGTTACATTACCTTCGCTTGTGTAAAAGGTTTTGCGCTCTTTCCAGATTCGTTTAATTTTTTGCAGTATAATTTTACCATAGAATTTTACTATGGTACTAAAGTTAATAATTGAAGACATTAACTACTTTTCTAAATTCTACACAAAATTAAATTTACAGTAAATTGGTAACTGAGTAATTGTAATTTACTAATTATTCTCTGTTTTACCGTTAAATTGTATTAATTCTTTGATTCATTTGTTCCTTACTTCAATGTCCTAAATATTTGCATCTATATTCCAAATAATAATACTATGATCTGCAAATCCATTTTCTAAATTATCTGCATAAACCTTTAAGCAGATGAATTATATTAAAGCTTTGAGCAAAATAATACGATTTGAATTCGCGGAGCATTGTTCGCATAATGTAGACTTGAGATAAAGTATTGAACCAATTCCAAGCGTAATTTAGACTGATGTGATGAGTTCAAGTTTGTTTCCTTCCTGAATTGTACATCTTACCCTCAGGTTATGGTCGTCAGGATGCAGGTCACGGTATCAAGGTTCGATAGGGCGCCTCAAGTTTTTGCGGCGCCCTTTCTGCATCATCGGTGAGTTTACATTCAACTTATATTATCAGACATAGTTCATTTTAAGTCAACATTACCAACTTTGTACAAAAATCAATACAAACTGTCAAAATTATACCCAATTGACTCAGAATGGACAACATAAAAAGGAACTGAATGAATGAATTAGGATCGTGTGCAATGCCAAGTAGAAGTCACGTAGCGTCTATAAACCGTGGCGAGGTAACCCTATTAATTTAGGTGCGAGCAATCTGCTGTGTCGCCTGCGACCTTCGCATTTTCAGGCCACCCTCCCAAGGCGCCACTTTCGTTTTGTGCGACCGCTATTCCGTTCTCTGGGGAGCCAGCCCACTCGAGACCCTTCCAACCGACAAACATTGCCGCACGATATCCCTACGGAGTGCAATAAAATAAGCCACAACCAAATTATTCAAACTCCTCCAGGATGTTCAAATTTATGTTTACTTTCCTTGAAAATTTACATGCATATATGAATAAAACCCGTGTAAAGCCGTGGCGGTGTGTGCACCAAAAATTACATAAAAATCTGCATTATTGATGCAAAACCAATTAGCGAGTGCTGTAGCGGTTTTATGACTCATCGAATGCTTAAAAGCCTACCTTGATATTATAAAAC
This sequence comes from Hyles euphorbiae, assembly GCA_023078785.2. Classification (NCBI taxonomy): domain Eukaryota; kingdom Metazoa; phylum Arthropoda; class Insecta; order Lepidoptera; family Sphingidae; genus Hyles; species Hyles euphorbiae. The sequence goes on along the minus strand of CM041033.1, from coordinate 10,911,673 downwards.
GCAAACCAAATTAATTTTTAACGTGTTGCTGGCAATAAAGGAATATTTTGTATTAATATTTTTAAGTAGGTCGTCATTTTTACTACTGAACTAAAAATGGAGATATATGTTGTATAATCGACTCATCAAAAAATCATTTAAAAAAACTATAAGCGTCGAATAAATAATAAATCATATCGGTTGGAGTTTTACTCTGCGCTAAAACCTCTTCAGGTCAAGTGGCGATAATTAAAACAAGCGCAAGAGTGTGTTTGCTTATTCGTGTGGTGTTTCGATATGATTTTCGAAACACGAATTGATGTTATTTCGGGGCATAAAAGGAGTGTAATGTTGAAAGCAGATGTGACGACTATACTGGCGTCGCTGGTGGTGCTGGGCATGGGCTCTTCGGGCCAGGTGTTCGCGGCGTCGGCACTGCGTGGGTTGCGCTTCTTCCAGATATTACGCATGGTGCGAATGGACCGACGGGGCGGCACCTGGAAATTACTTGGTTCAGTTGTTTACGCACACAGACAGGTAAATTTATTTTTCTTACACAAATAATACATCGTCCTAAATCAAAATTAATTTCACACACGAACGTTTAGTTTTCATATGTGAGTCAAACACAGTTTGAAAAAGTTAATGACGGTTACGTGGATGGGAAACAATAAACTAGCTATTTTAAGCACTTTTATATTTACGCCACAATTTAAAAAGTAGGATGTTTTATACAGGTATAAACGATGTGTTAGAAATACTTCGGCTGCGATTCTAAAGACATATAGGCGTACAACTGGTGAATACATATACTATGCAATCTAAAAAACTGACTAGAGTTCTTTTTTTTAAGGGCGAAAAGTAAAATGTTATTTGCCGCAGAACTTCAATACATAAAAAAGAACACAACTATGTGACTGCCACTGCGCGACTCGATCTTTGTCAACTTTATCTAATTTTATGGTAACATTTTAGTCATGGAACCAAGCATTACTTAACGAAAACTTATTTAACATACACAAAAACTCTTTATTTTTTTTTAAGGCCCAAACCTGCTAGCGTGTTTATAACTGTTGAATATTGAATCTTCTGACGAATAAATAACCGTGTTACGAACTGTATTTTTAGGAACAATTTAGTATATATTTAGTTTCATTAAACACCTACACGCTTTATTCAATGGTGTGTGTGTGCCTCTTAACAACTGATGAAAGCGTGGAAATAAACAGAATAATAATGTTAACTTTCAAATATCTTATGTCTATTTGACCCGTTTCCTTCGTGATGTTCGATTACATTTTTATAATTCAGAACTGCGTCCCTCTAACGAAGAGAGGTCAAGGAGAATAGAATCTGCTTCAAAAGCAGTTAATTTTTGATTTTTCATCTTCCAACCATTCATTTTAAAAATTGATTTGAATGGCAGTTGATTTCACTAGAATACAATACTATTACCACGTATTCTATGACATAAAAACTGTTACACGTGACAAATGAAAGCAAAGAACCTTGTTTATTATTTATTTAAAAAGCAATACATTGTGTTGTATGTATGTGTCACCTCTATATTCCATATAATTTACCTGACATATACCATTATCTTGATAAACCTTTGATCGATTTTTACCCACGGTTACGCTCTATGCTTCCTATCTACCTTGAAATTTGAAACAGCCTGTACTTCAGATGACACAATAATCAATCAAGTGTAGCCTTTCACCGGCCTTGACTACGTAATACTCGTTTAGTTTGATAAATCGAGAAAAGCACTATATCAGAGAAGGCTGATATGTCGTTGATTCTCAACACAGGAAACAGATGATATTAGATTTTTTGAAGCATTTGTTTACCGTATTATATGTCATTTCAATAATTCAAGCACCTACGCTGTATGGTCACGTAAACTTGTGACACAAATCTTTCTATTTATTGATAACGTTTTTTACCATATCGCTCATTAATGTATAAGACTTATTCGCTAATTAGATTTTCCTTCCATTTCAATTTATTCCTTTATGATATTTGTTCTGCATTCGAAGAGACAATCATCGCAATCACGAGAGCGGCGATAATGATTCAATTCAACCAACTCGCGTACGGTCCCGCTAATTGCTGTGGAGCTGTAAGAAGTTTATGACATACATCGAAATATGTTTCGTGTTATGAAATAGATACGTAAATTGACTATTATTATATATATATATTATATATATATTAAATAGTAAATAGTCATACATTTATAAAAATGCAATGAGAATCGCACACCATCTCTAATCTTGTAGGTGTGCATGAATTGTGGTAACTGCTTGTTTTCTACTCTTGTGTAACGATACTCCGGTGTTACACAAATAGGATCAGAATCAAATAGGATGGATTTCATAAAGAAAAGCCTATGAAAAAAAATGATAATAATGAGTTAATTATTCATTTTTATTTGGCATGGAAAAAACAGAGGAAAAATGACAAGACCCATTATTTTGTATTATTTTTATATATCATAACAACAAATCGATTATTATGATGAACGTAATTATTTTTGAACATAATTATTTTATACTTAACGGCTTAAGAAAATATAGTTTTATTCTTCACATAGGATTTAATTCTTAGGTCCCAACAATATGAGTTTATTTACAATGCTAATTACTTCTCTAAATCTTTTAACAACCTATTGTTTGTATTATAAACAGAACATCCGTGTTGTATAAGCAACGTAGAATATTTCAGCCGTACTATACGAGTATAGTTTAAAGCGTGCAGGTGTACCTAAAAAGCGATATCTGAAGCTCTTCGCGGAAGTGGAACGTTTTTCAAGTGATTTGCATACCTAAGTCGCGTAACACCGTTAGCGTAAATACGAATAATGTAGTCTAATGCGGTACTTTTTATATACTGAATAATTTAAGATAAGCTTTGTACTTGGAATATTGCAATATGTTACTGCCGAAAATGAGGCCACTACACTAGCTACTAGCATTGCTTTTAAAAATAAGCCTCGGAACTTATCGAGCAAATGCTTACTTCCTTTTGATAAAACCAGCAGTAAATTAATAATGAAAAATTGCACTCACACTATCCAATGAATCGTAGAACTGTTTAAAGCCCGAGAGGCATCACGATTAAAATATATTCAATAAATGTATCATGAAGCTTTTGTTATGATAGATATTATGTTATATGAATCGTTCAACCTAACAACTATTTATTCCACTAATACTACTTCACTCCGATAAGCAAACGTAAAATAAATATGTACATATATATATTATGTATGTATGTTGTGCGTGTACCGGACTAATGAAATGAAACTCCAGCGCTTCAATATTTTACTCAAATAAAATAGATTACAACTGCGTATTTCCTTGATGAATTAATTCTTCCGTCTCTCCTATATTTTATGGCACTTCATTGATTGCTCTTAATTAGAATACTACATTCTAGGACGGGTACTCAACTATCTTCGGTCTACCATCTTATCACATTCCAGTCATTCTTTTTGCCCATATAATTACGACATGCAAGAAGCAAGTAATGCACACGTACAGATATAGACTAACACGTGCGTGGGGTCAGCAGCGAGTATAGAAATTCAAAGGCCATGGTTCAAACACGCTTGTCCGTACGTCTCATCATGTGAGCGCGTTGGCTGCGGACTGCGGCATGTGCGATGTAGCATATTATGCGCAATAATTTAAAACAGACGCCCAACGTTGATTAATTTATCTTCGAACATAATTTAATGTAACGCAACAATTACTCTTGTGCGTAATGATTAATCTGTTAAATATCCGTGGTTAATTGAACACTTACTCAGATTGTTTTAAGTCAATCATATATCCGAATGGCGAATAGTATTTTCGTTCTTACCCAATTTATTCGCGCGTCAACCACAAATAAGCAAATATGTTAATTAGCTATTCAAAAAGCGTTTTCATAGTTTATTAAAACGCGAAACACCTTTAAAAAGAAACCTTTTATAAATCTTAACTATTTTGTTTATGTATTAACAAGCGTCATGAAGAATTTACCGAACAGCTATACGTGCCACGGTCGTAGTTTAATTTTATGCTTATTTGGAATACTTTGTTAAAGTAATTTCACGTCTTATAGGTATTTAAATGTAAGTCAAGGGCAAGACTTTTTTATAATGACGACATACCTCATGTATAAAATAATACTTATTTATAGCAATAGAGTCTTTCCAAACATCTACATTGGCTTTAATTTATTTTATGATAAAGCAATCGGAAATCGCTTGCATCTAGCTTAATGTCATATTGTACGGATTACTCGGAACACTACCATTAACATAATGTAGTTAAGCATCCGAACATAGTTATCCGACGTCGAATAGACATTTCACGTCGATAAAGTCTTAATTATGTATAATCATGCACAACCAACAAATCTTGCAACACCTGCACGTCTCAATATCCGTACAAATATCAAGCAATATCCACAAAATAAACAAACATTGTTATATCGCCAACTGATAGACTGTAGAGTCTACGAACATCTGTTGCAATAAAAACAATGGATTTATATTTTTGTCGGCGAGGTGTGACGCTACACAAAACATTGCTATTTATTATTAGATAGCGATAGGTAGGTCAGCCTCTACGTATTTCTTAATTATTGTCTAACATTTCAAAGTTAACGCATCCGTGCTATTACAGCGGTATAAAAGGAACTTTGAATAATAACGTGGCGCAGCGAATGGCATTCAAAATGCTAAGAATAGATAGAGAGTATCCGAAAATAGGCACGAAGCTTCTACTATAATTTTTTTACGAGGCATGTCCGAAATCCGGCCGGTGTAATTTAGCAAGCTCTTATATAACTATGCTGAGTAAGCGGCGTTGCGGCCCTGTCCGCAATTTCCTAGTCCACAGAGTATGTAAGTAGATATTATAAGCACAACACAAGGCGCGACTCAATATCTACTCACAATCGGTTCAGGTTAAAATTGCATGACAATGCAGAGCAAATATAAAGAGAATCAGACTGCCGCGTTTTCACAATATTGCCTTCAGGGCTACTTTGCCCCACGACATTGTTATCGTCATACACGCCCCTCAATATCCAAAAGAAATATGTATAATTAGCTTTTATTTACTGGCACATAATACTTTTGGTGAGATAACATAATTTAACCGAAAATAAATTTCGCAGTAAATGCGTTTGTATTATTAGGGAAAAAAACAATGATAATAATTAATTTACTAGTTAGCAAGCCATTCAAGACCGTTATAAATACTCAGACTTGTATATAACTACGTAGAGTTCCAGCGATTCATTGTGAAGGCGCGAAAACTGTTGTAAGTCTATTCTTTTGTGTCTTCGTTTCGCAGTAACAATAGACTAGATTACACATTCATAAATCACTGATATTATGTTTTAAAAACTATCCAAATATTTCTGGAGTTTATGCGCTATGCATTTTATGTAGAGTTGTAATTCTCCACTAAATCTCGTTTTGTATAGAGCGCTTGTATACACAGATAAGTTTTAATTAATGCTCAAGTTGCTCCACAGTATTTCTGCACATACCGGTGAAATAAATATTTTCTACGCTTGATACGGATACGATACACTCTTTGTATATAATATTATGATCTCACCGGTATAACTATCGACAAAACTCTAATAAAACTATCGGCGTACGTTCATCCACTTCAATATTATCGCAGACGCCCCGCAAAGTAAACCAAAGCTAAAGTACAATAGTAAACTTGTATGTATTAGATACAATAGGAAGTATTAGTGAGGAATGTAACTTATATCTGAAAACTACTCGCTTCATTGTGTAACTCAGAACGAACATTGCACCCTTCCAATTCTAACTAATATGTCACGTATAGTACTCGTATTTTGTAAACTTATTCTACTACCTTTTCTCGACTGATGTATATTATTTTATAAAATCATTGTTGAGTGAATTTGCTTATGACAAAACATATAACATATTCATTTGTTTTCAGGAATTAATCACAACGCTGTATATAGGTTTCCTTGGATTAATTTTCGCATCATTTTTAGTGTACTTAGCAGAAAAAGACGTTGCAGATACAAAATTTAAAAATTTTGCTGAAGCTTTATGGTGGGGAGTGGTGAGTATGATTTATAATTATACTTTATGTTTTTACATTACAATTATTTGAACGTCCATCATTTGTGGTAATGGCTCTCTGTTACCGGAGAACTGGACGATAAAAACTTTTTATTCCGTCATCAAAGAAGCATCAATTAAAACGATTTACGACACAAAACTTTGTTCCAATCTAGAGTTGTGAATTGTGATACGTTGTGAAACTGAATTGCTCTTGAAACTTAAATAAAGGAACATTCACATTTGGTATTTATAATAGCCAAAAAAATCTACAGCAGTTAGGTTATATCTCTAGTTTCATACTTTTCTACTTTATCCATTTAATCTTACATATTGATACTCAGTATATTAAAAGATTTGTCTACATTTGAAATTTGAATGTAGTGATTATATTCTTCTACATGAGTGATGTACATATTTGGGAATAATTTATGTTGTTGCTCATCTCTAATTTATGCAGCACATATCAAAATTAAAATGTATTTTATAATATATTAAAATCATTTTCTGTGAAGTAGGAACTTTTTTAAATTTTTGGCTCAAGAATGATAAAGCTTGGAAAAGTACTTACGAATATCGGGCAAGAGCACTCATTATAATTACAGAGCAACTTTTTACCCAACTCAATACCAGCACTCTTTTAAAGTGAAAGGTCATAACTTATTTTCGGGCCGCCAGTTTTATTGGGCGTCTTATGTACAAAAGTCGTTACAAAAATGAATAACTGTATTACTACCATATACATGAAAACACGAGTCATACCCATCGCTGCGTGACATAGTAATACATACAAATGAATTGAAAGTTGAACCAAGTTATCAGACTGGCACTTTATGTGTTACATTCCCGTAGATCACGCTGTGCACTGTGGGGTATGGCGACATGGTGCCACAGACGTGGCAAGGCAAATTCATTGCCTCATTTTGCGCTCTTCTCGGCATATCATTCTTCGCACTGCCCGCGGTAAGCATCTACGAAACATAACACCTTTTCGATTTAGTTCCAAAAATAACTGTCGAACATTAGTTAAATTTATACAGAAACAAAATTTCGTACACCAAATATAACTAAAACAAATGTAAAAATAATATTATTCACCCCTAGGGTATTTTGGGCTCCGGCTTCGCTCTAAAAGTGCAGCAACAACAACGTCAAAAGCACATGATTCGTCGCCGTCAGCCGGCCGCGACATTGATCCAAGCCCTTTGGAGGTGTTACGCGGCAGACGAGCACTCCATGAGTGTAGCGACTTGGAAAATACATCAAATCCCGCTCCCCAGCCCGCAGACCAGGTACGTACCTACGAAGGCTGTGTACGAGTATTATGAAGTGCTGTATTACGCAACACAGGGGTCGTGCGACTCGCAATGTTCTTCATTCTTATTTTATCTCGTTACGCTTCTGTGTTGACGGTATACATAATGCAGAGATTCTGGCAGTCATATAATCTCAAATCTTAAAACACAACGCTGCCTGCCCGCACTCCCCTCATACATACATATACTCACATACATTGTATTTACAACTGTCGGTTTTGCTACAAACTCCTCACTATGTTTTTGTTCGACAAAATTATTAAATTGTTTCTTTTTTGTTCAAAGAACTTTTACTTTATTATTTGTTGTATTAGCATAATATAGTAGATGCAATATATTTACATACGAGTATCTACTTCTTTTTATATTACGCAAATATGTACACATATATATTGAAACAAATTGTCAAGCAAGTTCGATGGAAATATTATTTTCAGAACTGAATTGATCTGACCGCCATCGAGAACGCTCTATCGAAAAAAAACAATTCTATCTTTTTCTTTTGATACTCGACACATTTAGTTAGTGTATATTAAATTTATTATGTTAATTTTCATAAGAACGATATCTCTAATCTTCTATTAGTTTTTGTTATATTATCTTTACGCCGGTATGGAGAATTTCAGTATATTTTAACAAACAAAATCAGCAAAATGGATTGCAAGAAAACGAATGGTGTGACATTGCTAGGTAATTTCAAGTTGTAAATATACGTATTGCCAGATGTACATGTGTATATGTCCTTGACAGCCGTGTGATGAGTGCATCATTCAAGAACAATGCATCCTTTGTGTCGAGACTGCCGACGATCCGACGACATAAAAGTACCTCCTTGCATTCTCCTGCGCCACACACGAAACCCGCTCACAGATATGATGTTAATGCCAGCGCTGAAAATCTCGGTAAGCTTTTCATTATCATTTTACCTATAATTTATACAAACTCGCGAATATAATCGAACATAATTATCGCGAATGTTTTAAATATTACAATTAGATCTCTAACACTTGTTTATACCGTAAATTAAGTAACTATTTTCTCCTATCAAACACTGTACCATTCCATGTTTCATGAATACATGTAATATCAAAAACTCTGTTAAAAACTACATCTAATACAAATACTAAATTGGCAGTTTTTCTTTTTTATTCGGACAAGAAAAGCACACACACTACGATATCAATTACACTCAAATTGGACTCGAACATTACAAACAAGAAAGAAATAGAAATCTGAAATCGATGAACCAATATTTGGCTGTCATCGCAAGAACGACATTTAAAGAGAGATTACAAAAAATGGCACACATTGGGAAACCGTGGTGCCGAGCGCGACCGGTGCCAACATCATCAATCACGTTTTGAAGCAGCACTCGGAGTCAACATTTCAACCATCATTTTTCATGACACACGAAGGAAACACCTGGCCCCGTTGCGCGGTGATGTTAACATTGAATCGTTGCAATAGAGCGGTGCCTGCTGCCTCGGAGTGTTTGCTGGACTGGAGAGTGATGTGATTTATTGCACTGTTCCGTAGATATACATACGTCGGGAGGGGACCGTGCGTGTTGTCTGCTCCATTGTTGGAAAAGCTGCTTCAAAGGTTCTATTCCACATCTTTTAGACGGCACTATGGCATGACAATATTGCAGTCGATAAACTTCTGCTGCGTTTCTTATTAATCCTTATTAGTAAAAAACTTTCCAGAAATATGTGAATACACGAACAAAGAATATTGGCGTAGCATTGAGACCGGAGAGACTTTCTGACTCCGGCAATAATAGCTGCGTCTTTTAGCTCCAGACACGATGCTAACGTCCTACCTACCTTCTACTTCTCTCTATTATTTTTCACTTTTTTAAATAAAAATGCACCCGCGTAGATAATATCGCTTTGAGAAACATTCAGATATTTTGTAATGCTACAAGAAGCTTCACGTACTTAACTGGATGAAGTGGCTTCTACAAGACAATCGCTTTCGCGTATAGTAAGTGCTGACAGTTCTGAAGAATGTTATTGACAGAAAGTGCGGTATTTAGCAGTATAGAGTGCGGGCTGCGGCTCACAAACTGAATTTTTAAACTGTACCAGAAATTTAGTATAGGTATCTCATTTTACTGGAATGGCTTCGTTCAAAGCTTCTATTTTCAGTTCGATAACGTATCTAAGATAAAATTGACTATTTACACTGCTTTGCATTTTTTATTATGCATGCCAGTTAGATCATAGGATTCCTGTAAAATAATTAACTTTATTATACCGAACAGCAGAGACAATTTCGCTCGTCTCAGCAAAGAAATAAATTGGAAATTGGTAATTACTGTTCATTACATTATTTTCACCTGGCATTACGAGTCGCATACGTCCGCCTGTCATCGCTATATATTTGACATTTAAACCAATTTACCTTGCGTAAATAAAAAAAGTTTTTTTCCGCAAGCATACAATCGACCGCCGCTGTTTACTTATGTATACAAACTTTCACATAAAACAAGACGAAGCGGCACGATATTGTAAAACAAATACCTGAACTAGATAGAGATACAGCACACTGTCGGAGACATTAATTAGGTAGTGGAGCTCATTCCGTGTAACAGCTTGTATACCTCGTTTTAAATACATGGACACGTGTACAGTGTACACAGCGGGGAGTGCATGTCCTTACAGCAAACAAGCCACTTGCTCATTAGGGACGCGTTTATAACTACTTATTCAGCAACTTGCGTCATAATTTACCAACATGCGTTAACGTCGCCTCAACTCCACGTGTGCCTCAATATCTTTTGATTCCCCATCGCAACTTGATTACACTATCGAACAACCCAGGTAATTCCATGGATAACATCATCAAATATTCATAGCAATTTTTTTTACGAAGTGTTTTTTTTTAAATAATTATCTATATTTGAAATGAGGAAAATTTAATTAAAATATTTTTACAAAACCTTATCAATGACTTCGGAAAAATATCTGTTTGTTTGGGGTTCACTCGAAAACAACTAAACCAAATGTCACCGGAATAGCGCCATTTAATTGCGTGTTTTTAGCTCGATATTGCCACAAGCCTAATAAAAACCATGGGGTGGAATAAAAAGACATTTAATATGTCTAAAGGTAAAGTGTAATCTCGTAAAAACACCCTATATATTATCGCCACTATGCGCTCCATAACTAACCTATACTAGATTTAATTACCGTGATTGCAAGTTTGGACTGTACTGTTTATTACGCTGGCTCAATGCAGCCTGAACTTCATCTCTCCTCTTGATGTCGTAGATTTAAATTAATGTCACTTCGGTTCTGTGGTCACTGGTCTAACAAAATCACGAACTGAACTGTGAGCATCAGATCAAGCGAGGGTGCTCAAATGAAAGTTTAAATATTAATATTTTCTCGGCGACCAAAACTTACGCGTGGGCAAAACTGAGGCCCGATGCCGGTAAAAATATATACATTAGAAGCTAAAGTAATAATGAAATTTTAATATTTAACGGACCTTTCACTGTATATTCTCAATTGTATGTCCATTAATAAAATTCTGTCAGTTCTTTTTTCTTTGTTATAAATTTTAGAACGAAATATCGTTTATAGTTTTGCTATTTAATATACAAAGAAAATAATTCCACAACATTTTACCCTAACTGTAACCTTCTGACGAAACTCATTTAAGTCAAGGCATTCTATACGATTATCCCTCCACCACACCTGCAGTCCCGGTCCGTGTTATTGAATATATTTTCTGAATGGTAGTATATATTATTATTATGCATATATGCAATACAATAAAATTTAAATTATATTTGTAGCAGATGCAAAAATATATAAACACACATTATGATAATTACTTGACCCGCAAAAGAGTCTACAGGAATTATAGAAGAAACCGCATATTGTGTGAATAAAAATATATTTCACTAAAATACACTGCGACAGAAAGTAAATCATACAAAAATAATGAAATTTCAAGTCTTAAATACGCGCAAGGCAGCTATTTTATGTGTTTATCGATTACTACAAGTTTCGTAGCTGTCGCTACGAGCGTAGTAATGCCGTTCTCGTAGCAACGAGTATTTACGGTATTATGAATGGTCTCATTTGTGCGTTTCTTCACTCGTTTGATCCCCGACCTCTACAGTTAAAAAATATTACACAAAAAAAACCAACGAGATTTAAGGTATTTTAAAAAAAGAATAGTAAAGCTGAGTATAAACCATAACATAGTGTGTAATAACACGAATAGCCTCCGGTGGTTCGGTATTTTGTGATCCCAAAAACATGAAACTCGTTTGATGTTAATAAACAAGTTTTACTATCGTAAAAAGTCCGCCGGTTTCTTTATTTTCATTCGTACAAGCACTCGTGGTTGCGCGTCCCTTTGTATTTTCGCTGGGATTTAGCGGTATTTCATGTCGACCTGTTACTATCTATCAATGATACTCGCGTGTGTCACGGAAGTGATAGCGATCCTCCATTTATTATCTCAACAATGTTATCAATGTGTAAACAACCTATATCGTATGCGGCGATTTTTATAAATTAATTTAAGCGTACATAGAGAGGGGAGACACTTGAGTGTTCATTTACAAATGAATTACTTATACATGTACGCCTAAGTGCGCAAAAATCAATTTCAGACAATGAAGCACAACAAAATTGTTTTATTACGTCAAAAAAGCGTTAGCACTTTTGCAAGACAGAGATAACAAATGGATCGATACTTTGCCTGAGACATTAAAAGGCAACTGCTGCATTGACCTCCATAATATTTAAGTTTGTTCGAACGAAAACGAATGCGTTTGTTTTATCAATTTAATTTTCAGAATTGTTAAATTATTCTATAGAAAACTTGTTAAATTTAAGTAAATTGCCATTTGGTAACATAAATTAAATGCAGATGATAAAAGGTAATTATTAATTAAACGACTTCAACCAGAGCGGGCATTGAGTCAATTCGTTTTTATAAATATCTGCATAATATGTTCGCGCATAAGTTCTATGTTTAAATGTTGGATCGGTTTTGATAACTCTAGTACTGTGCCGTGTGTTCCAGTCTATGCCCATTTTAATTTCACTGGTATTCAAGTCTAGACTTCGTAAATATAGCTGAGGACTTCATTAAATTCTTTATTTTTGACTGGGCTTGATATTTTAGCTGTTAAAATCATAAAATCCTGGCAAAATTTAATCTGAAATATTTCATACATATTTAATAAGCAATATCTCTTGATGGTTAACATAATTCACAAACATAATATAAATTATTCCGGAACAACTGCCGCTTATCCGATATGATTTAATGAGATGTGTTCGTGTTTATTGAAACAACATGTTGTTACTGGTCCAATAATACGGTAATAGCACGGTTACGATTACACAATCAGAGGGAAATGTATAATATCCCCTCCTTTAGCAATTTTCTGGAGCTCTGTAATATAAAACGAATAAAGAACGGAGCTCTGTAATATAAGATGAATCCTGCTTAGCATAAGCTATACGCTGCGGTAAAAATTCATTTAGGAGATAATATTTAAGCCTCTTTTGCATTAGGTGACATTTCAAAAAGAGATAATCCCAGTGTAGACTTAAACTGGCTTTCTAATTTAATAGCAAAGAAATTAAGGAGTTTTCAATTAATTATACGAATTTAACTTTATTGTACAAATTAGTCATTTGTTTGTGAATATATTTTTGTAATTCTTTATATTACACTAACAAACTATGTAGAACAAATACTTTGAAATATACTGAAGCTCAGACACAATTTCGAAATAAAAAGTAAATACTATTAAAGTGAGTCTAGCCAGTAGCATTAAAAGTATATACAGGTCAATATATTCACGTGTCCGTCAGAAAACACATGAGAACCTGTTGAAAACATCACAAAACATGCATAAACAGTTCCGCAGGTATTTTGGCAAGAATTGATCTAACGCGTCTACGTTTACAAAGGCATAAAGGTGTCTGAAAGACAGGCGGATTCATAATCTCAATTATGTTAGTTTTGGTAGCCGATGTAAGTACTCAGGGGCATTCAGAGACACACAAGGATACGTTAATGAGAAGGTAACGGAGCCATTTCCAAACCGGTGTTGGAGGACAATGTATTGAAAATGAAATGGGTAGATGGAGTGGAGTCGTAGTGTTGAAGTGTGCGTGTGTGTGGCAGGCGCGAGGAACGGACGCACTGTGCGGACGCGACCCGTCAACCCTTCACACAGCGAGGACTCGGTGGCAGAGACTGCGCTCTCCAAGAGAAATTCCGACGGTAAGAATTACCAGTAGGACAGACCTGCAAACGATTCCCGCAATACCTGTCTATCCGTAGAAAACTCTGTGGTGTATTGACGCTCTCACTCCTGCTTACCAAACTGCTTAGTATGTTTAACAGTACCTACGTGAGCAAATGTTGTTTACAAACGGGGTACATCTCTACTAAGCTATTTGAATCTAGTATAGAACAAATAAAAACATGTGTATTTTAATATTTCCAATAAATGTTTGTGTAAAATTTATTCTAATCTTTAATTGATTGCTGACTTACCATAATAATGTAGCGTATCTAACTGTAGTAATGAAATGTGAAAAATAAATAATATACACTTACGTAATACAGGCAATGAAGTAAGTTATGAACTCTCTGCTCTTGATTAACCTGTGTAAACTCTTTAGTGTATAATAACCATATCGTCTTTCTGGACTAAATATCCTTCCATTATATATATTTAATCAGTTTTGCCACATTGGATGTTCCCTTTTAAATATCTATTCTTTATCAGTATTCGGAAACCTCACTGAATCATTTTTGTAAGAATTGTTGTATGATGATCTATGATGTGACATTTTAAAGTGAATTTATCATAATAAGTTTAAAACCTGGAAGCATTATCACGGACAAAAACATTAATGTCATGATCGACGATCCCGCAATGACTCATCAATACTATGTGGTCTGCAGTAGAGTATGTGTCCTAAAAACGTCTAATCTTTAATTTTAGTTTAAGCGCGAATTTCAGAAAACGCAAATATTTTCTCAGCTATGAGACCATGTGACTTAATAAAAAATAGTCTATATAAGCTATCTGCAAGTAATTAAGGAAAGCTTAACTAAAATTGACGATAATGACAATTTCCTTCATTACGTAAATTATAGTAAAGTCTTAAAATAACAAAAGTAATTAGGAACTATATTTTATAAGCTGACCGTTCCTGTCCGTTTTGTGATCGTTTTTCTTTTTTAACGTTTTTATACCCATACATAAATCACGTTTACAGGTTCACCACTCATACCAAAATATAAAACATTTTCAGCTAGAATTAAGACAACTAGAGATGAATAAATGTCTGGTGTCAGGTGTTGATTGAACAAATTAGCGGCAAGTTTTATAATAAAATAATCCGTAATGTAGGTTACAGTGGCGATAGAGTAAGTGACATCAAATCAATAGTTATTGTAATTAGCGTGACTCGGGGCTCGCGGCTCGCGGCTCGGGGCAAGCGGTGCGGCGCGGGCACGCGACACTCGCTCGTGCCTCCTAATGTACAACTTTAGACCCAGTTTCAAACGTCGCCGTTAGTAGAACATAGAACAATCTAACTCCGCGTTTCGTTTCAACATTTATTTCCTTTGTGTGCTCCATTCAAAATGACTTGTGGGGACGATTTTGTTTTGTGACAGCTGAAAAACTCGTACCCTATTTCACTGATATTTCGTTAGCTGGAGCACTTTAACGATGTCGCGATTAATAACAAGTATCATAACGAAAGCTTCGAAATGCTCTAATATAAGAATTGCAATTTTTATTGATTCATGGGTTTTCCTCTTATTAAAAATTTACTTTGGCTTTCAGTGGTAGGGATATTGTAAACACTACCTACATGTTAACTTACGGTTACCGCAACTGCGGTTAGCTCCTTTAAAGTTTAGCAGATTATAATATGGATTATTGAATATAATGAAGTTGATCCACGGCTACAGTGTGTTTCATTGTGATTTTTATGGTGCTTATTGTGTAGTTATAGTAGGTACACAAATGGCCATATTTAATAACCGATACTAAAATATAACATTGAATTTTCATGTAACAATTGTTAAACATTATTATTTCAATGTTTATGTAAATTATTATCTATTGTCATCCATAGTGTCGTTAAAGACAGATGAATGGGATGTGCCATTAACATTATAATACAAAAATAATATCTATTGTAATTCAAACAGTTTTAACTCTGACAGCGGTTAAACTTCAGAAGAAACTAAATTAAAATCCAATAAAAATCACATTAGACTATTTCTTAGGTTTGGTTAACAGTTAACAATGTCATAATATAAATTTAAAAAAATAAATAAATTAAATTGATTAGAATTATTTCATAGTTCCAGATGCAATCAATATAGCCATGACTTAATTTAGATTCCTTTGCAGATGAGGATGAAGAACCTCGCTGTGTGACTTTGACGCCGAGACACAAGGCAGCCATCCGATTCATCAGAAAGGTACGTGGATAAGTACTACAGCATCCCACACCCGACCTTAAGATCAATATTTATGTCGATGTCTTATCACGAAAACATTCACATTTGTCCACCAAAACATATTAAGAGTCTTGTTTACTACTCATTATACACCGACACTTATACCAAATACTATTCATCTGAAGGTCAGTTTTATTTACGTGTACGAGCCTTTTTCTTTTCAATGTTATCGAAACTCTTTAGTGTTGTCGATGTTTAATACATTTCTATCTTTCTATTGTTTTATTCACATTTCCATTTAGGCCGCTGTTCATTCATATTAAATGTACGAACATAAAAAAGAATAAATAAAGAATAAAGCCAAAAAATCTAGGTCATTCATTTCTGTGCCGAAAATCAGTTCTCGCCTTTCAGTGGAAATGTCATTCGCATAAAGTGTATAACAAAAGATAATTTTATGAAACAAATATTTTAATACTTTGCATAACATACTAATTCTATACTTCTTATACAAATCCATTTTATTTTTTATTTTAATGACTCCAAGTTCAATCTATTCATCCTAAATGGCTGTAGTACAAAAGTCCCCAGCGATATAAAATAGGCTTTCAGAATTAATAAAGGTTAATATAAGGAGACGGACACAATGAAAAGGAAAATGGTTCGTATATAAATATCCTTAGCCTAGTAACGTCAGCTTCCACTCGTGTACATAGCGAGAGATTACCTTAGTCGACATTTTTATATTCGTAGCTCACAATTGTTATGTTGTGGAATTCTAACAGATGAAGTATTTTGTGGCCCGACGTAAGTTTAAGGAAGCCCTAAAGCCATACGACGTCAAGGACGTTATTGAACAATATTCCGCGGGCCATGTGGACTTGCTGGGTCGAGTGAAAAACGTCCAGACTAGGTATTACAGCTGCCAGCGAACCCTTCTACACCATGCACTACCATTTATTATATGCGTTCTTTATACTTTCCGTCTGGACTGTACCTACTCTATGTCTTGTAACGTAATCTTTGTAGTTGAAGTTGGCCTCAACTTAATATCTTTATACTGTAGTAGTTAGTGTGTGCAATGCTATAATTCCTTTACATAACGCATTACTACAATACAATGGCTGCTTCGAAATCGCCTCTTTGTCAAGTAGATAGTCGATTGATGTGGTCACTTGATGTGTTAATGAAAACGTTTTATTCATATTCAAACTAATTATCCGTGGCATAATTGTTGCACGTTATTACATATCCATTACAATAGTTACAATATGTTCCCGTGAAGTGGATATCCACCTCGAACCGCGATTTGGAAGTCGCCTAGACACTGAAAACTTCAAACAAAAGATTTCATGATCCACTACATTTGTTCGTGTGTCTACTCTATATCGCACTACTTACAACATAATACCATGAGCGTGAAATTGATACATGATAAGGAATTTTTCAGTGAGAGACTATCATAATTATGATAATTACGATTGTCATTTCCAAATAGGTAAATCCAAATTGACGTCCGCCCAGCGTAATTTTATATTTCGTTTGTGAAATATTGTTATGCATGGTTGCCTATTTGGTTATAATATTAGTATTAAATCCTGCAAACTAATATAGACAAGATACCTAATCCTTTTAGTCGATTTTCCACACCTTTATTAGCAGATAGCATGTGACTCTCCATTTCAAAACCCAAATACGAAAACATTTATATGAAATAAATAAGTTGGTTTAGTCTCGGTATAACAATACTAAAACAAAACAGTGAAGTGGTGGTATGAATATTCATCCGAGCATACAATAATAAACTGAAAATATGTCGCTTAACTAGCATAATGCTGTGGACTGGTGATTTATGACAACTAGCCATCAGGATATGTGTTTTATTTTCGTGTAGCTCAAGTATTTTGTCGCACGCAAGAGATTTAGAGAAGCTTTGAAACCTTACGACGTGAAAGACGTGATAGAACAATACTCTTCGGGGCACGCTGATCTTCTAAATCGAACCAAGAATTTACAGTACAGGTGAGATGAGAGCTCGTCTGTCCCGTGCCCTGTACTCTGCACCGCCGGAACTAGCCTGCAGCTCTATCATTCATCATCCATCGTCCAGAATGTCAGCCACTAGCCACCAGTCACTACGATACAGCTGTCACGATTCACGACTAACACTGCCTTTACATGTGTAACATTTATTAAAGTTAGACTAATTCAGTGGCGGTAGTATCAACAAGTGATTAGTATCAAATCGAATTACATAACAATATGCAACAATATAGAGCTTAGAACATCGCTATTTACTAGTTAGCTGTATCTTTAAATGATGAATAATATAAACAAATTAGTAGTAATAGTCCTTTCACCATAAAAACATATTGTTAATTCAGCTCATAAAAAAATGTAGAGCTAACTAAATCATAATATTTTTCATTAAATATACTAACAGGTAACAGCATGTTACTGCGAAGAGAATATCACGAGACTAAAATATTGATTTTGAATTTCCAGACAGAAATATAATTTACGTTATTTACGTACGTTACAAGTTTTTACTGGCAACAGATAAATAGTGTTTCTTATTCGTACTTACAGCAGTATTTGGCTCTCACATGAAATACGTGCTTAAATACTTGTAATTAAATAAATGCTTGTCTTAATAATCATCAAATGAACTACAAATGTAAGATTGGATATGGACCATGGACCTACCACTACTTTCAAACTAAAGTAATTGGTACTGCTTGACGTTTCATACTTTTCAAGTTTAAAAAATTTTGTACACTCATAACTAACACAATTTCAATAACATTTTCCGTAAAATCACAATCCCATGATTTTACGTAAAATGTTATTCAAATTGAGTGGATTACGTCTGTTACAAATTTTGAAAAGTATGAAACTTCAAACGGCACCTATTAGTTGAGTTGGATTGTAGAGAGTACTATGTCTATGTTCCACAAACGGTTATAGCAAAAAATATTTTTGTGATGTAGATGCACGTCACCGTCCCGGCACCCGTTCAACTCGTAGCTTAGGCAGGTCGTTAGTGTCGCTAACAATTTCAACGACAATCTACTACGTGCATACATGCATTCATTTAAATCCGTAGCGATTGTATGTAAATGAAGTTAACCACTGCACCTGAGATTGGAATAACACACGTGCTGCCACCATCATCAGCTTTTTAATGCTTGTTTATAGTTCTTTCCTTTGGCAGTTTCACCTGTATATTGTAGTAATACTACGTAAAGTAATATGCATGCAACAAATTAATACACCACCTGCAAATATGATATTGCTTAGCAAGCACAGTGTTTATCTAAGCATGACTTCAAAATTGGTGGTACGGGCGCTTACCAACACATTACGTCAGGAAATAGGATGTACTTATACAGCAGATTAACATTTTACTCATTAACCTTTTTATTTGTTTTTGTATATATTTTTTTTCGTTTTCTATGTGGATGTTTAATTCATTAAATAATTTCCTGGTTTCCTTATAGCGTATATAATTTATTGCTTATATCAAACACACAAAATATAGTTAGAAACTATGGGTTCCTAAAATAACTGAAACTAAAACAGCAATATCAAAAGATGTATAGTTCCAATTTCGCGCTTAACTTGTATATATATATAAAGCTGTTCTGTAGAAACCGTAATATTGCGATGTAAACAACCGCTCCCTACGCTGTACGAAGAGGTGCATCAAAATTCATGATTACCAGCTTTATTTAAAGCGGGCGTGCCCAAATAAGACTTTTCTTGGTTTTAAAACTTTGAAAGGCTTGGTTTTATACAAGCAGACAGCTAATTACACTATTTACCAGAGTATATTTTAATAAGTAGATAGCTGCAAATTTTCTAGTTCGCTTTCTTAAATCATTAGTACAAAAATGCAAAATTATTGCTGAGTTTTTGAATTCCAATGCACATGGTTTAGTTTTTACACATAACATTCGGTAAGTATATTTTAAACTTGAACTAATTAAATAATAAATTAATAAAATGTAATTTTTCTCATGATGTTAAAGTTAATCATCATACAACTTGCAAAATATTTCTTGCTCTCGTGGAACGATGTGGTGTATTTAAAGAACTACGTATATCTAAAGTAAACTCATTGTTTTTTTTTTTGTGTTGACAGATTAGATCAAATACTTGGGAAACAAGGATCGAAAGCTAAAGATGTCTACGCGTCCAAAATCAGCCTAGCTTCCAGAGTAGTTAAGATTGAAAGACAAGTAATTAAGCTTCAATCACTTTTCTATACTACTGAAATAAATGTTGTATTTACATTATGGTGTAAAATAATCTTCTGGTTTTTACAGGTAGATGATATAGAAAGTAAGTTGGATCATTTATTAGAAATGTATGAAGAAGACAGACGCGCAGCGCGACGGATAGGTGGAGGCAATGGCGGCGCCAATGGCACCTCACCCGATACAGCGCTCGCGGTGAGGATACGGTCGCCGCTCGTCGACAAACAGTGCTCCGAACCCAACTCTCCTGTGTCGCGGTCCTTTGAGCAGCCCACACAGGCGATAGCCGCAGCACCGTCGCATAAAAGACCTATGAATAGAGGCTATTCCGATTTAGGCACTAGGTTTATGCGAAAAAAAGTTATTGTTAAGTAAGTTTATGTTTTTTGTAATTTATATATACTCATAATTTCTGAATACATTAACAAAAAACTTTATTTAAATCATCAATATTTAATATAAACACACTGAAGTTTATTATTAGATCTACTTGTATACTCGTAAGAAGCATGGAGGGTTAAGGCGGCTGATCATAAATTTTCAGAACTTCATCAAGTCGCAACGGTGATTCCCCCAGAGACGATGAAGTAGTGATAGTAGTGCCGACCGACCGGGAGGACACGCCACCCCGCCTTGTTACCGACAGCTCAGGTGCGTTATCTACGTCTATACACATACACAAACACGCTTACGTTTGTGGCTTACGTAAATTCACCGACAATCGCTTTACATGTTCTCATTAACCGACCTAAAATGTGTTAATCACAATCTTAACAACGTAGAACCTCCTCTTGATTCCATTATAATAACATTACGGAAGTGTTACGGGGGGACGGTCGTATGTATGGGAATTTCTTGTCATACGTAACCATGCTCAATATATTTTCACTTGCAAACGTACGTATTTTACTCATACGAATGCTAATTTAACCAATTAACCATCATTGCCATAGGTATAAATATGCGAATATTACAAAATTGCAGCATCTTATGAAGACTATTCGTCGTCGACCTCTCTCTGACCGAGACCTTGGGAGAGCCCCATAGTATTCGGCCGTCGCCGGCTGCGTGAGTCCCAAACCTATCTAAAGCTACCCCTGTCGATGTGTGGAATGTGTACCATTTATAGTGTCTCTGTGCCCTCCTCAGTCCTGCCTACTATTTGATCCTTCCTCCATGAATGTTCTTACGAAGGTGTTGTATTTAGATTTACATCAGACACGTTGTCTTTGTATTTTCATATACTTATTTCTTTGTTCTATTTGTGTATTTTAGTTGTCGTACATTAATTAAACTCGATCTTTGTGTTAGTATAATTATATTATAATAACATTCATAAAATAAGACGTCAATACCGTGCTCAAGAAAACAATTCGGACCACCTGATACCTCACATGACATATAAACACACACTAAGGTATTCTCGCAAGTACAGGTAACCATTTCTCAATTTACTATTGTGCTCATTAGACATAACATTGCTTTTTTGGAACTTCAATTTTTATAAGCATGTTTATGTGACGTAGAATATATCTACTGAGTACTGACCAATTTTAACACTTCCACAAATGTCTTTTTATACAGCGGATTATGGATGTAAACTAATTAAAAATACTTTTGCAACGGGTAAGTTATTCCGCAGAATTGATCCGATTCCGTATAGGTAGGTATTAATAATATTTTGATTTTAACAATAACGTGATTTCAATCATTTGACATAGTAAGGGTACATATATATTAAAAGTCAGCTATAAAAAAGCTCATAATTTATATTAAAAAGATGCAAAATAAATAAACAGACATTAGGTAGTATCAAAATATCCAATACACGACTTATGTAAGATACTTTTCCATTTAACAAATATATTTCAGTGAGTAAACCTAACAAATCGATACAACGTCCCCATTTTCATTTTATTTTCAGGGAATATTATCAAAGAAATGTAATTTATACTGTACGTTTGCTGATGATTAAGATAATACAAGAGGAATGAACACTGGGCCCAATGTTTCAGAAGTATGTGCGAGCTGCTCTGTGGAAGTAGAGACGGAGGCGGAGGCAGGAGGGTCGCGCTCGGGCAGCTCGGGCTCGGCTTCGTGGTGCGAGGGCGACGCGGCCGAGGAGCGCGGCTACGGCTCCGGCGACTCGCTGGCCGAGGACACCGCGCTGCTGGGCGACGCGCCGCACCCCGCGCACGCCTCCCACGCCTCCCACGCCGCGCACCAGCCACGCATCGTCCGCAACCAGCGGCGCGACGTCGCCGTAGACCTGCACTTATTGCGTCCCGACGTCTGAACCTCACCTGCTCAGTAGTCGCCGGTGCCCGACGCGACGCCTCCGCCCTCGACGCGCGTCTTACTGTGACATCCGCACAATGACACTTGAATATGTGACACAAAATGCTGTCCGAACACAAAATTAATTTTATCCATAGGTGCTTAATTATGCGAAAAAGAGCAATGATAGTATCGTGTGATTAAGTAGTAACGAGATTGCAATAAACTTACGCGACCTCCATTAAACTATACAACGAGTAGGTATTGTGGTTTATTGTACCGGAGTCATCCTTTCCACTCGTTTACTTATAAAGACCAAAGAATTTACAAAAGCGTAGGTGATATACGAAATACCTAATAGTGATTATTGTTAATACGCTTATATGATTCATTACCTATTGCTTTTAAAAGTAAGAGAAAATATTAATATAGATAGAAGCTTTTTATTTATATAAATTGTACTTATTATGTTAGGTTGTACATATTTTATCAGTAAGTCAACTTTTTAATTATTATTTAGTTGTAAGAATTTATAATAAACATCGAACGAACACCGAAATTCTACATACTGAACTCTAGGGATACCAAGTACTTCAGAAGTTTGTTGAGTCTAATAGATAATTACTTATGTAGATACCATACTGGTGTAATCGATAAGAAGTGTAATGACTTAAATTTTTGTTTCAAAATTCTAGTAGCAAACGAATAAGAGTAACTGCAAAGTATTTCCGCATTTGTTCTTGTATTTATTATTTATAATGACATGGCCATGTCTCGTAACATGATAGAAGCAAAGTAATTTTAGATACCGTAACTGCTTGTATCACTTTATCCATCAACATTTTCGATCTAATAAAAATATATTTTAAAATTGTATCAGAGTTGCATGACTTACGGCCGATGCCAATAATCAAACGAAAAAAATTAGATTGAAGTCAATCTGTTTTGTTGTCAATTGTTTTCTACTTTTCGATTGGTCTCCTGTCTTGTTGCCATAGTTTATTCACTACTGAGATTGATTATTGGCAATATAGTATCAGAAAAACGATTGAGCTGTCAATCTAAAACGGCAAATTTTGGATTGGGTTTGTTTATTGGCAGCGGCTGTAAGAAATCCATCGAAATAACAAATAATTAACTGCGTATGTCATCGAACTAATTTTAATAATTGATTATTATTATATTTTAAAACAATGAAACAAAAAGCGAATATTTAATTGACAAAAACTGTGATAGTGAAATGAGTTTGGGTTTTAAAGAGTGCTTAAAGTTTAAACGTAACTGCCGAAGATGCTTTCAATACATATGTATGTACTATCCAGTGTTATATGTATTTTAAACCAGTAAATCATTCATATTACATTTTTGTGAGTTTTGAAAACTCAGAAATTATATAATTAATATTATTTCCGTATATTAACAATAACGTTTGTTCGGTCACAAACACTAATTTACTACCACAGACGATTATACATAGGTACATTAGGTGCTAAAATAACATTATAATGACTATGCCCAGTGGGGACCAAGGTTTCAAATAATTTTGTTCCAGTTTGTCTAGTTGTTCGCATGTGTGTGGATTATTTTTACAAGTGATGATGAACATGTTAAGGCCTTCAAACGTATGAGATTTGCGAAAAAAATCAAGGATCTTGCAAGTATAATTTGTTCGTAATTTTCAAAATTTTCGTAAACATTTTCCACTATTTATTGAGTTTATCTTAAATAATGGCTCCGTGTGTTCGCGCTTTATAAAGAATACTTAGTGCCTGTACAACTTATTACAATACTACTAACTTTATGTACCTAACTTCTTAAAAGACACGACTATATTCATACATATGATGTATCTATAGTTTACTACTTAATTTCGCGAATAAATAGATAATTATTTATATAATTTCAGAGTTAATGCATCCTGTCCAACAAGCATGGATTTTATGAAAATGGTAAAACCTATTTTATTTATACAATTCTAGAACCAATTTTAACACGTTTCTTAAAAAAGCAGGGTAAATATTTGCCTGAGAATCTAATTACTATGTCTAGTTAAGATTTTCATATTGGTATGTTATTTAATTATACATATATAAAACATCTCATCAGGCTAAACAAACTCAAATTTACGGTAATTAGACGTAATTTGAATACAGAGTATAATGACTTAAAATAGATCTTAACCAATTCAATAAATGATACATACAATGGGACCTACTATTGCCTACTGTTATAGACGTACGCTTATGTATTGCATACCTACTTACCTAAGTCAATTTAGCATAGTATTATAATAACGAACATATACCTAAGTTTTTACCTTTACCCCGTGTGAAAATGAAAATTGTATTTACCAATGGCCTATGAGGGACGATAACGAAATTGTAGCTACGCGGTATTTAAATTTTAATCTTTTATGATATTCAATTGAGACGTAACTTTTCAATAAATAGATGTGAAATTATTTCTATCTTTGTATGTATGTTTATAGATAATTAAATATTATAATAATATTGTAACTTCGAAGTATTCTCAAATACTTCATGAGGCCGTATTTTAAACCTTGGAGAAAAAACAAAAAAAAATTGGTTGTTGTTTGAATCATTATATAAAAAGTAATGTCTCTTATCATCATCATCCTCATCATCACAGCCACAGGAAGTCCACTGCTGAACATAGGCCTCCTCCAAGGATATCCACATCGACCTGTTGAAAGCGGCGGTTTACTCTCATATTGCATTACAATCGGTTGCTAAAGATGATGTGCACATTAGTAATTAATCATACATATATTGAGTGTAAAATTGGTTTGCCAAATTATTCTGATGTTATGATCACAGAATAAATATTATTGGCAGGCTATCGCGGTCAGAGCACGGATAAAACGCATTAGGAAAGTTTGCGTGCATAAGTACTCCCAAAAAGCTATGTCAAGCACGTTCTTCATTCAGTGACCTACAATCGGGCTCTGTTTACCTTCACATTCGTCAGCAGTATGTCAATATTTTGGATAAATAATCACATAAAGAAATAAATTCAAACCGTTACAAAGCTACGATTTTATTTATCAGGTAATTAACAAGGTTAATTTTTCCAAATTTGCTATGGGAACATTTTCAATTACCATACTGTCACACGGGCACATCTAATTTTTTTAAATTGTAAATGCAATTTCACATAATTTAAGAGAAAGTAAAATGCAGTGGCTCGTCTGGCTTTTTGGCCTAATAAAATACCTTCGAATAAGTGGTAAGTGGGTATAGATTTTCTATAACAATAAAATTGCTTATGTACCTATTGCATACGAATACAATAAAGCGAGTGATTAAAATGTATTGTATATTTTATTTATTTTTTATTTTAGCCCCAAACTTTAACAGCATTTTATAATATTGACATTGACAATATTTCCAAGTTGACCGCTCTACTAAACTGAAGTTAGAGTGTTCAATACCCAACCAACCTCTGACTCAAAAACAATTTAAAAGTCATGTTGAGTCTGTCAACTACTTAACACCAGCATATGAGGCCCAAACGGGCAAAGGCCCGTTGAAGGCCGTGGAATGACCCTCTCAGGAAAAGCTCTGACTCAAAAACAATTTAAAAGTCATGTTGAGTCTGTCAACTACTTAACACCAGCATATGAGGCCCAAACGGGCAAAGGCCCGTTGAAGGCCGTGGAATGATCCTCTCAGGAAAAGTCCTGAGAGGGTCATTCCATAATATGATGAATTAAAATATATGCTGATATCACATTTGTGGAACAGGGACAAGTCAAGATTTTTCACATCAACAACAAACTTGCAAAAAAACCATGTTTCGTAACTCAGTTCTTCTATCCTAAAAGGTTGTGAGATCCATGTTATACTAAGTCAGTTAAATAAAATTTATAATATACCTACCGTGTTTATACACAACGAAATTACAGGGGGGTCGAAAATAGCCTGCACTAAACTGCTACGAGAAAAGGATGTGCCGCGTTTTTGCAGTACTTGGCGGGAGAAATGCCGTGTCCCCAGAAAATGACACAGCAAAGTGATTTCGCTACTCCTGATGGTTAATACTATCGTTTCGACAAGTACCGTTCAAATAAAGCATGAAGAGAAATGACGAATAATTCTCTATCGGGAATCGACACAACTATGGCGGCTCAGTCTAGGCCAGGAAGGTCGATAAATAATACGATGGTACTGAAAGCCAGTACATATTGTTTTGAAGCAAATTAGGATATTTTTGGATACTTGCTTTATATCTTATATTTAGCGAACGGGCAATTAAATAAAGAATAACTAATTAACGTCACCGGAACAACCACATCAAAAATGTGTAGATTTAAAAATATACCGGGTATCTCAAGACTGCTACCGAAAACGAAGCCGGGTGGTAGTTAAAGCGACTTCAGAAACAATGCAACAGAAAATGTTGCAAAAAAGCGGTTATTTATTTGGTTATTTTTTTCTTGTGATCGTATTTGGGAGGTAAATACATTTTCCCCTAAAATAATAGTAAATACCCTTTTATTTATAAATACTCTAAGGTATAAAAGAGTTTAAATTATTATTTTAGCAAAAACTATGGATTTACCACCCAAAAATTATGATATTTAAAAAATCATTAAAAATAATTGTCGCGTTTCCTTGCGAAATTTTTAGTTGCATTGTGTCTGAAGTCGCTTAAACTACCACTCGGCTTCGTTTTTGGTAGAAGTCTTGATATACCCTGTATATCTAATGTCGTTTATAGTGAATAATAATAGGCTTTTTTTTGTTCATAGCAATACCTGTGAGGTTTTCAAATCCTAATGTTGATGTTCTAAATTCAAATTAAGTAAACTTGCAAGGTATATCGATTTTTCTGGTGAGAATTTTGGATATCTAAGATTTTATACATGTACTGTACTTGGATATTAATACCGAATACGTACACGGTGTACGGTATATCTAAGGTGACCATACATCCCGCTTTGGGCGGGACAGTCCCGCTTTTACGAAATCTGTCCCGGTCTCCCCAGCAAGGCCGACATTGTCCCGCTCTTGCAAACAGACCAAACGATGATTTAAAATGTATTTCCTGCTCAAAACGCTTTACAGAACTACTGCTAAAAACAGTGGGGTCGAATTATTCCAGCACTTTCTTAAATACAATCTTGATTTATAAAACTTCTCCACATTTATTGAGTAGGTACGTTATGTGCCTGCCTAGAAGTAGCGCACTTATCGAAAGAGTTTTTTCTCACATTAACAAAATATGGACAAGTGATAAAAAACAGATGGGTGCCGCTGTAATGAAAGCTATTTTGATTACGAAAATTCAGTTTTTATTTTATTCCACAGATGTCCCGCTCTGGCACGAAAAATAAATGGTCACGTTAGGTATACGGTATACCCCCAAGCTGTGCCCCCAAGTATCGAACAAGTAAAACCCTCAGAACAATAATGGATTTCTATTTTATAATAATTAATAATTATTGTGTATTTTTTTAGAGAATTATAAAATATTTCAAACCAATATCCATCAACTTTGTTATATTTTAAATATTATTTAAAGAATCACTAGAACCACGCTGTATAAAGCTGAAAACACATTATAGGTTTTCGTCCAAGAAGCTTATACCCAAATAAGGATTGCATTCCGTATATAAAAGTGAAGCACAAAAATTTGACCTTGAATGACGTCGCTGTTGTCTGCTATCCTTTTCTTTAGAGTGACAATGAATGAAGTTCACATGAAGTTCATTCAAATTTTTGTGCTTCAGTGTTTTATACGGAATGCAATCTCCATTTGGGTATAAAGCTCAAAACACACAATAAGGCTGAGTTGCAGAAAGTAACTTTGCCTGTAGCAAACGTCAAATCAACCGTCAAAGTTACAGTTACGCCATTTTCGGGTTGCAGAAATCTAACTCTTGACAAAATGACGTCACAAATAACATTACCTTTAGCTCCACAGTTTCGGGCGGTTAAGGGCTAAAGTTACAGACATGACTGTAAAATGTCAACCATAGATAATACAATATATAGGAAAATGTCAACTATCAAAACCAAGAAGCTTTTTTAGAAGAACTAAAATGGATTAATGTCTTTACTACGAGATATTTTATGGGAATCGAGAACTTCAAGTAACGATACTTCAATAAAGTGTGTTGGGTTATGTCTTTGGAAGTAACATAAATGACATATTTGTACAAGATCACCTTATTGCATGGTTTTCCTTTTTTCATCAGTTTTTCACGTTATGTGGCCAGCCGCATAGCAATAGCAATTAATTATAATCTCTTTTTTTTACACTCATTTGGTATTATTTTGTACAAAATTGGCGACAATCGGCATCATAATATTTGCATTGTCAACTCCCAGTATCTAAATATCGTCGATCGCAAATTCCTATAATTGAAACAGTATTGTGAACTGTAAAGCACAAATTTTGATTTAAAAAAATACAAACAAACATACAAGTAAAGCTAATATAAAGCGTGTAATGAAACAGATTCACAATTTCAAAGAAAATTGAAATTTGTATTGAAGTGTTGTCACTGATAAAAAATTACCCCTGTAGCGTTTTGGGGTGTTAAAACGTTTTTTTCCTGGTCACCCGTTTAACTTTACCTTTAGCAATTCCTACAGTGGTGCAACAGACGGATTGTCAAATTCAGTGGGTCATGGTCAAAGACACTGCTAAAGTTAACTTTACCTCTATCTTTAGCAGGACTTTTCCTGCAACTCACCCTAAGGCTGAGTTGCAGAAAGTAACTTTGCCTGTAGCAAACGTCAAATCAACCGTCAAAGTTACAGTTACGCCATTTTCGGGTTGCAGAAATCTAACTCTTGACAAAATGACGTCACAAATAACATTACCTTTAGCTCCACAGTTTCGGGCGGTTAAGGGCTAAAGTTACAGGCATGTCTGTAAGGCTCAGTTGCACCAAGTAACTTTGCCAATACCTTTGCCCACGGCTGGTAATCTTCATAATACAAAATTTCGCCTATTGTCTATGGACTCAACTAGTAGATATGACAGCTACCCTGCTCCTCCCACCTCTCACTTCAACCCTGCGTCGCCTTATACCGACGCCATATTTATTTACATTTAATATGTCAAAATTTCAAGCATTTACCGGTCATTACTGTGGTCATTACAGTTTTGAATGTGGTTTTGAAGTTAATCGAGTGAAGTTTTGCGTTGATTAAATTCCGTAACTTATCCTCTCAATTTTGAAGCTGTAGTGATTATTTGTGCAACAACATGTTTAACGCGTGTTGTATTGTGAGTTGTGCGAGTAAACGAAAGGACGTTAATTTGTTTAGATTTCCTAAACGGGAGACAGGACTCCAAAAGTGGTTACAGTGCATCAATTGTGATAGATTGCGTAGTTTAAAGTTGGAAGAACTTCGTAAATGCCACGTATGCCAAAAACACTTTGAGAAAAGGTTTATAGCATCTACTCCTCTGAGGCCTCATCTGCGTTATGGTGCCTACCCGACGCTATTTACTATTTATTATTTATTTAAGTGAAATTAACAGCGGCATTCCTCGAACTGATCCTTTTGGCCACTTAAGTAAGTCTATATTCAATGCCTTTACTAAACAAATTCATTAACAAAACTTCGTTAATTCAAAAAGAAAGATTAATACTCCTATCACAAATCCTATGTCCATCATAAAGTATAAGGCTTCAAAAATATTCATTTTCTTAAGTTTGAAGGTGTCCAGGCTAAGTTTGTTTCTTTCAATACTTATCCTTTTATTTGCTTTTTTATTTATGATTCTTATTAATTTAATCTGTTAAATCATAGAAAATTATAATAAATAATTTGATTTATTTCAGGAAATCTACTAGACCATAATTACTGCAAGAAAAGTAAGCATTGCGATCATACATATTGCATGATTGAAGCTCCTAAGAAAAATATTGACCAGAATGGTAAGTTAATAATATTCTTCTTTTATAAGTTTGTTGGTATGCCTTTTATTTAAATATTTTAGCATGTTAGGGCTTTTAGTGATTTCTAGGGTGTCCTAATGAGCAATGAATAGCTTGTACTTTGATTCTATGTATAAAATATTAGCCAAGATTTAATCAAATAATGAAGGTTATATTAAGAACATATAAATCTATGAGACTATTAAATATGATTCGCTACTGGTAAAGTAACAACATGCAGAAAATCTAAATGATTTGAGTTTATCAGTTAAGGTCACCTACTTGATAATTTTGTAACAGAGTTATGTATGACTAGCTGTCGGGCCCGGCTTCGCCCGGGTGCAGATAGTTTTTGAGTCCAATCCACATCAAGAACATATTATTTCGCGTGTCTACTAACTATATTTCCCGCGTGCCGTCGACTATATTTCCCTTCCGTAGGAGAGGACATCCCGTGCCAACAATTTGAATTTGAAAGAGTAGAAAATATGTATATTTGGTTTCCTGACTCATCCCACGGGAACACTACATTTTTCGGGATAAAAAGTAGCCTATGTGTTAATCCAGGGTGTCAGCTATCACTATACCAAATTTCATCAAAATCTGTTGAGCCGTTTATTTATATTTGGTTTCCTGACTCATCCCACGGGAACACTACATTTTTCGGGATAAAAAGTAGCCTATGTGTTAATCCAGGGTGTCAGCTATCACTATACCAAATTTCATCAAAATCTGTTGAGCCGTTTTTTCATGAAAGAGTAACAAACATCCATACATACATACAAACTTTCACCTTTATAATATTAGTAAGGATTATAGTATTTTTAAAAAACTGTTAATGTTATAAATATGCAAAATTGCATCCTACTCAATATTATAAAAGTGCCAATAAGAATGATGATAATGATGTTATTCTTTCAAGTAAAAAATACTGAATGGATTAACATAAAATTTGCCCATAGATAGCTTATTACCAAAATTAAGACATAGGATTCCTTTTATTAATGCAATTGGTTAACTTAGAATATATTTAGATTTTTAACATTTAAAGTACATGGTACATCCCTGATTATGACATCTGATGGTTTATGTTGCATAAAATAGGCTTATTTTTATTACTACAATGACGTATGTAATTTGAGATACATATAACCATGAGCCCTACTCTGTAAATCCGAAACGAAGTTCAAAACTTCGGATGATTGAAGTTTATATATGATACAAATGTTCCTACCCTGTAAACGTTCGAATTTGTATCACATACATCATAACCATAGGTCTGTGGTTACGACCATAAGTCAATAAAGATCATAAGTATATCTAGGTATATTCGAATCGTATATAAACTTCGTTCGTGCGAAGTTTCGAACTTTGTTTCAGATTTTCAGAGTAGGGCCCTATGCAATTGAAGCTTGAATTGAATTAGAAATATAAATAAAATGTTGAATACCCTTCCTGAGAATTTGGCACAGCAATTAAAAATAGAACAGATGGCTATGCTGGTTTATTGCTTGTTGTAAACAATTATAGACAAAAATGAATACAACTGAAAAATGTGAGTGTTTGTTCCCAAAACATTTTTAGCATTGAACAATGACACAGATGGCTGGTTTGCTGGTTTATGGCCAGTTGTTAACAATTAAACTGTTCAAAAGTGAATACAATTGAAAAATATGAATGCTTTTTCCCTAAACAATTTTAGCATTGAACAATGACACAGATGGGCTGGTTTACTCGTTTATGGTTAACAATTACACTATACAAAATTGAATACAATTGAAAAATGTGAATGCTTGTTCCCAAAATAATTTTAGTATAGAATGACACAGATGATGGCTAGTTTGCTGGTTTATGGCTAGTTGTAAACAATGATATTTTACCAAGGCTCATGTTATTGAAAAATATGCTACAAGCTTCCAAAAATATGATTTTACAGATGGTTATACCTTGTTTCATAATTTTAAGTATAAGTGTATAAAGGAGCAAACGGACTAGGCAACAGGATTATTAATCTAATTTTCTTTCATTTCAGTGACCACAACCATGCAATCAGGAAACAATATTATTGAAGAAGCAGTACTTTCCACTTCACAACCAGTTAATTTAAGAGGTAAACTAGTGATTATAGAATAATATCAATCTTTACACACAACATATTGTGTTTGTTTAAATCACAATAATATAATAGAATTTTCAATGGCTATGTTAAATAGTAGAAACTTTTTATTTGCAGGTTCAGACAGACATATTGGAACTAAAATGGTGGTGCGAAAAAGGAAATTAATTGTTCCTCAGAAAGTTCTTTCCCCAACATACGAAAAACTGCGTTCTGAATACCGCAAGTCCCAGAAGCAGCTAAAATATGCGTTAAGAGCATGCAGAGCCCTAAAATTTTCAAAAGAAAAAACATTTGAAAAATTAACAAGGAAAATGAATCCATTGCCATCTATGCAAAAAAAAAGCCCTTGCAAGGTATATCACTAAAAGTAAAAATAAAAGAAGTTAATAATAAAATGTATTGTCATTTAATTGCCTAATTTTCCTAAAAATTAAATCCTAAACTATGAGCATGGTGTAGAGCTATTAGAAATGACTCAAAGGATGTAGAGCCAGAGTTTGAAAATAACAGGCAGAAATACTACGAAGCGTCGCGGTAAATTAAAAAAAAAAACTGTCATGTTTACTAGTTGAGGCTTGGAGGACAAATTTTATCTATGCGACATAACCATCTGTAGTACTAAGTAATCTGTGCCTTTGCCTATGAAAATGTCATCGCCATACATTTGAGATGTATTTGACCTTGCGAATGTATGGAATTGACAGTTTCAAGGGCAAAGGTATTGGCAAAGTTAGTTTGTGCAATTGAGCCTAAAATGTCAACCATAGATAATACAATATATAGGAAAATGTCAACTATCAAAACCAAGAAGCTTATACCCAAATGGAGATTGCATTCCGTATAAAACACTGAAGCACAAAAATTTGACCTTGAATGACGTCGCTGTTATCTTCTATCCTTTTCTTTAGAGTGACAATGAATGAAAATGACATTATGTTCATTCATTGTCACTCGATAGAAAAGGATAGAAGATAACAGCGACGTCATTTAAGGTCACATTTTTGTGCTTCACTTTTATATACGGAATACAATCTCCATTTGGGTATAAGCTTCTTGATCAAAACCAAGAAGCTTTTTTAGAAGAATTAAAATGGATTAATGTCTTTACTACGAGATATTTTATGGGAATCCAGAATTTCAAGTGACGATACTTCAATAAAGTGTGTTGGGTTATGTCTTTGGAAGTAACATAAATGACATATTTGTACAAGATCATCTTATTGCATGGTTTTCCTTTTTTTCATCAGTTTTTCACGTTATGTGGCCAGCCGCATAGCAATAGCAATTAATTATAATCTCTTTTTTTTACACTCATTTGGTATTATTTTGTACAAAATTGGCGACAATCGGCATCATAATATTTGCATTGTCAACTCCCAGTATCTAAATATCGTCGATCACAAATTCCTATAATTGAAACAGTATTGTGAACTGTAAAGCACAAATTTTGATTTAAAAAAAATACAAACAAACATACAAGTGAAGCTAATAAAAAGCGTGTAATGAAACAGATTCACAATTTCAAAGAAAATTGAAATTTGTATTGAAGTGTTGTCACTGATAAAAAATTACCCCTGTAGCGTTTTGGGGTGTTAAAACGTTTTTTTCCTGGTCACCCGTTTAACTTTACCTTTAGCAATTCCTACAGTGGTGCAACAGACGGATTGTCAAATTCAGTGGGTCATGGTCAAAGACACTGCTAAAGTTAACTTTACCTCTATCTTTAGCAGGACTTTTCCTGCAACTCACCCTTAGATGTGTCGGTTAAAAAGTAATTATTAAGAAACAATTCAGTGCCAACCCTTGTCCATTTCCACGTTGACCTCGATCCTGCCTCTATTACCCCAAAAATCCCTATTTACCCCAAACCCATATTTTGTGCCCTTTTTTTTCTTACTTTCCAAGGGATTTAATTTAATTTCTAAGGGAAAAAATGTATAGTTAATAGTCAAGCAGCAACTAAGACTTAATGAAATATACTATAACACAAGAATTTCTGTAAAATACTACCCGAAAATTCGTTGTGAAGTTGAAAATTGTCCCAATTCACCACATATGTAAAATTCGTTGTTGGATTGACATTTGACCAAAGAGTACAGTACCAAATAGAGTGCTGACTTCGCGGTTTAATTTGAATCCATGCAGCAACAGCGCCCCAAGTAGACGTTAATGGAAACTTAATGCTCGATGTATATACATATAGGTAGGTACATGCTTGATATTTATGTTTTGTATTTCTTTTTAGATTCCTAAGATGGTTCCTAAAATGTATTTAAAAAACTACATTCCTGTAATGTATTTCTGACAGGGGAAAATGAAAATAAAACGCATGGGTATATTTTTAAATAGGTATAAACAATTTATTCCACAATTAAAGTTAAATAATTATAAATAGTGAATATTTCTAGTAACCGATGGTCGGTTATCGCAGTAAATATATATGGAGAAAGGGTGGCAAGTTTCAGTTATATGTATCTATGTCGTTGTATATGAGTTAGAATATATTTCTAAAGTTTATTTCGACAATTTGAATTTTTGTACATTCTCCCTTACAATTTTTCTAAAAGAACATTTAAATTAACATGTATTGCCCACTGAATTTATATTATATTTAATGTTTTTTAAACCACATAATTATTGCATTTACAATTATTATAGACACCAATCATGAAATTTCTATATTATGATGGAAACTAGCCATATCACTATAAAAATATTATGGGTCTATATGAGGAATTCGTTCAGGTATTTTAAGCTCATATGCAAAGCTAAGCAATGATTTTAATAACGAAAAAAAATGTTATTCCTTATTCGAATAAAAAATACTACTGGTTCAATGTCAATTTATTACTTAGTTTATTTTATTTTATTATTCGAATAACTAATTCGAAATTATTCGTCATTAGAATATTTTTTGTATATAAATAACTGTAATTATGCGAATTTATAGATAAAATAAATCTTTTATTGTTAATTCGAATAATTGCCCAGTCTGCAGATACATGTAACCGATTGACAACCTGGCCCTTTTAAAATTTCCAAAATACAACATTTATGTATTTTGGATTTCTCTATTGCAATGATAAATTTTATACTAAAATGAGTACCTAAGTGTATCTCTGTTCAAAGCTTAAGGTATTTAATTCATATTAATGGTTATAGCACAAAACCGGATTACAAGCATTCTAACTGAATATTGCATATTTTATCTCAAATGTGATTAATATTTTTGCTATATTTACTTTATATTTCAAAAAATAAAAAAAATAGTTATATTTTTATATTCTTCAAATACTGAAATGCATTTTTGTTGGCGAAGTATATATAAAACAGATATAGCATAAATCGAAGTGTAAGTAATGCATGATCAATGATTCGTTAGGTCATATTTTATTAAAGTATAATTATAATTCAACAACTAAACATTTCTTGTTATTTGTATTTAAACATATTTTTTTTTATTTTGTTTAAGATATTGCATGGATAATGACAATATTTGAACCATAATATATCAAATACTAATGTTATTGCAAATTCCAATTCGATAATACAATTCGAATATATATGATAGTGTTCATGAATGCAGCAAATTAAAAACTGAGGTTTTATTAGGCTAACAATTATCAAGAAATAAATTAATGCCTGTAAAAAGACTCCTTTACTGTAACAGATTCCCTTGTGTATAGATGTGACATAAAACCCAATCTTCACAATGGGGTTTTCTACCCATTTTTGTAAAGCATTTTAAGTTGTTCCTAAGATAGCAAAAATCTATTAAAAAGATTATCAATTTATTATTTGATCAGCAAGTCCCATAAAAATCCATTTGAATATTGTTTTAAATTTATGCGCGCAAATATATGAAAACGCTAGTCGCCTTGTTCCATAAAATGATACGTCACTCAACCAGTAAACAACCTTTGATTATCAACAATGCTGTACTCAGTGAAGAGCGAATTATTTGCAATAAACATGAGTTACTCTAAGTAAAGTCTCCTTTAATGAAAGCGTCGTTCATTTTAATATGTTAAAAAAATAACGTTTGGAAGAATACTGTTACAACTTATCTTTTTACTTACTAAATTAAAAGGTTTACAACTATTACTTGGGTATTTTACTCGCGGAATGACGTAGCATCGCTATCCACCATGGCGGCTACCGTTTCTAATCTTTTTGTGGCAAATAAAAAAAAAAACAAAACGGATTACAAAATTTACTCTTTAGAAACTGAAATTAACTTAAACTTATTCCTTATTGCTCTGCTGTATATTTTTATGTTCTAGATTATTTCTCTCTTATAGTATAATACCCCAATAGGTTGAAACCCGATGATTACTGGGTTACTGCCTATCTATACATGTGTGCCCCTTTTTTTCTTTAATAAATAATAAATAAATAAATAAATAAATAAATACACCCAACAGTCACACACATAGTCCTGACCCCACATTAAGATCAATTAAGTCTTGTGTCGTGGGTATCAGGAACTACGAGAGACTTTTCGGTCTCACAAACACCCAGACCCGGAAGAAATATTTGTGGGCCGCACAAACATTTCTCTCGGTGCGGGGATCGAACCCGCGGCCTCTCGTTTCACGGGCGGCGTCTAACCGCCTGCGCCACGGAGGCTGTCTTCTTTCTTAATTTATTTTTAGTATAATAATTTTGGGCCATTATTTTTATCGGATCACTTTCATCACAGTTTGTGCTTTTTCCAGACATTATGTTATTTATTTCCTTACACCAATTATTAACGCAGAAATACACATTCTTTTTAATAAGGTACTCAATTAGTTTAATTCTATGTTCATTGCAAGTGAGGAATCCAAAATTTACAATTGTAGCTATTATTAATTTAATATATTCTATCACATTTTGTTTATGGCTTTCAAATTTCATGATTTCCATAGTGATGACTTCCATATGAGCAAAAGCGTCAAAAATGTTCCTTGATGGGTAACATAACCAATTTTTGTTCGTGTATTCCGATATTTTTATAAAATTATGGAATAATTCTTTTTCGGTAGTCTCCAACTGGCTAGAGCAAACAGAGCAACTTTTGTATACATATTTTTTAGCATTATTCACCAGCCAACCACTACAGTACCCAATAGCTGCACACCTCTCTATGCTTTGGGGCAAATTGCTATTCAATAATTCATTATTATTATGAATAATATTTAAATGATTTTCATTTATTGTATATTCAGACTGAATATTGCCTGCAGAAATATCTTCTTCCAAATAATATCGAAGGTTCTGCAGGCATTTACTTTTATCTTTTTCACAATTTGCCCCTACAGAGTGTGATGACACCATATTATTTACTAACAATGTTTTGTATGCAGCTTGGAATGCTAATGCAGTTGGCATGATATTACTATAGCCATGTGCTCTGATTGCTCCAAAAAAATTTTCGAGCGGATCTTGATTAAAGTTTCTTGGTAGTATTGATTTTATGCCTAATTTATGTAAATGTAAACATAGCATTTTAAATCCCTCGATAGTTTTGATCCAGCTGGAGATTGTGGGTACCACTGAATTTTTTCCGTTTTTGTCCACATAAGTCATTGTCTTTAGGACTGGTAAACTTTTTCGCCATAACTGATGATGGGGTGATGTGGAAGTTACAGCAGTTCTATAAATTTTGCCGGATTTGACCTTACTGTAACTTCCATTTAAACTATCAAATAAACTATCAAAAAATAACAAAACTTCTGCTGTGTCTTTAGCCTCTTCAGGGAGTTTGCCTGCTTCTGAAATTCAGAGAAATTAACATAAATATACAAATATTAAGATAAAAGAAATTAAAATGACGAAATTAGAGTTGATGCATTAATTATAAATTAATTAAACATAAATCATAGTATTGATTAATTATTAAAAAAGTGAACCAAAGCAAGAAACAGTTAACATTCTGTTGTGGCTCTACATGCTTAATGATATTAAAAATATACAAACCTGCCATGAAACCTAGAGCCGCATACACAGTTCGACTGAACACCTGTGTACAGTGCTTCACTCTCATCTTCGGTATAAGATGTGGCATGACATGTTTTTCTGTCAGTTTTGGTACTAGTCTTACCCCTCTGTATCCTGGGCTTTTCCTCACCAATTCGATAAGATGTTGCCACTTCGCTAGGCCTATCTTGTTATCTTTTTTGAAGGACAAATTTTTCGTTAGTAAATTATTTCTTATTCCCTTTATTAAATGTGGTGGATCATACAAAGGGAAAATTTTTGATCCACCAATCAAAACAAAGCCCCCTGGGTACTCTCTCCCTTTCTTGACATAAATTTCTTTTGTGTCTTTTAATAGGCTATTAATTGCTGCCATGTTTGTGGCACCTTGATCACAGGTAATTGCCACAACCTTCAATCCTGTTGCTTGAACATTTTTTATAACATTTATTAATAAATGTTTCATGTCGTTTGATTTTGTTGTCCCTGCGCAGTAACTGTATTGCACAGGTTGTTTGTATTTTTTTATTACTCCTCTCACCATAAAGACAAGTGCATGGTCTGCAATCAGAGGTTGTCTCTTTTCTCCATCATCTACAAATCCTAGCACATTTTGTTCGGAAATGTCAAAATGTGGAGCTATAGCCATCTCATCAAAAACTATGCAGCAATATTTAAATTTTTCTGGCATTTTTTGCACTCTTAATTTAAGGTTATCAAACATACGTTTGTTAATCCCTGGAAAAATTTTTACTTTTTGTAAAAGTAGCTGCAAAGTGCAGCGTTTTGGCAAAATGCAGATTTCACTAAGTACTCTATAGGCCTTTGGACTGGTTTTGTACAGTGATAATGCTAGAATTTTTTCGTCTGTGTTAAATCTTCTGCCATGATTTTTCTTTTCCGATTGCGACAATTGCATACGCATAAATGTTAAAGCTGATTTCGACAGCTTATGCATTTGAAGAAAATCATGGGATTTAATTGCATCATTTGCTATTTGAAGCCTCTTTTTGTAGGAGTTGATGGTTTTATCACGCTTCAGAATTTTGGACCTTAACATCTTCATGACTTTTCTCACTTTTACATCAGTCTTTACCATCTTCATTTCTGAAAATTTATAAATTAGACATATTTTATGTGGTTCCAGAATTATAGAATAGAAACTTTTAAAGGCTCAATGAATGTGTATCCAAATTAGCAGTGATTGTAAAATCATTGAAGTGGTATTAATGCTTTGATGAGTAATCAGTTAGAATTCAATACAGTAATCTCAGCCCCACATGAAACTATACGTAGTTCATATTGGACAAAATATAGAATCAATTTATTAAATACACATACATTCAAACAATTTTTAATCATAATATGTCTCTGTATACTATTATGATTTTGTGATCCAATTATTTTTTTATTAATGTTGGTAGGAACTCAATTTACATAATACTACATGTAACTAGTTAAAACACACTATGAAAAAACCTTTGGCATATAATTTAAAATATTATACTCACTTTTAGACTGAGTCTGTTGCGTACGTGTTCTCGGAGGTATAGAACTGGTTGATGGAATTTGTTCAGTTCCTAGTGATTCCATGGATACACTGACATTTTCTACTACCAAACTTGATGTTGAAGAGTTTAGCTCCTCTAGGTGTTGGAAGGTTGGAAGTCCTGCTAAAAAAATATGATATAATTCAAACGTAATTTCTGTAAAACTATAGGGAGTGATCACTGATAGCTCGATTTGTTGATGATCAGACTGCCAAACCAGTGGTCCCAGGTTCATTCTCTTAATCTAAGTGAACAATGTTATTGTGACAACCTCATGTGAGTCTGGGTCAATGGCAGGTAGAAGAAGAGGTTCTAATATGCACTATATATTTTAATTAATAATAAAATAATAAACTGACCTGATAGATGCAGTACTGGTATAGCCAGAGGACATAAACGATTCTTTATGTAATACCATTTCGCATGAAAATGTTTATGACACACTCTTCTATTTTTAAAAATATAGTTATCAGATAGAGTGCGTATTTCACCTCCAACATTTGCCACCCATGCACGAAAACGTTCCATATTGGTAGCTGGATTAGGGAAACGATGCAATGGTATAGCTGAAATAAATTAATTTGTTAGCAATTGTACTTAAATATTCAATATTAATAGTCGATATTTTATGACAAATTAATTTTTTTTACTGATATCCTAATTATTGCTATATATAGATTTAAATAGTTTAATTTGTCACCAGGTTTTCAATGTTGGAGTGTCAATAATGGTTTAAATAAATAACACATGCAGTATTTCAAGATGCTTACACTGTAGGAGTGTCAATAATGGTTTAAATAAATAACACATGTAGTATTTCAAGATGCTTAGACTGTAGGAGTGTCAATAATGGTTTAAATAAATAACACATGTAGTATTTCAAGATGCTTAGACTGTAGGAGTGTCAATAATGGTTTAAATAAATAACACATGTAGTATTTCAAGATGCTTACACTGTAGGAGTGTCAATAATGGTTTAAATAAATAACACATGTAGTATTTCAAGATGCTTACACTGTAGGAGTGTCAATAATGGTTTAAATAAATAACACATGTAGTATTTCAAGATGCTTACACTGTAGGAGTGTCAATAATGGTTTAAATAAATAACACATGTAGTATTTCAAGATGCTTACACTGTAGGAGTGTTAATAATGGTTTAAATAAATAACACATGTAGTATTTCAAGATGCTTACACTGTAGGAGTGTCAATAATGGTTTAAATAAATAACACATGTAGTATTTCAAGATGCTTAGACTGTAGGAGTGTCAATAATGGTTTAAATAAATAACACATGTAGTATTTCAAGATGCTTACACTGTAGGAGTGTCAATAATGGTTTAAATAAATAACACATGTAGTATTTCAAGATGCTTACACTGTAGGAGTGTCAATAATGGTTTAAATAAATAACACATGTAGTATTTCAAGATGCTTACACTGTAGGAGTGTCAATAATGGTTTAAATAAATAACACATGTAGTATTTCAAGATGCTTACACTGTAGGAGTGTCAATAATGGTTTAAATAAATAACACATGTAGTATTTTAAGATGCTTACACTGTAGGAGTGTCAATAATGGTTTAAATAAATAACACATGCAGTATTTCAAGATGCTTACACTGTAGGAGTGTCAATAATGGTTTAAATAAATAACACATGCAGTATTTCAATTTTCTTATACAGTAAGAGTGTCGAATATGTTTTAAATAAATAACACATGTAAAATATTACTTACCGTCAGTGACTTTTGTTGAACAATCAGGTACACAACAATTTAAAAACGACATGATTATGGAAAATGCAAATCACTTTCAAACAATAATAGAGTCCTGTCTCAAAATTTAAAAACACCACTGAAGTTTTCACACTAGCACGAAGGAGAATTTTAATTCTCAACTCGACGTGACTAGGGGAATGCACTACGAGTAGTATTTTATAGAAAAAGGTCAATTAAAACGTGGGCAAAATTCATGTGCGTGTACGCAACGAACAGCAAACATGAATTGATTTAGAATTGAAAAATTAACGGATATCTGCAATATATTTGATGTTTAGCAGAAAAATTGCCATCCATAAAAAAAACAGAACTTTTTATTTTTCGTGTCTGACAATTAAACAAGTAACTACGTTAACGTCCGTCGGAGTGCGCCACTTTCCATACATTAAAATAGTAAAATATGAAATGTTCTAAGTCAGCACAGCATGCATTTGACTTAACAGTTGACACTTGCATTCTTGCATTAGCATTGTTGACATTTAGCAATTGAATTGTTTTCATTTTTTGTTTTAATTCATAATTTACTCAATAAAAACTGTTATAGGTTACATGTTTTGTGTATATTGAAGTACTTGAATATTCAACATTTCTGAAAAAATGCCTAGTCAATATGAGGAGGAACGCGTTTGGGAAGCTCCCAATCACAATCAATACGAGGTATTCCAT
Source organism: Hyles euphorbiae (assembly GCA_023078785.2). NCBI lineage: Eukaryota > Metazoa > Arthropoda > Insecta > Lepidoptera > Sphingidae > Hyles > Hyles euphorbiae. Next base: position 10,869,264 of record CM041033.1, on the reverse strand, counting down.
TGAAATAAAATAACACTTTAAACTAGTAATTTATTTTTCCATGTAAATACTGCCAACTTGTTTGTTGTAGGACGAAGGCAATGAAGATATTATTGAGAATCCTGAGGAAGTGCTCCATGAGTGCTTGGAAAAGTTTAAAACCCCTGATTATATTATGGAGCCCGGTATATTCGGCCAGCTCAAAAGATATTTCCAAGCAGGAGGGAACCCTGAGCAAGTTATTGAGCAGTTATCAATGAACTACAATGCTGTAGCTCAAATGGCCAATTTACTAGCAGAATGGCTTATTCTTGGAGGTATGAAATAATATACTTTAACTTAACCTTTTAAATGCAAGGAATTTTTTTGTTATGTATATTAAATTATTGACACATAAGGATGTAATGTTTGAAAGTGCTAATTGCACAACCACCCTTACTTGTAAAATGCAAAATCTGATGTACTTCAATAGTTCTCTGCACTTTTTATATAAAGTGTCATCTGTAGTGGTAGTTGGTTAAGAGTTATAGAGACTTGCTGTAAAAAGTTAAATCGTGGAAAAATTTTCTACATCAATACAAATGAGTAGATCTAAAACATAATGGTAGGTCTATCACATGTGCGAGGCCGCCTGGGTAGGTACCACCAAAATGTTGAATTAAAACAATAGTGGAAATGCCCTGTTGTGTATCATTTTGAAGAAAATAGTAGCCAGAGTAACTACTGGACACATTGAGGCTTAACATCTCAAGTCTCAGGATGGTGAGCACAGTAGAATGCCAACCATTGCTTTGTAATTCAAGGTGTTATTGGTTTGGTTTTGCTACTGTTCATGACCTGTTATATTGCTTGCCATCAGGGGATTGGTTTAAAAAAATATATGTATGAATAATTATAAATGTCTTCTCATTTAGTAAGATATTGTTCCTGAGTCAAGACAAAATGTTTCATAGATCCAGTAATACGTTTTCAGTCTGGCTACGGATATGAATTGAAAGTGTCTCTTAGTTTCTCATTCCCGTAAAAGTATCTTAATGGGTGGGTGAGGATTAAGTGTGGGACCATTGGCTTTAAATGGAACTAATCTAATATTGTTTTTTTTTTAAATAGGTGTTAAGGTTACGGAAGTTCAAGCAATGGTTGAAAATCACCTGAAAGACATGATTTTAAAAACTTTTGACCCCAAAAAAGCTGATACCATCTTTACAGAGGAAGGTGATGTAAGTTTAGACCATTTTAAGATTAAAAAATAATAAACCACATCCATAAACAAGATTTTTTATAATGGGATGTAACTATGTTGTTATATTTTCTAGACACCAGCCTGGCTAACTGAAATGATTGAACATCCCACTTGGAGGTCTTTGATATACAGGCTAGCAGAAGAATATCCTGATTGCCTCATGCTGAATTTTACTATAAAGGTATCTTATGTTTTATCTAGTTGCTATGAAAATATTATTTTTTTATGACCCATCAGTTGCAAAATATTTTATTAAATGGATGCTTTGTTTCACATAAATATATAGATATTTAATAATCGACTACTCTTTTACAGTTAATATCTGACGCTGGTTTTCAAGGAGAAATCACCAGTATATCTACAGCAGCACAGCAGATTGAAGTGTTTTCTCGAGTCCTCAAGTCAGCAATTGTGGGCTTTCTGCAAAGCTCTGATGATTGGCAAAATAGCGTCAATGAATGTGCCGTAAGTAATTAGCGCCCCAATACTGGAACGCAACTTAAATATTATGTTGCACTTACTACGTAAATTCTGCATAAACGTAGGTACTGGCTAAGTGGGCCGTGCGCTGTTAAGAGCAACTTATGATTTTAATGCCATTCGAGTAATTGAGCGTTAGTGTAACACAATTCTACCAGTTGTAAAATGAGAACCCAGATCATATATTTGTGTTTGACTTTTTAATTTCTCGCAAAAATTATGTATCCACCTAACAAATACAGATGCATATTTGTCATGCAGGTAAGAGCAATGATATCCAGAATGAGTATTGATCGGCGTCAAGTTTGACATACCATTTTGTCGAATGCGACAAGTTTTATCTGGTGAATTGCTTTTTCACTAATAGATCAAAAGCGCGTGACCGCCAGACCTTCCTAATTTTATAAAAGCTGAAATTTTGTCTGTGTATGGCTCTAACATAGGCATCACACGATCTGCTATTACGAAATTCCGATCGTGGTTGCTTTGGAAGTTACGAGCTTCAATGTTTCTAGCAAGATGAAAGAACCATCTAAAGTGTCTGATTACCAAGGAAATATTTGTTTATAGTTGCCTTAATAACATATATAAAATTGAGCTTTTACACTTTAACGCCGGCAAAATTACATTTTATTAAATATTTGATTGTCAGGTTGCTGATATAATAAGGAGTAACTTAGGCTACATTTATTTTAGAAAAATAAAGTAATGTTGCAATGCCCAAGTACTGTCGAGTAAAGCGCGCAGCACACGCGCATGCCACCACTGGGCCGTCACGTCGAGCGCCTTCCACCACTTCTCCCAAGAACGAATCAATAACACAAAGGTTGCCTTCAGGTGTGGAGTAGAGTGAAAGAATATCTCCACCCAGGCGAAGCTGGGCCAGGCCGCTAGTCTATAAGTAGTATTAAACATAATAAATTCCTATTTCTAAAATTTAACTTATGAGTAATTTTTTCGCGGAGCCCATTTATATTTTAAATACATGTTGCTTATGCTTACGATTTCTCGTAAAATAAACTATCTGAGAAGATACAATACCAATTTTCAAGTTCATATTTACAATCCGATGTTCCAACATATATTTTCGTTAAAGTAGCCTAAGTTACTCCCGCAAAAATTAGCCACCTTTCAGTGAAATTCGTCAGGATTAGCGATTACAATTGCTCAACGACAAACAGACCGACATTTTTTTTAAATCCTTTTCGTTTTTTGTATCTTGTATATAACGATATGTAGTTGGTCTTTTTTTTAAATCTATCTTTACAAACAGACACTCAATTTTATTTATATGTATTAAATGTATGTATAAAATGTATTTTTGTAATATTCGCGATATTTGTATGTATGTACGAGTACTATTCGCAACAAGGCATCGTGATTTAACTCTCAAATTCGGAAAAATAAAGATATTGGAAATTTCTTGCGCGTGTCCTTAAATCTATTGGTGGCAGTGTGTTCGTGACCGTCGTGATAGCAATCAATAAAAACAATGATATGAAACACATCGTAACTTGAACCACGTTAATGATGTGTTCTGTTTAGATTGATTACACTTACCGGCAGGTTCATTGTATTCAGTACCGCCAGTATTCCACCACAGTATCCTCTACCTGTAATAAGAGGCGACTAATAGTTTCACTGGGCACTCAGTGGAGGGTGTCCGCTCGTGTTAGGATCGACTCTGTGCTGGGAGGCAGAACTTGTGGCCTCATATCTGTCGCGGATACTCATCTCAACATGGGAGTCTGAAGTAGGGAAAGTTGGGGATCTACGCCCTCCCAAGTTATGAGGAGTCGTAATTGACAATGTGCCGGGCGGCACGGCGAGTCAACTAGGCGATACTCGCCCGTCGACCTCGCCTGCAGTCCGTAATGCGCGTGATAACCACCAAGAGAGTTTAGTCGGTATACCGGCAAAATATCTTCTCTGATCTCATTACGGACCCAGCCTGGCTACAACATCAACCCGGTGCGAGCAATTGTCCACGAGCGCCAGGCTGGAACGCCGGTGACCTCGACATGCCCCTTTCGATCTCCCCCGAGGTATCGGTAGAAAGGCTTCAGAATATCTTCTCTGAATTGACTTTGTGCCAGTGCAAAAAAATAAATCTATTTACCAAGACAATATTAATATATCAGATACGACTGTCTAGTAAGACTTCGAGAACAACCCAAGGTATCATTAATAATATATGCTATTAGATTGGTAAGGCGACTCAATTCGCACACATCAGTAATGTAATAACTACAAATTGCATTTATGATATTAATATTAACATGATATATTTTTTATGTTTGATCCAACAGAAAATGGTTTGCCATGGTGCACATACATATGTATACAGCCAAGTTATTGTCCATGTCCTGTCTCAAGAACCAAGAGGTGGAGCTGTAATGAAACGGCTTGGACAAGAAATAACGCGATGTGCTCAACAAAGGTATTATTATCACTATATACTCATAAATATCAAAATTATATACAAAATTAACCTAATACTTAATTTGATTTTACGTGGATACAAATATTCGGATTTGATAATGTTTTTTTGTTGAATATGTTACAGTGGTCATGATGTTACTCCAATCACGTTAGCGTTGACAGCGGGTGAGTCTTGGCGTAACGCACGAACGGCGCTCGCAGCCATGTTGTCCCGCGGCGCCCTCAACCCCGCTGATATTTCCGTCCTGTACAGAGCCTACACACAGCCAGAGCCTCCACCAGTGCACTTATTAAGGATACCACAATTTTTAGGTTTCTAAATTACCCATATCTTTAACAATATTCACGGATACAAGTGAATACAAGTTTCATGTATGCCAACTTCTTGCAGAACTTCTCGTCGATTCTCTCTTCAAATTGGGAAGCAAACTAAACCCCGAACATAAATCGAAGTACATGTACTTACTGGCATATGCAGCCAGCGTTTGCGAAAGTCATTCTCCGGGTCGACCAGTTAAAGAGGAATTGAAACCGACCGTCCAAGCAATTGAAAAAGTCCATGCAGTTTGTAGTAGCTCGGCTAGCTCCAGTGAATTAATAGCAGAGTTACCTACACTCTATCATTGTATTCGGTAATAAATACCCAAGACTTAATAAATGAATACAGGTAAAAATATGGCTATATCAAAGTTTAATTAAAACTATTTACAGATTCCCAGTTGTTGGTATGGGTGTTTTAGTTTGGGTGGAGTGCGTTGTTACGGAGCCATCGTATTTCAAACTTTGCACAGAGCATTGTCCTGTGCATTTAGCGCTTCTGGATGAAGTTGCCTCATGTCATCAATTGCTTCATCATAGATTGTTAAGACTACTTGTGCAGTTATTTGAATCACCACAAGATGAACTCGAGATTTTAGTCCAGGTTTTTATTACTTTTTTCTCATTCTTTATTTTATGAAGTTGCTCTACTAACTACTTGAATCGTAAACTTAAATTAAGGTCAAACCGCACTAAAGAGGCGCGGCGCTGCACTGTAGCGGAGCGGCGCGGCCCGGCCAATATAAGTAATTTAGATGAGTTTGTATGACATAAACTCCATTAGAGCGGCATGACAGCGGAGGCGCAGCGGCAAATTAGGTATCCATTTCATTCCGCTCACGAACAACGACGAAGTACCTTCCGCACGATGGACGTCGAAAATTGATTATTTTGTGAAGAAAAACAGTTCTGTAGCAATTTATGAGAGAGAATTAATCCAAACACTAAATACTACATTGTTGATATCGTGTACTCTGACATCACAGAGAGCGCCAAAATGGTGTTAAATGCTTCGAAACTGATAGCAGTTTTGATTTTTTTTTTGGTACATATTTTCAACGGCTTATGTTTTTTTTCCGATGATGTAATAGCATACAGAATCGATAAAAAAATGGCATGCATATGTATATAGTAATAGGGATTACTTCAAATTTAAAACTTCATTTGTATTATACATTACAAGTAAATTGTCTTTGTTTAGTTATTATGTCCTTTAATGTTCTATCTATATATTTCTTTTCAGTTAGAATTAAAGAAAATGCTTCTCGATCGAATGGTTAACTTGCTAAGCCGGGGCTGTGTTGTTCCTGTTCTACGCTACATAAAACAATGTTGGCAACGAGGAGACACTGACATATCTTTAATAAGATATTTCATAACAGAGGTAATATAAAATATTAATATTACTATTTTCATATTACAAAGATGCAATAACAAACACTGTATTAATTTATTAATTATTGGAATATATTTAAAGGTTTTAGATGCAATAGCCCCACCATACACCCCTGAATTTGTACAACTTGTATTACCAATGGTTGAAAATGAAGAAATAACTGGAACAATGAGAGCAGAAGGGGAAAATGACCCAGTCTCTGAATTCATTGGTATGTGTATAAAATATGTGGAATATTTACCAATAAAAATAATTATATTAAATGATACGTATTTTTGTTTCAGTGCACTGCAAGGCGCATTACGTGGCTTAAAAATGTCAACTATTAGCATTCTAGTAATATACACAAAAATACTTTCTAATAATTTATTTTTAACCTCTGGCCGCCTTCCTCTCATAATATCTTTTCAAGGCTGCTTCAAAAACAGCACCAACAGTTCTTTTCTTCCATATATCAATTTTTGGTTTAGTTTCAACCACGTCTTCCTTTGTTAGATTTGTATTATCTGTCAAATTTGAGTCTGTCTCGTCTTTATGATCATCTTCAGGAAGTGCAGGCTTTTTGAATGTCTCTTTATTTTCTTCCTTTTTCACATCATTAGATTTCTTTTCAGTCTCATCTTCACTGGAATCATCAATCGAAAAATCTGAGTCTGCATCAATGTTATCATTCTTTTTATGCCTTTTTGCCATCCTTATATCGTCAAGGTTAAGTCTATTAATCTCTTCATCGGAATCTTCAAGTTCTCCATCAGATAAATTGCCTTTATTTTCTGATGAAGTTTGCCTTTTTCGGTAGTTCCTCTTCTTAGATTTTTCTGCTTCATCAAGCTTGTCTACAGGTTTAACAGATTTAACAGTTTTATCATCTTCTTTCTCAATGGGCTTTTGTGTGACATCATTTTTATCCTTCCCTAATTTTTGTTCATATAAATGACGATAAAATCCTCCTTAAAATTAAAAATTATAATTAGTAATCAATTACAATAAAAATGTGGTCAATAAGTAATAAAATATTTTTATTTACCCAAATCTTTCTGTTTTGTCACATCTCCTATACTTTCCAAATATTCTTCTCGCTTTTCTTTCTCTTCTTCTAATTTCATTTCTTCTAATTTTTTCTTATATGCAGAAGTAACAAATATTTCTTTGTCTTTGAATTCATCTCCTTCTTTTTCTCTTTCCTTTTGAATCTGTAATGCGAAAATACTATATATCAGATAATTATGCTATGAAAACAATCCAAACTATTTAAAAAATCTTACTAATTATGTAATTTGCATAAAAGTACTATTTACATACATTTTAACTTGCAATACTATAAAGCCAGCCAAGTACATTTTAAATAAAATCAAGTTATCATGTATGTATCAGGGTATGACTAACGTGACCATACGTCCCGTTTTAGGCGGGACAATCCCGCTTTCAGAAAGTCTGTCCCAGTGTCCCCAGCAAGGCTGACATCGTCCCGCTCTTGCAAACATACTAAACAATAATTTCAAATGTATTTTTTGCTTGAAACCGAACTACTATTGAACACCGTGGGTTCGTATTATACCAAAACTTTCGTAAAAACATCTTGACTTAATAAACTTTTCACAATTATTGACTATGTTATGTATGTGCCTGAAAGTAACGCACCTATAGTAAAAAAAATTACTCACCCTATCAAAATATGGACAAGTGATAAAACACAGGTGAGTTTCGCAGTAATAAAAGTTATTTTGATTACGAAAATAAATATAAATAAATCATGTACTGAAACTGTTTGAAACAATTTATTCAGCTGACAAATACAAAAGTACGATTTTGATTATTATTTTATGTTATTCAATCTTCTACGATAAAAGCTTATAAAACACTAAATACTTTATTATTATTTAATTCCACTGATGTCCCGCTCTGGCACAAAAAATAAATGGTCACATTAGGTATGACCAATAACTGTCTAAACTTAAAACATAAATACAATTGCATACCTGTCTTTCAATTCTGCGTTCATTTTCTACTTTTCTTTTATTAGCTGACTTAATCAAATTTTCAATATACATTGGTTTTTTTTCTTCTTTTTTTTTTGAACTCTCTTTTTCTTTTTTGTTCTTAACTTCATCATATATCTCATCATACTGATAAACTGTAGGATCCTCTTGTAGTGCCTTTTCTTGACTTATTTTTGCCTGCCAAAATACATATAAAAATCAATAATCAACTGGAATAGTGCCTAAATCTCTACACAATGTGATTAAAAAACTATATATTAATAAAAATATTTACATCCAACTACAAAATCAATAGCTCTAGATACATGTATTGTCAGTCACTTTCTAAATGCCCCTGCTGATTTCCAATAGAAGCTTAAAGAGCCTGGTACCCACCCGCACTTTAACCTCTTTAAAACTTACCAGCCTTGCTGAGAAATCAAAAACAAAATGGATAATAATAATAATTTATAACACCCAACAGTCACATACCAATGTATGTAGGACTATTCCTGACACTACACTAAGATCGAGTCTTGTATTGTGGGTATCAAGAACTAATAGGTACTTTTCGGTCTCAAACATCCAGAACAAATATTTGTGGGTATGATATATGAATGGCATCTAATAGAAAGTACATTATAGCACACACACCAGTTGTGTTATTCTGGGTGCAATTCATAACCTATTATGCACCAGTCGAGTTAAGAATTTAGCTAGTATGAGCAGAGTCAAATAGATGGACAATTTAATATTGTGGCATTACCAACTATGCCACAGATTTGGATAATGCTTAAAACAATACCATATATAATTATTAATCTTTATATTAATTTTACCTGTCTGTTCCTGCTCTCATTTGGTTTGAAAAGGACTGGCTTTTTCACATCGCCATCTGAATCAGAGTCATTGCCAAATACATTTCTTGAAGCTTGAAAAGTAAGTGGGTTTTGTGGACTTTTATCTGGTAAAGTAAGCCCATATCTGCAAAAAAGGAATCAAATCATTAGCACTTGATTGCAGTTACCAACATAACTCATAACTGTGTCGCTATCCGTATAGCGAATACCAAATTCTACCTTAAGCCAATAGAACATTATATTCATTCGAGAGCAAATTGTTGGATTTTGTTATATTAGCGATATGAGACGGCGAGTTTAAGCAACACATCCTACTTTGACTAATTATACTGAGCATGTTTGTAATAACCGAATTTCTACTTTTACATCCATATTATAAATACTAAAAACTTACTTTTTATTGGTGGTCATTTTAAAAGCCTATGTACCCCTCTTAATGTAGTAATTTTATAATCACAATTCACAATTATAATATTTCGAAATTCATTGGAAATTCAATTCAATTATCAATGGCAAACACAGATAGCAAAAGTAATTGTCGTTGGGAGCGTTCCATTTAGCGTTCACGGTTCTCAAACCTCTTATTTCGCCGTTCCATTTAACGATCACGATCACAGATTACTTAATGAATGAAAATGACTTTTTGTTCATTCTTTGTCACTCGAAAGAAAAGGATAACAGGCAACAGCAACTGCATTCAAGGTCAAATTTTTGAGCTTCAATGTTTTATACGGAATGCAATCTCCATTTGGGTATAAGCTTCTTGGTTGGATCAGTATTAATCCGGGTCTTAAAAATTGAACGAATTGCACATTGCTAGCTCAAAGCACACCATTACCCACCTCTTGACATAGGTCATCGTGAGCGTTGCGTGAGCGTTTGTCACGACGCACGGTGGGCTGAAAATCGCGTTTCATGGACATTCAAATTTTTTTTCGAATTTGACGGGTTTTTTAATTGGAATCTATTAAAACATGCTTGTTCATGATACCTTTTAAGTATGAAGACATAAATCACAGGAAAAGTACACTTTCGATTTTTTTTCGAAAATGTTGTATGGAGAAAACCATAAAATAAGCTATATCTCGGCTGGCACAGGAATGGCCGTTATTTCCTCTCGCATGAATTTTGCTCTATTTTTTTGCAATTTTTTGATGTATCACACCACAAAAGGGGGCAAAGCGCGGCTTTTGAGAAAAAAAATCATATAAAAAAAATATATATTATTTCCGTTGACTTCAATCTTGGTTGGCAAATTTGAACCACATGTCTCTAAAAATAATAAATAGCGGTCACAAAACAACTTTATTGCTGGTTAACCCTCCCAATTTCACAATAATAAATAATACACGGCTTATATCAAAGAAATATTTTTTTACCTTACTTGTTTATGACACACAAATCGGTCTTGGATACTCGAACTTTTCCAAACAATGGATAAATTTTCACCTGCAAGTACTTACTACTTACTATTGTTTTGTTCCTAATTCACTTATTTAAGACCCAATAAACAAAAAAAGGCAGCTGCGTAATTATGATGGGTCATTATAATGACACAGGTGCATAATGATTTTGTTATTTATTTAAGAAGTATAAATAGACATTTGTTTGCTGTAATTTTTCAGTTTACCTCGATTTGTGCTTGTGTAAACATCGATTATAAACACGGAAATGGAAAGTTTAGCAAATTACTTAGACTTGTTTATGATTTTGAAAAACACGGGTAAGTACAGTGACTTCCTTTCGTTACATAACAAGGTCGGTTCATGTTTGAATTAAAACCTTTCAGATGAAGACAGTCTTACGTTGAAATTATACTGTAGAAGATTTACTCATACCCTTGCGAAAAATTGGAAGCGATCTCATCGAAAATTAGAAGATTTTTTGAAAGGTTATGAGGACTGGCTTCAGTGTGATATCGATTGGCCAAGTTGCATTGCAGAACCGAAGGCATCAGATGTTGGGGCATCCGAATCTCATATCACCCTCGAAAGTCCAGTCCTTTCCACATCTTCGTCCGGTGCACCACACACAAGTAAGAAGCGTTTGCCACGAAAACCATTTCACTGCGACCACGACGATCGTGATCATCAAATGGTTGTTTTGAGCGCCGTGAACGCCAAATGGAATGCGCCCAAGATACAACGTTACAAACAAGAAGCTTATGAATAATCCGAGTTGGACGGGCCTGTCATTACTGTGATAACCCTCCACTCCTTATTAGTTGGTCTGTGTTGTGCTTAGACATGGGTAACTCAGCGAAAATCCTTGCGTTAACTCAGTAACTCAGGCGCAATTAACTGCGCTGGCTCACTGAGTTAACTCAAAATTGCGCCATGGCGCAACAAAATGAAAACGCTTGTCGCCGAGTGAGCAACGAAATGCGTTATGCGCGTCATCTGCGCGGCGCACACGGCATGCCACGCTCACAAGTCTGTTTATTAGTTTGTGGCAGTGATGTGCCAACTCGGGATAAACCCGACTCGAGTTGCAGAATTCGACTTGGAAGGAAGAAACTGAGTGTTGAACTTTGTGGGTAGGATTGAATTAGATAGGTTTTTATAGTTTTTACTGGTATGAGACTGTACTGTTATGTGTGTCTCATATGTAAGAGGCCGCGATGAGTCTGTTACTTTAAAATTTAAAGCAAAATGATGAAATTTCGTACGTAGCTGATACCCTGATATATTGCATAGGATACTATGTATCCCGAAAATGTAATGTTCCCATAAATATGCATATTTGCTAGTGCTACTCTTTCGTACCAACTTGTCACTTCAACTTCACCTACCGCGATTTTCAAACTCGAGTTAGAAAGAATTTAATTCAAGTTAGTACTCGTAAATCCGAAATCGAGTTGACTGTTGTATAACTCCTTTTTGCGCCAACACATTTTTAACAAGTGAGTTAACACATCCGGCGCAGTGAACTGAGTTGGCGCAATTGCGCGGCGTAGCGCAGTGTTACACATCTCTAGTTGTGCTCCTTAGTTTGTGGACCTGTCACCGTGTTTGTAACCTTGTGGCCTTGTATAATAGTATGTGCTTGTGGCTTTTATGTATTATTTATAATCACAATTTATAATTTCATTCAACGTAATAGGTGTAAAATGGATACCGAAAATGGACACAACACTGATGTAAACTCCGATTCCATACAAAAGAGAAAAAGAAAAAAGGATTATCAGAAATTACCTAAAAGCGTATTTGCATTATACATCAAATTGTACTGTAATAAAAAAGAAACCAGAAGCTCAAAGGTAGGAAGGGCTTTTTTGTATACACTCGCAGAATGTAATTATAATTACTATAATTTTACATAGATTGTGATTCAATGTTAAATGTAAACTATAATGTGCATTCTTCGATCAAATATACACTATTTCATCGAAGTGTGCATTACATTGACTACGTACTTGTTAAATCGTTTCGATATTTAGCCCATTAACAATTAGTTAGAAAGTCGGTATTATAAAAATTATAAACATTCAAAACATAGACCTTAAATATTGCAACAGCAAATACATAACATTTGCAATGTTTTAAGAATTTGTTCCTAATGTTGGGTCTAGTGTAATAACTCAATGAATGTAAATATTATAGTAATTTTTATTAATTGAATTTCATGCAACCAGTATACAAATAAACTCATAGAAGCTACTAAGTCTTGGGTTACACTTAGTGAAATAGAAAAGCAAAAATTTTATGAGAAATACAAAAAATGTCAACAAATATATTCAAACAACTTAGCTAATTGTCTGCAAAAGTCCAAACCATTTATGAAAAAAAAGAATGACCCAAAGTAAGTAATTTCAAAATTTATATTTATTTGTTTCTACAGTGTAAATTATATTTGCATAGTGTTAACTGTTATGATTTTTAAATAAAGAGGATAGTTTTCACAATAATATTTACACTTTTATCCAATTAAAATGTTAGAGTAATATGGAATTAGAAAAAAACATTAGCATATAAATATTAATGTACAAATATTAATTCATAGCATATGTCATTGTTTCTCATATTTTGAATAAAATATAATGACTGCTTGTTACAGACCACAAGAAAAACACTTAAGTAGTTATGGGGAGTGTTTAGTTGATGGGGGTGATGAAACAAACCTGCCCCATTTAGCAGACAATGGAGTGAATGAAACTCAAAATTACTTAGTAGAACAAAAATCGGAAATACCAGATGAGGAAGAACTTCAGTAAGTTGATAATGTTAGCCATTATAATCATGAAAATCTAAGATACTATGTATATTGTACATGAACACATTGTCTGCAGTATTTCATATTTCTGAGTTTCTAGCAATTCATTATTTCACTGATACAAATATGTGAAATTAATTTTTACTTGCACTACTACTAATGAGTAAAATGGTATTTTATTCAATAGATTAGTCTACAGAAATTAATATTTTTCAACAGGAGGGAGGATCTGGAATACACATGTGATGATTCACAGTATCATGGTACTGTGTTACATGAACCTTCAAATATACCATATCCGGAACCACTACCATCAAATTTGAAGTATGTTTTTTATTTTATTTTTAGTGTAGACCAATTAATGTGGAGATATATTGGTACTGTGCTTGCACCTCCGGCCTGTTTCATCAGGTTTCATCTTATTTCAGAACTGGTAAAGAATTATTTGAAATTATTCAAATAAATTCTAATGATGACTCATCTTGGACATCACTCACACAAAAAGATCGAAATTTATACAACCGAGCTGTACTAACGATGAAAAAAGATTACATCCACAAATACAAACAATATTTGGAAAATCTTACAGCAAAGGAGCTATTTGAACACTATAATAAATGTTTACATTGAATATGGATGTTTGATTGTTTGATGCATAAATAAAAATGATAATATAAACGCAATCTGTTTATTTAAATCAACAATATTACCAATTTTACAACAGTTTTTTTTCCTACATCTAATTTTTAAATAAGCATACTATTTACGAATATTAAATATTAGGGGCTATGATAAATAGATACAAAATTAAACTTAAAGCTACTAAATGTTTGTAATACTATTTTAATTTATAAGATTCAAGGAAGAATAAATTTGCAAAGTCAATCTATTTGCCACAAAGGAGACCAATGGCCAATCCTGCTACAAATGATGCAAAAAATATGTGAGACTCAGTAGCATGATAATCATCATCACCAACAAATTGGTTGTACCATTTCTTTGCCTTCTTTTCTTTTTTCTTCAGTAAATCTTCAGCTTTGTCCAATTTCCGGTCAACAAATCTCTCGACCTACAGCAAAAAATAATATCAGACACAGTTTTAAATCATGTAATTAACTAACGTCAAATATGCATCTAGTAAGGAATTGTTATTATTGAGTAATTTTTACAAAAAATACATAGAGCAATTATTGAGAAAGGGAAAATGTCCATTCATAGTATTGGTGAAAAATATTGTAGATCCTGATATCAATATTGCTTAAAATGTATTATAGCATATTTATAGTTTTTACTTAAACACCTTACTGGTTTATTCTAGGAGACAGATTTTTATAAAATAACATAATTATCATCACATTTTCTACTTCGTTCACAAAGCCAAAAGAAAAAAAAATTGGACTTCAACTTCATTTCTCCAAAAACTCCAGGCCTGGGTCAAAATTATGTTTATATTTATTTAAAATATATATTTTACCCTACACATAAAAGTAGTTTTCATCAAGGCACAAAAATCTTTTCACTAATATTAAGATTCATAGTAAAATGGACACTCTCCTTTGATTTAAATATATTACTCATAGTATTTACATATTTCATCATAGTATGTTTTTTTAAAACATTTGAAAGATCAAAAATTGCACTTAATAGACCTTTTAGACAATAATGTAGTGCAAATTATTTATATATTATAAATAAATCTAATATGTATTTTTGTAAACTTAGAACCTGCCAATATTCACCATTGCACTATGTCGCATATTTTTATGGAAAACATGTCACACATTGGAAATTATCAATTTTATGGAACAAATGTGTAATAAGAATTTAACATATTGACTATGATGCTATTTAAACATAAGGTTATATGTTAACTTATTTTTAATATGTTGAAATGAGTTCAAGTTGTGAGTGTGCACCACAGTTAATATGTCGAAATGAGTTCAGGTTAGAGAGCAAATAATATATACATCATAAACAAGACCCCGGCTGCAGAGTGACACTTTTTATAAGTACCAAATCAATAATAATTACATGCAAGTTTGTCTTGGACAGTGAGCATATATTTTCTAGAAGAGTTACACAATACAATTAAACTCACATTATTAAAATTACACTGATACTCATGAAGATGCTATGCCAAAAAGAAATCCTCCTGTGAACCCTGCTGAGTAATAGGAATTATTTTTGACAAATAATAATACCTGCAACAAAGTAAATAATTGTTTAAACCCAAGACCAGTTTTATATGTCACTATAACCATAACAAAGTTATGTGTCACTATAACCATTGTTTTCTTTTTTGTGTTTTTCATCTTTTTTTGTTATCCTTTGTACATGGTGTTATAATAAAGAGTTATATTACTATTATTATTATATATTTTTAGCTGTTTCATAATGAAAATCAAATAGCCAGGGTCTTGTTATTAAAGTTATTGCAACAACAAACAATTAAGTTACTTGCTACTATACCAAGTGACAAAGGAAATAACTTCTATTGAGATAAATGTTAGAACAAAATTCATTTAAAATTGAGGTAAAGTGAGTTATTAATGCACAAATAATTTTGGATTACATAATATACAAATATAATATATAAGTAAATAGGTCTATACATACTTTTTCAAACCAATCAGGAGATCTGCCTGTGGCTTCTTTTTCAATTTTGTCAGTGATTTTATCAACTTTTTTATTGATTTTGTCCCAATTTATATCAATATATCCTTTCTGACTTGCAATGTGTAATAAAATAACACTGCCCCCCAGTCCTACTGCAGCAACTTTGCCAATTTTCATAGATATAAAACCAGTTATCCTAAAATAAAAAAAAAAATAGTTAACCAAAACATATTTAAACTCTTTAACAATGAAGTAACTACAATACCAAAAATCAAATGACAGTAGAAATGGGTAACACTGCGCTGCGCCACGCAATTGCACCAACTCACTTCACTGCGCTAGATGTGTTAACTCACTTGTTCAAAATGTGTTAGCGCACAGCGCAGTACTTATTATGTTCATAAACTGCAACTCCTTGTTTAAATCGAGTTATACACCTAGGTTATCATGTCTCATACCCAATATTATTCATTTTTACACTCACTTGTTACGTGAACAATGAGCCAACATAGTTTTGACGCGGTTTATGCTATCAGCGCAGGATGGCGCACATAACGCATATCATTGCTCATTCGGCGAGATGGGTAACTCAGCAGCGTAGTGTTACCCATCTCTATTCGGCGAGTTATCATTTTGTTGCGCCATGGCGCAATTTTGAGTTAACGCAATGAGTCGGCGCAGTTAACTGCGCCTGAGTTACTGAGTTAACGCAAGGATTTTCGCTGAGTTACCCATCTCTAAATGACAGTGTACATCTTTGCTAGATGTACAAATAAATTAAGAATTTATGCCATTTATTATATAAAAATACCTGAGTATTTCCAGAAACATAGTTATGAAACAATGTTTGCACAAATATTTCAATATCTGATCTCATCTTATTATAATTATGCTGCGCTTCAAATTGCACAAGCATGACTCAAAGTAAACGTCGCAAATGGTAATAAACAATGAATAGAATACGTATCGTTTAATTGTTAAAGAATTTTTCAAGTCCAATGGACTGCGGAGAACGAATTAGTAAGGTTGCACAAGATATACATTAATAGGTACTTAAAAACGTTTACCATCCTGATGCAGTTCCTAAAATAAGTTGCTTAGTAGCCGACGTCGAGCCAATATCGGCAATCGCTTTTTCAATAAAATTCTTCGCTTCATTTGCAATTTTCTTAGCCTCTTCTGATGCGTCCTCTGATCTAGGTTTTGCCATGGTTTATACCAACTTATGAATTGATGAAACAATTACTTCTTCGTATTTTTTCAACTATTGTTCTACTAGGCTGACGAAAATCACAACGAAAATTGACTCGGAAATCACACTGAAATCATGAATTCATGATCTAATAACTTCATACTTTTTAAATAGAGAAACATGATGTTTTAGCCCATTCTCGTTTAATGTCCTTATCTCAAGTCAATTAAAGAAACTTTGACCCAGGGGTCAATTATTCATTTTAAGTGGAAATATTCACACTATGTTCGTATATGGCCATATACGGCAAAACTTAAAAGTAGGCAGAAGGCAGGAGCATATTGTGCAAAGAGTTCTGTGCGTAGGGGAGAAATTCGCTGAGAGCTTATTTATTCTTGGCTAGTTATGCTCACTTGCTATACCCCATTATCCATTCCGTCTTATACCGTGCAATTCGTCCTATCAAATCTGCCAGCTATCCTAACTCTATTATATCCCGTCTCTCCGTATCCAAATAGTATGCCTTATTAATTTCTCGCATTAAAAACTTTAGTGATTCTGAATATCCATGCAATTTTTCATCTTTTATTTCACACTCACAATGCTGCTTTTCCAAAAATGTTGCATCAATATTTAGGTAACATATAACCTATCTCACTCAGAGACGATATATGTATTACATTAACTTCTATCAGTAAACTATAGCGTAGGAAAGGCTACTGTAAAAAATCGTGAATAAAGTGATATTCGATCTTGAAAAGAAGTTAATAATATAACTTTTTACGTGTGCAAATTATTTATTTAATTGTCTATAGTTCACACAAAATACATTTCTGAACGCAATAATGGAACGCGCCCTATGTTTACGCTGTCAAATGTCAATTGTGAATCAAAACATCTGTTGTTATAGCTTTTAAATTGTGTTTTAAATAATGTTGAGGTTATCTCTATGGAAAACTCTCTATGAAAAAAGTGAATTCATACATTGAACAACTGTAAAAGTTTTATTTCAATTAAAAAGTGACTTAACTGTAGGGGTTTCAATATAAAAAATGTGTTGTTAATTTCAAATAAACATATTTAATGCAATTCACCAAGATTCACAGTAGTTTAAGGAGAGATTATTTATTGTGCTGTGAATGTTTTATGAATTCATATTAAACAGTGATTTATTAATTATTCGTTAAATAAACGGTATTAACCTAATAAAAATGATAGTGCAGAGGTCAAAGTTTATACATCATATTTCTAAATGGCAAAGAAATAAATCAACTTTAAGGTTATGGGTAAGAAATATTTTTTTGGTCTTATGTGTAAATTTATCTGTAGAGTCTTATGTATAGACTAGTTCTAATACAATTGCTAAATGATATGGAACCAATTAAATAATTATAAGTATACTTCAAAATCACATTCATATATTCCTATTGAATCTTGTGAAGATATAAACCAAAAATATAATAAAATATTACTATTGTCTTTATTTTTCGTTGCTACCTTCATGTTATTGTGAACAAGTATTCATTTGGTTTCAGAATGAAGATATTAATACAGAAATGAAATTGACTATAGAAAAACATTGGGCAAATGAGGTAAAACAATTGAATGGTAAAAGAAATGGTATCCCATATTATGTTCTACCAATGTTCCCTTATCCCTCTGGTAATTTGCACATGGGCCATGTGAGGGTATATTCAATATCTGATGCTATAGCAAGGATTCAAAAGCTCAGTGGGAACAATGTAGTGCATCCAATTGGGTGGGATGCATTTGGTTTGCCTGCTGAGAATGCAGCCATAGAACGCAACATACCACCAAACCAATGGACCCAAACTAATATCAAGTCCATGAAAGAACAGCTTCAGCAACTGGGTTTTGGTTTTAATTGGAATAGAGAAATATCTACATGTGACCCTAAATATTACAAATGGACCCAGTTTATATTTTTGAAGTTATTTGAAAAGGGCTTAGCTTATCAAAACAAGGTAGGTTTCTAGTGTATTTTAAATTGATAAGAATATTCTTATTTTTATATTAAAGTTACTCATATAGGCTTTTATCGAGAAAAGTGTTTTAGACAATTAATTATTTAAATTGGTCCTACTTAGTTTATTGCATAAAGATTAAATCATATTATTTAATAAATACCCAAAAATCTCATACACAGTTTAATGATTAATTGTATTATAAACCTACTTTATTGCTTTAATGGATCATGAGTATTGTACATATATTATTAATACTATAGGTAATGTACTTTTCTTAATGTGCAATTAACATATTCTGTGAAATAAATGTACTTCTGTCTTTGTTTCATTTAGTAAATAAATATTAATAACATATCATATGCAGTTGCTGATACTATATAAATTACATATTTAATGATATGATGTGTTTTAGGCCCAAGTGAACTGGGATCCTGTAGACAAAACTGTATTGGCTGATGAACAAGTAGATGAATTAGGTTGTTCTTGGAGATCTGGAGCTAAAGTGGAAAAGAAATATTTGACTCAATGGTTTATTAAAACTACTAAATATGCAAAACAGTTGTATGATGGACTGAACAGTGAACATTTGGACAATTGGAAAGACATAATCAACTTACAAAGACATTGGATCGGAGAATGTGATGGAATTGCAGTAAAATTTATATTAAATATAAATGGTGACAAAAAGCCAATAGATTTGTGGACTTCACATCCTTATAAATTAATTCATGGCCAATTTTTAACAATGAATACTACACATGTCCTTCTTCAAAATACAGACATTGGTCTAAACAGCATTATTATGGCCCTTAATCCAATTACTAACACTGAAATACCAGTGTATGTAACAGATAATGTTCCTTATCCAGAAGGGAGAGATGTGTACATTGCTTGTCCAACACAAGATATAGAAGATAGTATAATTGCTCATAATTTAAATATTTCTTTTTCTGGCCCAAAACATATTAATAAAGAAGCTGAAAACCAAAGAGCAATAGATGCAGCAACTAGCAAGGAAATTGGAGGATATTTTGTGAGTTCAAAACTTAAAGACTGGCTAATATCTAGACAAAGGTATTGGGGTACCCCTATTCCCATTATATACTGTGAGAAATGTGGTACAGTACCTGTGCCATATGATGATCTTCCTATAAAATTACCAGAGATTAAGAATGAAACTGGCATTCAAACCCTAGCAAATTTAAGTGATTGGGTAAATTGTAAATGTCCTCAATGCCAATCAGATGCTAAAAGAGAAACAGATACAATGGACACATTTGTGGATTCATCTTGGTATTTTTACCGATTTTTGGATCCTGATAATAATGTCAGACCATTTGACAAGGAAAAGTTATTAAATTGTACTCCTGTAAATATTTATATTGGTGGAAAAGAACATGCAGTGCTGCATTTGTATTATGCAAGATTTATGAGCTATTTCCTACATTCGCTAGGATGGACTTATGCTGAAGAACCTTTTAGAAAACTTGTAGTCCAGGGGATGGTTATGGGGCAATCTTATAAGTTGAAATCTTCAGGAAAATATATATCCCCAGAAAATGTTGAAAAAATAGGCAAAGAGTACAAAGAGAAGCAGTCAGGAGAGCTTGTAGTGGTACAGTGGGAAAAAATGAGCAAGTCTAAATACAATGGTGAAAATCCTACAAGATTGCTTCAGCTCTATGGATGTGACACAACCAGACTTTTGATGCTCTCTGATGTTCCTCCTGCTACGCCAAGACGTTGGTCTGATGCAAGTAAGCTTTTATTTTATTGAAGTTATAAATGCAAATACCAAAATTATTGTGTACAAATCTATTAGTATTCTGGCCTTTTGCTTAATTTATCATGTTCAACTGCTTATTATGTCCACATCATAAAACTGGCTTCATTATATTGTATTAAAGTACCAATGAGAGTTTATATGTAAAATATTAGAAACTTGTGTTGAAATATTAAATGAGTATAGACTGAATGAAATGAAAGTTGCGAAAAATTCTACTTAAAAGACTTCTCTTGCCGACATTGTTAAATCTGTTTGAAAAATGTACATCAATGTTTAACACATTTTTTTTTTTTATTTTAGCTTTACCTGGTGTTTTAAATTGGCAACATCGCCTTTGGATGACTGTAAGAGAGTTTATCAAGCATCGTGACAATGTAAATAATTTGAAATCTTTAAACCAAAAAGACTTTGAAACATGTGAAGAAAAAATATGGAATGCAAGAAATTACTTGACTGCAACTGCAACATATCATTTTAAATATACACATAAACTCAGTGTGGGCATTTCAAGACTTCAAAGTTTAACTAGCACTCTGAGGGTAAGGAAATAAAAAGCTTAAATGTTCTCTTTGTGTACATGGTTTATTACAAAATAAAGTTCTTTTGTATTCTTTTACAAATAATATACAATTTCATAGACATTTTTTTAATATATGTGCATTGTGCAATGATAATTCATAAATAAGTTAATTCAGTTTGTTTAGTTATTATACACAACCACATCATTGAAGTCAGTTCCAGATATCCCTAAGTTTCATTTTAACATACTTAATGATAAATTTGGCTTGTACCTTATACAATAATTTAACCCTTTCAGAATAATGTACCTCCAGAAGTAGTAGCTAATAGCAAAGAATACGAATTAGCTTTAGCTGCTTTAATTATAATGCTGTCTCCTATTACACCACATTTCTGCTCTGAGTTATGGGCTGGACTTCTGTCGACCTCACGTCAAGAAAGCGAAAATTCTCATATCATTAATTGGCAAGAAAATGTTTTGGATCAACAATGGCCTACAGTTGATGACCATTTTGAATTATCAGTACTGTGTAAAGTGAGTCTAACGCATTACTTAAAAGACCATTACCCTTGTTGTTTTGTAGTTGATGATATCCTTATTTTGTATATTTAACAGAAGAATTTTTAAAAGAATAAATCTCTTTAGTAAAAACAGGCAGCCACAATCGCTTGGAATATGGTTACATTCGATTTCAAAGTGTAATTAAAATATTTTAGGTGGATGGTGCGGACCGATGTGATCTCAAAGTGAAGGCATCAGATCTGAAGAATTTAAGTTACGATAAAGCATTACAGCTTGCGCTCGAACAAGAGCCTGTCCAACAGAGATTAAAATATGGTATAACACGTACAAAATACGAATGGTATCCAGATTGTAGAGCGATATTGCATATTTATACAAACAGAAATCAGAAGGCTGTCAAGACTGAAAGTGGTGGCTAGGATAAAAGTGCTCAGGTATTTATGTTACTTGTTCAAAGTTAGGTATAATACACTGTTACCTAAAAATTATATATGGTTTTTGATTTCTTATCAGATTCATCCAATAACTATGTCTGCCGAGTGTAGGTAAATTAAAACGAGGGACTTATTATAAGAGTACTTTGCATTTTATTCTCGACATAGATATTTATAAAATATGTAACTTTGCTTATTCACGAAAATATTGATTAAAATGTATTAGTCACATGTACTGACTGAAGCTATCGCTACTTGCCTTGAAAGTCAATGACACAATGTCCGCATGTGCATTGCGAGACTTATGTTTTTTAAGACTCATGAAAATTCAGGTAGGTACTCCTGTGATCCGGTACTTACATGCAATCGTGAAAAGTCCTCTCTTTGAATAATACCCTACATTATGTGTTATTGATAAAATATTGAAAAATCAAAATGAATGCAGTGAGGTGCAATGAACAAACCTTGTTACGTAGCGTAATATTGAAAGGGATTCGTCGAAAGGCCGAATGAAACGAGCGGTTTGCACCTCGCCTCGCTTTACTGACTGTTATTTTAGCCGGTCGGTTAATTGCTATTTGCTAGCTTAAAAACACGCTGGCTGGAATTACAATTCCTTCTCACTTTACTAGAGAAGCGTTTGACCAGAATATGTTGTAAGTTAACAAAATTGTTTATAAAATGTCAGATGTGTTCTTTGGTACCAAATTGAAATGAAATGAAATGGAAATGTTTATTGAATCCATAAAATGTCATACACTATTTAGATTCAGTCACTTTTTTTCCTCTACCACCCGGTTCACAAGGCTGTTTTAGAAACTCTAGCGTTGCTCTTTTCAAAATAAGTTTACAGTACAGTGATCACTGAAGTAGGTACCTACTTATTTCGTTGTATTTTTTATTCAATTTGCTCCAATAGCCGTTGGTTAAAACACAAAGAACAAAGTTAATGTTTTTAAGTCTTCCTGGTGTCCTCTGATGAATATTACGGGAGAACATGATTTTTCATGAAACATATTTACATTAGACATTAATTCGAGTGGTACTGTCACAGCTTTACAGGCCATTTGATGCATTCTGCAGCGATTACAAGATACAAGATTAATAAGAATTGTTTACGCACAAAACTCGTATTGAACCTACGACCTCACAACCACAATCCATAAATAAGTATTTTAACGTTCATCAGCATAGAATATTTTACGCCTATTTAAAGAGAATTCAAGATGTATTTATCAGCTTTAAGCTTTTGAAACTTTAATTAACTAATTAGCTCTCTATCTTCTATTTCTTGATTTCTTCGCTCTGAATACTTCATCCTTATATGCCCGTAAATTCGCTGCTGAATCCTGAAATATTTATATTATAAATACATAAATAAACTCGCGCCTTTTCCCAGATGGGATAGGCAGAGGTGCTTCTAGGACACCCACATTTCGCCTTATATTTTCCGTTCCACGATGTGATAGGGGGCGAGCCTATCGTCATATAGGGGATTAATTCTTGATTCAGGGCTGATCATTAATAGAAAAATCCAATGTCCCGTATCTACCCGGGATTCGAACCCGAGAGCTAAGTAAATATACCATAGTACAACGATGCCATTGAGACAGTCGGAATATACTATATAAGGTTATATTAGGATGTAATATGTCTAATGGTTTCTCAGATTTACGCGAATGTTACTCACTGAAATAAAACTAATTTTTACGGATTTTAAACGAAATCTCCAATAAAGTCCGTAAAAAACAATTTTTGGTTCAATGTGTAGTATGACGATTAAAGATGCGATGCATTTTACTAAGAATCTTCCATA
Source organism: Hyles euphorbiae (assembly GCA_023078785.2). Lineage (NCBI taxonomy): Eukaryota > Metazoa > Arthropoda > Insecta > Lepidoptera > Sphingidae > Hyles > Hyles euphorbiae. The sequence goes on along the minus strand of CM041033.1, from coordinate 10,845,481 downwards.
TAAAAATTATATACAAACCTTCTTCGCTTCTCGCCACTCGAGACTGCGAAGACGAGCCAGTCCCTTGAGATTACGGTCAAGTATTTTTAGGAATTCCGCCCTAGTTATTTTTGGAGTCTCCGTTGTCCCATTAACAGTTATGGGTTCTTTTGTAACAGCCTGGAAAAAAATTATGTATTTTAATTTTGGGGAGTCAACAAGTTCCTTGTTTATATAACATACTATCACTTCACCGAAATCAAAGATTTAAAGCTGTGGTGTTATAACATAAACTTCAGAGTACCTAGTCCCATTTAAATAAGTAGGGATTTCAATTACTATTTTCTGCGTATCGACATAATCATAAAACATTAACCATCAGACAACAAATAATATGATAATATGTCAAAACTTCTTTCTTCTTTATCAGCCCATATACGTCCCAGTGCAGGGCATGGGCCTCCTCTACAATCGAGAGTACGATTGAGAGTGATTAGACCAGTGATTCTCAACCACTGTGCCGCGGCACTTTTGTGTGCCGCCACATTGCAAAAGTGTGCCGCCGAATTTGGTAAATATATAATAATGTTAATATTATTAAATTATATCATTTAAAAAGAAAAATATTTTTAGCATGAATATATATTTAAATCCACAAAAAAGTTAATTATTTTATTATTTGCTTTGCAACGCGTTTTTTCTTAGTGCCAAATTATGATGAAGCGGCGTGCATAGCAATAGGAATATGTCTCAAGGCGCTCTTTGTGTGCCGCCAAATTTTGAAATCGTTAAATATGTGCCGCAACAAAAAAAAAGGTTGAGAATCACTGGATTAGACCATGATTAGATTTAATGCGGATTAATCGAAACTATAGTTACTTTATTTATTTTTGTAAAAAGTATTGTGATATTAAATATATGGGAGGCACATTTTTTATATTCAGAATCTAAACGAGGTTTATTTAATTGTAGATCATAATTACAGCATAATAGGGAACATGCACCAGACTTTAAACTAACTCAAAATATTTTTTTTGTAATCTTTATTAATATAGAATTATACCTTAAAGATATTTTTTTAATTTATCAACTCTAAATCGGTAAAATAAATACTTAAAAAATGACATTTCAAATTTGCCGCGCATTTTTTCCGAAACGCGATCTATTGCTTGAAAAGGAAAGTGACGACAATGGTTGCGTTCTTATGAAGTTTTAGCTTGTTGTTTTACGTTTGTTTATGAGTTATTTTGTGCTTTCTTTATACTATTAAATAAAATGGATTATTTTGTCGCGAAATACAGTTCTGTAGCAATTCATGAAAGAAACTTAATCCAAATACTACGTTGTTCATAACGCAACCTTTGACGTCACAGCGAGTTCGCGCCAACATGGCGTTTGAATGCTTCGAAACTGATAGCAGTTTGATTATTTTTTTGTACTCTTTTGATTGATATTTTCAAAGACTTATATTTTTTTCCGATAATGTAATAACATACAGAATTGATTAAAAATATAAAAAAATTACATGCATATTCCCTATTAGTACACATATATGTAGGTACTTACATTATCGTCTGCGAACTGGTTATTAACTAAATCCGATATTTGGTTGTAGGCACTTTTCGTATCATTTATTTGCTGAAAAATATGATATATACATTTACACAGTGAAGATACTTTTTTCAATTAATAAAAATGTAGATCTCAGAAGATACCTCTAAAATTACATTGAATATGGTGCCAAAGAACCCCCATTTTGGTTTTGTAGCAACATTATAACCAGATTTAATGGCCACTTGTCTAAGTTGTCGATCTTTTTCAATCACGGCATCGGCAGTTTGCTGAAATCGAATAAATATGGTATTAAAGTACACAATATTAATGTCATTATTATATTTTTGCCGTGCTTCAATTTTCGTTAGTATCTAACCTAATCAAACATTATACAATCTTATTTAGGTTTCTTCATTACTAGCAAATGGAAAACGATTGAAAAGTAGCATTGGCCATTTAATAACTCTGCTTTGGAGATTTATTTGCTCCTTGTTAACTAACTTGTTAACTATTCTAATTAAAAGTAAATAATACCTAAACAGAAAATAAAGGACAATGCAATAGATAAATTATAAAAGTCATCCTTTTCATAGAAAACCATATTAGGATGAGAATTACTTCGTTATTCAGTCTATAAACATATAGTTAAATCACATATTAAGAACGTTAATCTAAAAAGATTTTCATTATGTACATTTTTGTCACACGAAAATAATTTGAAAAATGTATAAGCGTTATATAATACTTGACTCGAAAATCAAGCATATGCAATATACATGCATTCTTTAAAGTAAAGCACAACCTTGAAACGGCGAAAGTAGCAAGATATATGACAGATGAAATTACAGAGGTCGGATTCTTTAATTTCTATACAGCAATATATAAATACGAGTATACACAATAGTTACATAGTATATATTCCACATTAAGATCAATTTAGTCTTGTGTCGAAGGAATTAGACACTGTGAGATGCTTTTTGGTCAGACCCGAGTCAAATTCTTGTGGGCCTTACAAATATTTGTGTCGGTGCAGGAATGTGAACCCTGCTAAAGTATCTAGATAAAAAAAATCTTTCCAAGAAGTTATAAACTGATTGAAATAAAAGGAAATTGGGGAATATTGAAAAATCTGAATAATACAGTATTTTTTATCTTTTTAATGGCGAATTTTGACATAGGAAACCTAGTATAAGGCTCAGACAGAGATTGTAAATATTGTAAACATTCTCATATCAATTTTTCAGCGACCCATTTCTTTGTATTCTATTTTATTTTTACACCAAAATCCTAAATTTATAAACAACATTATAATATAAATAAAGTATAACCACGACAATATTACTAAGCGACCACACACCAAATTCACCACATTTACTCAAACAACACACTCCCTCACTTGCCCAGGGGGGCCGACGAGGGACGGACGGAAGTCCTGCCCCTTTGGAAGATCCCCCTACACCTACACTACCCCGGCAGAAGGCGGGTTATCGTATCAAATCGCGAGACCTTACCCCTCTGCCGGTCCCTCATCCCATACTATCACTCACCACACTTCACAGCGATTCCAATACATTTCCCCTACAGCTAGAACACAGGCGGAGGAAAAAAAAAATGGCGAATTTTATCTGGATATTAATTTTCATGTTACAATAGAAAATTCTGTCCTTAATAAACAAATTAAAACTAATTAAAAGCAAGACATTCTTCTGTAGATATGCCTAATTTGGTATGCAGTGAATACAATAGAGAATCCCGATTTTTGGGCCCATCTGTAATTTTCATAAAATATTCGAATATATCGGCAATCCGAATATTTACATTTTTATTTACTATATTCATCCGAAACGAAGTTCGAAACTTAGGACGAACGAAGTTTGTGATATGTACCTACTCTGCAAATGTTCGTATTGCCGATATATTGAAATAATTCATTCTTCGATCCGAAGATTCGAACTTCGTGTTACAGAGTAGGTTTCGAAACGAAAAACGTCACGAAGTTTCGAACTTTGTTTCGGATTTATATAGTAGGGCCCCTATAATTTGAATGTACTACATTTAATGGGAAATAGACGATTACGCCCCATAGATGGAATTTGCCACCCTGATCTTATAGGATTTCTCGGATTAAATTAGGATTTAAAATTCGGCGTGAAATAAGGAATATTTCTATGACGTTCCCATTAAATGGTAGGTTGACAAAAAAAATAAATATCGTCCTCATAGACGTACGTACAATAACCCAAATGTAAAACTTCGCGCGTAAATTATGCGCACATATGATCTGCAATATATTCCCGCATCAAGATTGTCTAGCTTACGAGAAAATAATACAATATGTGCATTGCATTACCATACACCAATTAAATATTAAAAAATTGAATTAATAATTGAATTGAATGGAATGGTTAACATACAAAGTGAAAAATATACAAACTTTTCCTGAGCAGCACGGTACCGCCGCAGCGATCACCACAAAGGCTATAAACGCCGCGTATTGATATTTGTGCGCCATCTCTTATTTGCGTAACTTCTAGCACCTTTACCTGCATCAAAATTTTATATTATATTAGCACACAACGCAAAGCGGACAAGTGTGCACACATGTTTAGCTATGTGGTCAAGGCGTATGTACAAGGCCAAACATTATACCTTTCTATACTTATTGCAAAAGTGTGATGAAGAAGTAGCGTTAATATATATACTCGTAGACACTTACCCATCAACAGCTGTTAGTTGTTACAGTACCGAATCATTGTGATTGAAGCACTGCATGAACTAACTTTTTATAACTTGTGGATTATTCAACAATTTCGAAAATTACCTACTATATGACTTAGATTTTAGAGTATAGTTTATGTACCTTGCATGATTTTTATAGTGGGTATCTGTAATCGATTTAAATCCTTACCAATGGGACCAATGATCCCTACGTATAGTACATAACACCTATAATGTATGGATATGACAAGGGCCGTGCAGTGCCATACAGTGCTTAATAAATTCTCACAGCCTTATACATTGAAATTTTTAAAACCTTTTTAGCTACCGAAAGTTTTGTCCTTTTCGAACGTTTTTGTATTCAGTTTGAGTGAAGGAGACAAAACGTAATACCTAAAGTAGATTTAAAAACTGCATATGAATAGCGCCCCAAGTCTTGCTGTTTTTTCATGCAGACAGGATACTTACCTACTATTAGGTCCTTCTGGTTAGTAAATAATCCCGTAAAGGTTAATTAATAAAAAGATAATCAGTCCTGAGACCTAACTCCTCACTAAGATACAAGCCTTATATGGTTAGTATCATGAACTACGAAAGTACTTAGTCTTACAACATCCAGAAATGAATATTAGTTGGCTACACAAACATTTGTGTCGCTCCTCTCTTGTCACAGCTGGTTTCTAGCCAACTGCGCCTCTTACGCCCGAATACTGGAACGCCATTCAAATAATAAGTTGCTCTTAACAGGGCACGGCCCACTTAACACATTTAAGCGGGATTAACGTAGTTAAGCCGAAGGATTTAAGAAGAACCAATCTACTCAAATCTAATTATAATTCATATAATAAATTGGTAACTGATCAATATATATGAGAAAGACTTTCAGGGGTAATATATTAACGTAATAAAACCCAAAACATCGATATCTCAGAAACACCTGAACCAATTTTGCTTAAACGTTACCTGAAAACGTAGTTTTCTTGTGGAATGACCAAAGGATAAAAATATATTTGTTACTTTTTTATACTCAATGGTATGGGATGGGTGAGGAGAGGATAGGATTACATGTCTTGAGTAATGGGAGAGGATAAAACGGGACTGGACAGTATTGGTGAGGCAGGTCGGGAAAAGCAATATAGATGACGGCACATCTGAGTTTAAATATAAATAAAACAGCGCGTGAAATAATGTGTTGCTGATGTAGAGTAGACTCTAAAAGTATCTGCACCCGGGAGCAGCCGTGCCGGACTGCAAGTGATTCAATAAAATTGCGGAAAAAGTAAAAACAACGTGAACCAAAAGAGCAATGTATTAAGTTGCCTTAAATACCAAGGTGATCAACCTTACAAAATGCCATTAAAATAATTAAAAGTGTCGTAACAAAATTTATCAGCTTAGTTGCATTATCAGGAAACTGGGAATCATTATTATGAAACGTGTTTAACGATATGATCACCTTTCACATCAATGTTGTGTTATGTGCCTACGTAACAACCTACCTCATATTAAGAAAAAACACATTTTCCTAACACTGAGAAAACCACACAAAGACTCAATCTTGTGTAATGTTAAGTGGACACTCTTTGTTTTTCATAAATATACATACAAGCAGAATCATTTTAATTTTCTATATGTATACAATTATATTTAAAACGATAATTAAGAAATTACGAATGTATTTAATTAAATAATTACTTAGTATTATTTGAAAGAAACTTAGTAATATTTCTTTATAAGTGATTAACGTGCCTATTTATCATAATGTTCGTACTGGTCCAAATAAGTCATTACAGAAATAAGTATGAAATGTATTTTAATACTCATATCACTAGTATACAAGAAGAAAAATCATCAAAATCTACATAAACGACGATAATAAAAGGTTGCAAGATAGACTGTTATGGCATTTGAATATTATGTGGAAAAACGGTTTAAACCCGCTTTCTTATCCATTTGGTCTCCTATCGCCTTTAGCCTTTTATAACGATCCTTATGTTTAAGGCGTCCTATTGCGAACTGCCCCGAAGGCGAAACTTCCATCATACGTATGGGGATGTTGTGGCAACTTTGTGAAACTGGCTTCGATGAATATAATATGTATATATTTTATGAATCAATTTATGATTTGCGAAATTTTATTATTAAAATATTATTATGTTATGTTATTGTCGACGTTTTATAAAATTATAGCTAATCGCATACAACCGATTTCACATAAGTAGATAGTGTAATGATATAATTCAATAAAATCGTATTTAGACTGAAAATCACTTAAACGGCTGCTAAATTTCTAATTTATAAATTAATATTATATATTCTGCCAACTGACCTTAAAATGGTTTATTCACGCGGGTTTCATTGCTAGCTGTTCCTTTCAACATTATAATACTATTACTCGTGAATGTAATTAGTTAGAAACTTAAAATTTAATAATACGAATATATATTATCCTTAACACAAGACCATTTTTTTCTATTTTACGGCTAAAGTTCCTCTCCTTAACGTACGACGGCTTTATAATTAACATAGAATGACAAAATAATTACCGACACTCATTTGTAGCTTATTGATAACTTGTGAAAATATAGAAACTGATTTTAAAGCTTTTATATTGTATTCCAAGCATTGTCTTACGTATGTATACTTTTATGTATGTCTTCTTATGTCATCCGAATCACCGTAATTCACAAATTCTTCTTGATGCACTTTATTATCAAGTAAACATAGAAAAAACATATTTTTTTAAACAAATCCAAAATTAATTGAAATAAATTTGATTAGCTAATTTACACATCCTGGTCTGACTAACAGGTGTATATACACTAATAAGAGCTTCATAAAAGAAGTTAGTAAAGTTGGAACACGTTTACCTAATAGACAAGTACCACCGGATTAGTGGAATGTGGAGGTGGCGCAGTCGCACCGGCTTCGCGCGCAACGCACTGCTGGCTACTGACGCTGACACAGTGCCTCGCAGTGGGCACTGTGAAGCACGCTGTTTGACACGGAGCGCGAAACAGACCCCAGACACAAACTGGGCCAAGGCCGATGTTGTAGTTACGAAGTGAGTAGGTATTTGTTATGTCAGCTTACGTTCTACTTATGCAACGCTTTGCCATTTCGCTGCAGTTCGATGGCCTGCTCAATAATACCACAACAATTAATATTGCTTCAAATAAAATACCTGTGTTACTATTATTTGAATGTTAAGCACATAATGCATTTGGTGGGCGTCTGCACATTGGTCATCGCAGCGATTTCACTTGCGTGAAATAAATATTAATGACGAAACTATGAATCCAAAAAGAGAAGGCTGCTGCATGAAGTTTATAAACAATACCATAGAATAAAAACTGATTTAATTTTATCGCATAAATGAATTATAAATGATGTTAACCAAACTTTGAATTCGTTGTAACTATCATTTATTTAATAATAATCGAGACCATATACGTCTCACTTCACACTGGATCTCAACAACAATTGAAAATCCGACTATGAAGAATAAGGTCATAGTTAGTGGACTATAAAGCTGGTATAGTGCAGGTTGGCACCCTAAAGCTGTGTGATCTCAATTCAAGGAATCGCATGGAGTGCATAATATCTGCCACATCGAGCAAGGTTGCAGTTCTGAACAGGGTGCGTCGGTTTTTCACGCCCGATCAACTACATATTATATAGCTTGTATTTTTTTACTTTTTTATTGCCATGTAGGCAGACTAGCTAGCGACCCGCCCGATGTTAAGCGACTACCGTTACTCATGGACCTTCGCAGTGCCAGGGTACCAGCACAACTAAGTCGCTGCCTACATCGAGGAGAGTACTCTCTTTCAACCTCGTTGTATGAAGGGCAGGTCCGGTCGGGTATGGAATACTGGTCGAGCTCTGGGATGGATCTGCCCAGTATATGCCTGCGATGTTTTGGATAGATTGCAGCGGCGGGCTATCCGCATTGCAAATGATGCAGACGTTATCAGCAACTTAAAAGTCTTATATAGAACCACGCGTACTGACTTGCGAAGCCATAATTTGATGGTTCAAACCATCTCGGCACGAACCAAAAGGATCGCGAATTATTTTTTGGGTAGTACCGTCAATCTGAGGAATTATTTGCCGTTACACGCGGTCCCTCCTTCCTATAATCCTGGGTGCTTCTGCCGTACTGTGCAGGCATAATTGTATTGAATGGCATGGGAGTGCCGTCTGATGCCATTCGATATTCTGCCTGGACGACATTTGCGCTTACCAACAGATGCAGTGCAGTCATTATGCCGCGTTTAAAATAAAAAGACAAAAAAGCTGTGAAACGAAACAATATTTTTATCTGTCATTGGAATTATTTAAAAAGAAACAAAATTGATGTATTAGCCACAGACACAGGATAAAAGTATGTAACTGGTGGTAGGTCTCTCATATGTGAGAGGCCATCTGGGTAGGTATCACCGCAATGTCTATTCCCATGAAACAACACTACTTAAATGCACTGTTGTGTTTCGGATTGAAGGACAATGTAGCCAGAGCAACTACTGGACATATTGAGACTTAACATCTTATGTCTCAGGATGGCGAGCGCAGTGGAATGTTGCTACTTGCTACTGTTTATGAGCGGTCGTATCGCTTACCATCAGGCGAACGGCTTGCTCGTCTCGCTATTCACTGCAATAAAAAATAAACATGCGAGTGACATTGGAAATCAACTACCTATTTGATCGTAGTCTCTTGCAATTCTGATACCTACGTCACAAGATTTGTATCTTGATGTGGGTCCAGAATACATGTATTTACTATACTATTAAGTTAGTCAATTTCTATCATCGATAACAACAAAAGATTATAAGGGCCCTGATATATTTTCACGTGCCACGTACAGTATTAGTTGTGGACCATCCGCAATATGTAAGTATTAAGTAAATATGCTAACTATTTACTCTGTTTCGACGCTAGATTTAGGTTGTATTAGGTATTCGTGTCCACTCCTTCAGTTTCCTTCTCTCACATGAACTCGCCTCCCTGATTAGATCGCCTTGAAGTGAAGTAGTTTTTAAAATAGAACAATGAACAGTTATATCTGGGGGCGCGGCCGAGCCCCCTCCAAGTCGAGCTATAGGCCGTAACATCCTTTTCTCGAAGCAATTCAGACCATTTTCAACTACCTATAACTTCGTTGTGGCTAAAGCATGAAGCCTGAATTTTCAGTTACCAAGCAGGCATTGTGTAAACACGGTATATTTAAAATTTCATTCAATATGAACCAGTAGTTTAAGAATTGTAACTAGTCAAACTTTCTTAATTTTGTCACTCACTGACTGACCGATCATCAAAAGTCTAAGGCACTTCTAGCAGACAGAACCTTCAAATTTAGAAAATAATTAGTGTTTAGTGTCTAAAGTAAGAGAAAATTCAAACATTTCATAATTTGTGTCTAGTTTTCTAGATAAACCAACTGCGTGAATAACTTTGTAATCCCATATAAATGTATAGGATTACAAAGTTACATTTGCAGTTAATTAATCATTGTACCCGTATATAATGGAATAATAGTTGTAGATAGATATCTATATATATATATATATATGAAGCATAACAGGAGGGGATATAGATAGGGAAATGGTGTATTCAGCCCATGAAACTGTACAACATTCCTCTTGAAAAACATGACTAAGAAAAACTTGCAAATAAATAGACTAAATAGCTCAAAAGTATCAATTACAATGAAAGAAAGAACATTTATAATCAAATCCGCTATATTTGTGATAAATTGATACCTACAACAATAAGAAAAATCCATAAGACAGAGGCTTTAAGAAAAATCGTTAGTGATATTCTAGAAGTAAGAAGTACCGAAAAGGAAAAAAGTAGGACTCTACAAAAAGACATGAGATCCCATCAAAAACATCCTGTAAAAAAATCCGAGTCTCGCGGCTCAGGTTTTCTACCGCAAAAAGTTGTGAGATGCATGTAATACCAAGTCGATTAATTTATTTAGTCCTTAAGGGACCTTCTATATAAAGTTATTACGTTAGTTATTACCATATCAATATTAAAAATTCTTTACGTTTTAAATAAATGGATCGACTTGGCCATCGCATGAAAACATAATGTATCGTACAATTTATACATAATGCTGCTGGCCAAGTCGATCTATTTATTTAAAACGTAAAGAATTTTTAATATTGATATGGTAATAACTAACGTAATAACTTTATACAACATGTAACAGATTTAAATGTAAAAGCGGAAAGTAGTACGTTCAGAATCAGCTACTGAACCGATATCAAAATTTTTTTTGGTAGGTATTTTTTTTCAAAATAATTAGTTAAGACCAAGTAAATTACAGACACTTTCATTTACTACTCCGAACAAACGAAATTGAAACGTAACTCCAGGACATAAGATCATTTTTAAATGAATCACTAAACGAATACTCTAATAAACTAAATAATGAACAAAAATGAACTTTATTTCGATAGTCATAAAGTTTATTTAAGCAATCTATCATTAATCAAACGCACACAACGATAGGCCTCAATAAACGTAATAAGCTACCAAAATAAATAATTATCATATTCTCTTTTCCGCACATTTAACTACAACTAGATAGAGCAGGATGCAGCTATTGTTTAATGCAATTTGATCCATACGACAAACGATGGCGCGCGCGGCGCGGCGGTACATCAAAAGGCAACCGGTATAGGGATGCGCCGCGATAAAAATTACTCCCGGTATTTGCATTTTGCAAGACCGGGCGATCTAAATCCCGCGCAATACATGCACTTAAATGAAACAAATTAAATTGTAACAAAATCAGTATGAAATGAAACAACAAGTAGGTATTTCTATGAAAAATAATTTCGCGGAACGTTAAAATGGTGATTAAATTCGGTTTGTAATTTTGCTACAATGTATGCGGAATCCCGGTGTGTCTAATATCCCGTTATTGCAATCCCTAAATGGGCACCGACTATGTGAAAAAAATCCAGTCGTGCACCGCAGTTATCTGTGTCTACTTGTGTTTAAGTGTTTTGTAGATATTTCGATAACTTTCGCGCGCGATGTCTTTTCGGTATTCGAATATTGAATACACTGAAATGGTGAGAACTTTGGCACTGTGTGGTGATAATGTATCATTGGCATGCAGGACATTTAACAATAGGCACGGCACCAGTGTAGTGTCCGACAGTATCTCGATGCTGAGTTCGGAGAGCGCTGGATAGGTCGCGGCCAACCTGTGCAATGGCCTCCTAGGTCACCCGACTTGACGCCTCTTGACTTTTTTGTGGGGACGTAATAAATCTCTGGTATAACTAGACTACTAAAAAGTAAAATAGTGGCACCCTTCCTAAAAGTGAAAAGTGACACTGAAGTTTTACATAAATTACGTGAACAATTACGCAAATGTGCATCAAAGTGTATCAAGGTGGTGGACATTTCGAACATATTTTAAAAAGAAATCGCCGCATGAGTGCCATGTAACACGTAAGTTAATTTTGTTGTATTTTTTTGTGTTGTGATTCCCAATCTAGTCTTCATTGTTAGATATTGCGTTATCTAATTATCTTATTCATTAGTAATGCAAAATAAATGACGCCCGTATCCTGCCCGCCTGTAGGAACGAAGTTTAGCAGAAGTGAAATTAATAATATTTTATAGCCGATTCATGCAAAATATTGTCTTACGTTGGGTTCGTACGCATTATATCTAGTAAGTAAAATATTTAGATTTTATAGCTTTAAACACAAATGTTATGCTTACAGATTAAATTAATAATAATTTGTTTACCAAACCACCCAGTAATCAGTTACGTACGTAATTTGTATTTCGTTTATTGTCAGCTGTTTCTGCCAGCGCGGCGCGTCGCAGCGTTCGGCGTTAGGTACTCGTGTGAATAGGTTTTGTGTAAATGTGTGCGTGCCCGCGAGCGTGTGTAGTAGTACTCTCTTATTTGTAACTCGTGAGGTGACCATGTTAAGTGCCTACATTTGGTATAACTAATTTCATAAATAAAATATTTTGTAATTATGGTAGTACGATTTCAAAGCATAAACTATGATTGCAATAATATTTTAAAGTTGGGGTGTCTGAGGTTGTAAATTAATCCTGTTACACGTTGTATAGAAGGTCCCTTAAGGACTAAATAAATTAATCGACTTGGTATTACATGCATCTCACAACTTTTTGCGGTAGAAAACCTGAGCTGCGAGACTTGGAATTTTTTTACAGGATGTTTTTAATGGGATCAGTTTATCTAATTTAATACCAGTAACCAGACCCTGCATTGAACACAAAAATGAAACGAAAAATGATTTCTAGGTTTTTTATTGTTATATTTTAATTACATAAATTTGCATTGAAGGTTTTTACGAAGCAACTAATTCCATTTTCCTATACTTTTTTCTAAGCGTGGAAACGGGGTCCTTAAAAAGTATGGGGTCAAGCCGTAGCACGGAACGCATGAGTGGCATATACCCCCAAGCCGTTGCAAATGTGTTTAAACAAGACTGCCTCTGAACGAAATGTTCGGGATCGCTCCAAGAAGACCTGAAAAAAATGATGATGTGTTTTATTTATTGAGGTTTTTAACAATAGGGAACATGCACCAGACTTTAAACTAACTCAAAATATTTTTTTTGTAATCTTTATTAATATAGAATTATACCTTAAAGATATTTTTTTAATTTATCAACTCTAAATCGGTAAAATAAATACTTAAAAAATGACATTTCAAATTTGCCGCGCATTTTTTCCGAAACGCGATCTATTGCTTGAAAAGGAAAGTGACGACAATGGTTGCGTTCTTATGAAGTTTTAGCTTGTTGTTTTACGTTTGTTTATGAGTTATTTTGTGCTTTCTTTATACTATTAAATAAAATGGATTATTTTGTCGCGAAATACAGTTCTGTAGCAATTCATGAAAGAAACTTAATCCAAATACTACGTTGTTCATAACGCAACCTTTGACGTCACAGCGAGTTCGCGCCAACATGGCGTTTGAATGCTTCGAAACTGATAGCAGTTTTGATTATTTTTTTGTACTCTTTTGATTGATATTTTCAAAGACTTATATTTTTTTCCGATAATGTAATAACATACAGAATTGATTAAAAATATAAAAAAATTACATGCATATTCCCTATTATTAATGACTGCGCTTCCAACGGTATACTACTAGGTAGTTGGGCTGTACGGCCATACGTAGCGTAACTGTGAAGCTGTATATAGCAAGGTGAAGATACCCTATACGGATTTAGTGCTAACAACGCCTTCGGTGAAATGTATACAGTGCCCCATATTTGTTATTTAATCCCAAGCTAAAATACAGGGTATCTCAAGACTGCTACCGAAAACGAAGCCGGGTGGTAGTTTAAGCGACCTCAGACACAATGCAACAGAAAAAGTTGCAAAAAAAGTGTCCATTTTTTTGTTTTATTTTTCCTATGACCATATTTGGGTGGTAAACACATTTTTTACTAAAATAATAGTGTATACCCTTTTGTTTATAAATACTCTAAGGTATAAAAGAGTTTAAATTATTATTTTAGCAAAAACTATTGATTTTCTACCCAAAATGACGATATTTAAAAAAATCATAAAAAAAATGTCGCGTTTCTATGCGAAATTTTTAGTTGCATTGTGTTTGTAGCTACTAAAATTACCACCCGGTTTCGTTTTCGGCAGCAGTCTTGAGATACCCAGTATGTAAATCCGGTATGCGGCCGTTTTCGCCACTAGTGCCCTGGACCGACGTTGGACTTCGTCCTACCCTAACACCGGCGCTGCCGACTGGAATGCTTCACTCACTCACACCCACCGCGCATATATTTCGATGAATTTTGCAATTTGTATTTATTAATATGTTTCTCAATTAGCCCTTTTACATCAAGCTTCATTTTCTCGTACACCGCTTATTTTGCTCCCACCCACGTACAGTCAGCAACATAAGCCGCTACATAGTCACGAGATTTGGAATTGTCTTATCATGCAAAACAATAATTATTTTCAATATCGTATGGCACTTCTCGGTATAGATGACTTTACTTGGTTATATTTTAAGACTACAAAGTAGTACGTACAAATTTTAATTCATACAAAGGTCATCAAAAAATGTGAAGTGTTCAGCGACTTATGCTGACTGTACACTGCGGTAGACAACTTTTTGGACCGCAAAGCTTGGCCGATTATTTCTTTACATAGATCGTTCTAGCTGTCCAGTGCCCCGTTTAGACAATTCGTTTTGTCGCAATGAACATGTAAGTGCAAGAATGAATGACAATACTTACGATCTCATTCATAAATACTTTCAAAACCCATTTTAGTTATCATATATTTAGTCCCTTATCCTTTCGAACGATTCTTAAATTCAGTTTGAGTGAAGAATGCAATCCCAGGGGACACCTCAGACTTTTCGGATTCATGTGTGTATTGATAATCAACACGCAAACGGTGAAGGAGAACATTGTGAGGAAACCTGCATACCATAGCGATTTATAAAGAAATCTATGATATTTAAGTCCACCAACCCGCACTTGGCCAGCGTGGTGGACTATATTGACAATGGTTAGCAAATCGTTCTGTCAATTGCAGAGGAGGCCCGTGCCCTGCAGTGGGACGTAAATGAGCTGATACAGATATTATTTAATTTGATTTCTCTGCACCACCCAACTTTTTTTGTTTACTGTGTTTGACTGGGAGAGAATGCCTCAGGCATTAAGTGCGCCTTTATACTTTGTATACAGGGTGATATTGACACATACTTAATTTAACCCACATGTTCCTCAGTATCCCAGGTGGCATTGTACATGATTTGAAAAAAATATGATTTCTTTTTTGTCAAAAATTGTGATCTTAGTTATCACGATTTTTAAGCGTCCCATATTTTGGGCCTGGAACTCACCTAAGTCGTAAAAGACTCGGTATCTATAGGGGTTGATCAAAAGCCTTGAAACCTAAAATCGGGATTTTCGACAAAACTATCAAACAGCTTGTATTACAACATGGTACACTGTTACCTGGGGTGGTTAGGAACATGTGATTTAAATTATATACCATAATATGTCAATATCACGCTGTATAAAGCATTAATAAATAAATAAACGTGTCGGACCTGTATGCGTGGTGCGCGGGCTTGTACCGGCGGCGCTGCGCCAGCTTGATGGGCGGGCGGCGCGCGGCGTGCGCCACCACGCAGTTGAGCAGGATGTCCTCGCAGTTGGCGGCGCGGCGCACGGCGTGGCGCAGCGCGGGCGCGCCGGCCGCGTACAGCGCGAGCCACGCGCGGTGCACCAGCGCCGCGCCGGGCAGCACCAGCGAGTACGCGCCGCCCCACTTGCTGCTGTAGCCCCACGCGCCCTGCACACGTTAGTAGTCTTGCAATCAATATTAATATTGAATAAAGTGTAAATTTATAAAGTAGTTCGATTATCTTTGTAAACGTTTTGTTGCATGGTATCTTCTTAAAAGAATAAATTAAGTTCCTGTTTCCGGTCGATAGAGGTATATATTGTTTTCTGTTCTGTCTTGTCTTGGTCATGTAATTGTAACGTCATTTTTCAAGAATATATTATTTTGAGTATTACGAATTCTAACGAGTTTAATTGAAATAGTGCCCTAACCCAATAATTAAATACCAACCATAAGCGTGCGCGGATCCAGCATTTACACCAGCGGGAGGGTCATATAGGTCATGTTAGAACACTGGGTCCGATTTCAATACTCAAATTCGTAAAATAATGACTAAAGTTTGTTACAGGCGTGATTTGTGAACACACACATACTTGTTTACTTTATTTATCGACATACAAAGAATTAAATGTGCGTATAAATGTTATCAACATGATTATTAATAAATTTTTACAATGTGGGGAAGCTGAAAAAAGAATTAGCTGAGCTAATTAAGTTAACTGGTTAAATTAGCTAAGCCTATCGGTTAGCTAGCTAGTTAATTTATTATAATATATCGTCAGTTTTATTGTTTAGAAATTCTGTGGGATTTCCTAGAATATGTGTAAGAAATTCAAATTGATCTCTACTGTATTCCAATTTGAATTACTAAGAGTAGCAAATATGTACCTAATACATAGCATAGGTCAACCTCAAATAGAAGGCAGGGGATTTGAGTGGCCAAGATTGCATGCTATTCGTCATGAGATACACAAACAGAAAGAGACCCCGCGGTTTTCAGTAGTAGTTCGGTAAAGCATTTCGAGCGAGAAATACATTTTAAATTATTGTTTGTTCTGTTTGCAATAGCGGGACAATGTCTGCTTTGCTGGGGACACCGGGACAGACTTTCTGAAAGCGGGACTGTCCCGCCTAAAGCGGGACGTATGGTTACGTTAGGCATAATCGTCTAAACTACTACTAGTTTACTTAGTTCTACTACTAGTTCATTTAAAATATTGTGGTTGATAACATTTAGTGCAATACTAAGTTTCAAGTTCTAAAACCCCACAATTTTAAATTAAAAGAGATACTTCTGGACCGCCTATAGCCGGTACTGAATATCAAGCGTTAAAGTAAGTCGTACCTTGGCTTCATCCCAAAAATGTGTTCTTGCGGGATATCCTACAATTCGTTCCGGGAAGTGTCGCCAAACGAGAAAAGCAAAATCTAGTTCCTCGGCCAAGAGCGGCGCGTCCCCGTCCAGCGAGAACACTGCCGCCGTCGGCACCGCCCACAGCGGCTGCCAGCGGGCAGACACGCCCTCGCTGCAAACAACACCATACATATTATGTTATTACCGCAAAAAAATTAAGCTCTTAAATTTATTGGCCAACTTTTGTTTATTATACCACTCGAAAATTAGTTTTGTGAAACTGCTTTTTGAAAAACTTTAATATAAGTAATAGTAAGTCCAGAGAATTTTTTTGACGATATTGAACGGGTACAATTGTTTTTTTTAGTTGTTTATTGTAGATCGTCATAAATAAATATTAAATAACGTTTATGCAACGTGAGTAAGTATGACTGTCGATAACATCGAAGTGCCTTACCCTGGGTAATGAGTGGTGGCGTCTATGACCAGCACGGCTAGGGGCTCGCGCCTGTCGCCCGCTACTCGCGACAACGACTTCAAAGACGGTGCCGCGCGCTCGCTGTCCCACACTATCACAACCTACGATTACGCTTCATTATATTTTGTTGTTGTTCATCAACGACAACACGAGTTAATTTGAATTAAAAAAATAACGACGGGACGAACATAAATTCTTATCTCAAATATTAGGAAATATTTTCCTAATTAACTCTTATTTAATTTCTTAACCTTAACCTTTTGGCCATATAGCTAGGAAGGACGGAGATAACTTGGAACAACTGATGATTACTGGCAAAGTCGACGGTAAACGTCCGAGAGGCAGATGTCCCATCAGATGGTCGGACCAAGTCAGCTCGACCTTTGGCGTCAAGTTTCACGCTGCGCTCCACTACGCCAAGGATAGGAAAAGGTGGCGCAGCATAATCCGGTCAAGGATTGCTCCATGTTCAGGGGATCACGACCCTCAGCAATGAGGAAAACGATGCGAGGAGGAGGAATTTCTTAACCGATTATTTTGTAAAAAGATTAATAGGTAATAATAAAATAAAAAATATAATACCACCATTCTGCATGCCAAAGATAAACAGTAAATTAAAATCAAATTATTTTCCGTAAACCCGAATCGGTCAATATATTATGTTCTAAGGGCGTTAATACAAACCTTTTCACAAAACTCGCTGCTGGCTATGTTAGCGAGAAGTTTGTGTAGAGCCGGTGACGTCGCCTGAGCGTAAAGCAATGCTGTAAAAGAGTTACCGGGAGTCGGCGGAGGGGCCGCCAGGGGAACGGAGGGGGCGGGGAGGGGCGCCAGCGGAGCGGAGGGCGCGGGCGGGGCGGCCAGGACGGGCGACGCTATAGGGTAGTGCGAGCGAGAATCTCCATACGTCGCCAAAGTCCCTAGTGCGCCAGGTGATGCGTTCCATATCATAGCTTCTCGCTGTCTCGATGACTTATGGGCGAGTATTCGTTCTGCTAGTATCTGCGAGAGTAAAAAATACAAAATTATAATTAGAGCTGCCCCCATCCCTGGTACATTTGTATTGGAGATGTCCATACGCATACATTTACTTATTTTAGCCTTACCCCTGTCAATCGAATTCACGATTGTAAAAAAATTTTACGTCCTGTAGAGTGACATGATTCTAAATGTAGATTGGATTGTGATAAGGATTTTATTCTACATAAAAAAAACAAACACCTTTATGCCAAATGCCAACGACAATTACTCAAGTTATGAAGATACTGGAATATTCCAGTGTGATAGAGGCTCCCCGATTTATATTAAGTGTGGAACCAATTTAGGTCTCCCTTGTTAGATCAACAAAGATATGTCGCTCTTACAAATAAGATTTTATTAATTCATCATCTCTGAAACGCAATTACTGAGGGCGCTAAGTCCCCGCAGTGCACCCAACACCTCCAATGATGTTTTGATCGCTTTTAGCGACGAGCACAAGATGCTATGGCGGAATTCTCACGCCCCCTAACCACAGGGCGGAACCAATGAATGAGGTAACTGATTTATTTACTAAGTGAAAATATGTGAATTATATTTTTTAAAACATCGAGAGGTGTCAAGTGTCCCAGATAGAACGAAGTCCCTTTCGATTAATTAGTGAAGAAATTTTATTTCTTTTAAGTTATAATATTTTTAATTACATATTAACAAAATGTAAATGTAATATAAACTTAATCAGTACGGTCAATTTTAGTAATAATTGGCAAAGATACATAGTCAAATGAAGGGTTGATGATTGACAGCAGGGTAACAAGCTAAATGTAAAAACCTCAGAACAATGAGCAACATAGAAGTAGTGCTATTCACATTTCAACGTACGCTCTAATTTTGACAACAAGCAATAATTGTGCTGTGATCTCTTCTGATAGTTTATCGATATCTATACGTGAACTTTATTTATAGCAAATTCGTAGACACAGTAGTAGATATTCATATATGAATCATTATTATTTATTTCAAATCCATAGCTATTTTTTATTTATTAAAAACTTGTATCTTATCTTTGTAGCTACAGAACAAAAAATATAATACGATGATCTACTTTTTTTGAAAAGGTTTTCTCTGATGTCCTCAGTTGTTACTAAGATAAAAAAAGAAACTAGCAAAAATATAAGGTAACTCCCATGAAAAACCATTTTGAATTAGCAGTTGAAATAAGTATGTAAAAGTAAAAAAAACTAACAAGTGTGATTGCGTTACTCTGCTAGAACGCAAAGCCTCTAAAGAGAAATTTTTTGCCATGGACATGATGATATCGAAAATTATGAAGAGTATCCTAGACCACAGCCTTCGCGCAATGGCCGAGCGCTTTTTACCACTACACTACCGGGTAGGTATTTTAAAGTACAAGCCAATTTATGTAACATGGGTAGTAAACTAAAATATCAATTATTTATATTATCGATAAAATGTGCAGCACATCACTATTGAATATGTTGTAACTAAATTGTGTCGGCGCTTTGGCCGTTTGTAACATTTGACATACATGCAGTTTTTAATTCGGTCGCGTAATCATACCCAACATAGCAATTAGACGTTTCATGAGTGAACATGAGCCGTCCTTAGCACATACTATTTGTCTCATTCTTCCCCATGATTTGGCCCGTTGGAAAAAACAGGATAAGTATATGAGTATGTTTCAGACTCCTTCTATGCTTAGTTCGTGTTCTGAGGTAAAAACGATTGTCAAATATTTTTAAAGTGTCGTTACAACTTTTGGTCTAATTTTTTTTCCGTCTAGCCCCATTTCGCAACGCGCCATAAGGAACTTCGTTCTAAAACTCAATAACATTCAAGGAAATAACGAATGAAAATATGTACCTCTATTGTAGTAAATACGATTTTCTCGATTGATGAGAAGTATTGTTCCCACAAAAACTGTGTTTGTTGCCTCAGTGCAAGAATACGTTCAGGCGTAACTGAGCGTACAAGCTCCGGGACCTAAAACATATTTTATATCAATATAACGCCAATTATAAACTCTCGAGAATATTATAGTTATAATACGTTGAACTTTTTTAGTACTGATATACGGGTAATCGGCTCAACTGTGCCTCCAATCGTGAACATCTAAAGTTGTATCTTAGGTCCATTACGAATTGCAAGCTTCTCAAGACCAGAGAGAGTCGGAAGCAAAAAGGAGGGGATTAGAGGAGGGTTATAGAGCTTCCGGCAGTCTCATTCACCACACGAAATACGACAGCAAAACCAAAAGCTTCTCAATGTTATTTTTGTAAAATAGCGATGCTACCCAATCGAGCTGACTCACACATACAGAGGGTGATATTGACACATTCTTCTTGATTAAACCCACCTGTTTTTCATTACCCCAGGTGACATTGTACCTACATGATTTGGAAAAAAAATGAAAATGATTTACTGACAAAAATCGTGATTTTAGTTTTCACGGTTTTTGGGCATCCCATATAGCTACGAGTATTCTCCCGCTTAACTCAACTTCAAATTGGCTCAGGAACTCATCTGAGCCGTAAAAATACTCGGTATCTATAGGAGTTGATAGACCTGAAATCTAAAATCGCGATTTTTTTGTACAAACTTAGTACCATATTACCCAGAGGTATTAGGATTATGTGGTTTAAATTAAAAACCATAATATGTCAATCATCCTATATACTAGTTCAAAGTCATCCACCATATTAGGGATACATTGAGATTATATAGCCTACACTCTACAGCATTCCGAGATTAATGACCTATCCAACACAAAAATACATATATATTTCGAACCAGTAGTTCCTGAGAGCCTGTAACTGGTGGTAGTATATTAGTATCTGCGCGGATATCAATTACCGCACACTATGGCGGAAACCCTGCTATGGCGCTAATACACAAAAGTGCGAAAACTGCGACTTGTTACGTTGCGATTTCGTGAGGCAAGGAGTTTTTCCATGCAGGGTTCGGGCGATGCTTATAACTAAAGAAATGCATGCATTCTTATTAATTTGAAACTGAGGTCGTAGATTCTATGATGATGCATCGCTTCCTAAGTTTGTGTACAAGCTTTTACGACTTCAGTTGCATAGATCTGGTTTAAGCAAGGCCATAGGTACTTAACAGTGTTGATGACTTTCAGTAAACTTGCTAATTAGCGTTGCCGGACGTCCCGTATTGTAGACATAGTTTTAAATGTCCCAGCGGGACAGCCTATCCCGTAAGTCAATCGATCTACGACTGACAAGTACTTATGCATGCCATGTTCACAATTTTGCATACACATTAATAAGATTTGATTGCGCACAAGCGCCTATAAATGTAGTAATGGCTATTGGTTGAAAAAATAAAAGTTTTCTGGCAGTCAAATGAAACCCACAGTCAAAGTGTCAAAATTTGTCCCGGGCAAAAGGAAAAATCTGGCGACCCTGTGGTATTGCAACATTCTAGTCATACCTGGTTTGTGCTAGTATGAAGAAAATGAAAAAAATAGTTATATTTCCTATATAATTCCGAACCAATGGCCAAATTATTATACCTATTGAAATTACCTGCAATAACAGCCGCTCATCTGCCCAAATAACTGCTCTCCTCCAATCTATTTTCTCGTCGAAGGGTAACCGCCAGCCATTACTTAACAAGACAGGAATGCAACCAGCCGCTAAAGCTTCAAGGAATCGATATGAACCAAGACGACGTCCTCGAGCCACCAGGCAAAACGTCGAATTCGCCAGAAGCTGCTCATAATCAAATCTACAAAATTAAAGAAAGATCCATTATTGTCGGCAACCAAGATGATACAAAGGCACCAACTAGTCTATACATCTATTACAGAGAATACTAACAAAAGTCAAGCTTGTGTATGTGTGTGTGTGTGTGTCAGCCCATATACGTCCCACTGCAGGGCACGGGCCTACTCTACAATCGAGAGTACGATTGAGAGTGGTTAGGCCATATAGTCCACCACGCTGGCCTAGTGCGGGTTGGCGGACTTACATACCATAGAAATTCTTATAAATCGCTATGGTATGCAGGTTTCCTCACGATGTTTTCCTTCACCGTTTTAGTGCGTGGTGATTGACTATCAATACACACATGACTCCGAAAAGTCAGAGGTGTGCCCTGGGATTCGAACCCGCGACCACCGTGAACGTGTTGGCAGCCGCGTCTAGTCCGTATACCAACAGGCCACCACGCACTTGTGTATGTACTTCATTTTTTGTTTCTACACTCCGCACCACACTCACACTTTACTGCTCCGCGTTCGCGCTAGGGTAGTTTTTTTTTTCATGGAATGGCGAGACGAGCATGTCGTTCGTCTAATGGTAAGCGATACGACCGCTCATGAGCATTAGTACAACCAAACAACACCTTGAATAAAAAAGCAATGCAAGGCATTCCACTGCACTCGCCATCCTGAGACCTTAGAGCAGGGTAGGCGAACCAATGGCACGCGTGCCATTGATGGCACGCGACACAATATTTTGGGCACGAATTTGAAATGCAGCTGATTGATTTCCAATCTAGTTCAATATGGATTCAAATATTTATTGAAACAAGGAAAGAGTTGGAATTAATTGAAACTGAAAGATCGATAAGTAATTTAAGTAAAAATGCTAATAATAAAATTCTGGAAACATGGAATGCGTTACCAGACACATTTAACTGTTTGAAGAAGCTGGCTCATGCTATTTTAACCATGTTTTCATCTACATATGCCTGCGAGTCATTATTTTCAGAGATGAATAACATTAAAAACTCGGTTAGAAACCGTTTGACAGATGAATAAGAATAAGTTGGTTTTCAGACATTTTGCGCGTAGTTTATAGCTGAAGCGAATTTTTGTAAATATCAACAAATTTAGCCGACCTGTATCATAGCAATCCGAATGTTTTTTTTTCTACCGTTCGTAAATAAGATAGGATTGCAAAAAAAAAAATGTTTTCAGACATTTTAGATGTCGCATGTACTCCCAAAAGAGAACAGACGTTTTGGAGTCGCTTGGCCGGTGCCTGAGCGCTTCTTACGTTCCTGCTGCGGTGGGAATGGTTTTTTGCATATTATGCCCCTGCCACTCTCTTACTATACATAGTTACTGACCAGCTGTCCTAATAGTTATAGTCCTAATAGTTTAGTAGATCGGTAAAATTCCTTAACATATTTAGAATGGTGATGCATCCAAATTTCCTTCTGAAAATATTTTTTTTTTCCTATTAACTAATCCTAATTTACCCGTAAAGAATTTTTTTCAGACCTATTGCTATCATCATAGTTTTTTGTCTCATTTTTAATTTTTCTAAATTATTTTTTAGGTTCGCGCTACACTATTATTACCTTCTGAAAAATATGTTTTCGGTATCTTATAGCTATTATTTAACTACAGTCAGAAAATCAGACAGATTGTTATCAGGGATGTTGCGAATATTCGCATTCCGCATAGATTTGGACTTCTGCATCCGCATCCGCATTCGCAACAATCGATGCGGTTATTTGATGCGAATGCGGATGTAATACAAGATGAGACAAGACGGAAATTTGGCGGTGCCGGCTAATGGTAGGTGCCGTTCGCACGTGATATGATTCGACGCGTTTGTTGTTGCTATAATTTTAGATTCTTTTAGTGATGAGAGTCGAGAAATACCAGAAAATTGTAGCATTGAAGCTGTACTCAAAAAATAATTTCTTTCTTACCGTATTAATAAAAGAGTCTGTGTGGATAAAAATCCTCTTAAGTGGTGTTTATCGAGAGGAATTTAAGATATTATTGCCGATAGCACGAAGATTTTTATCCACTCCACTAAGTAGTCATCTTAGCGAATAATTATTTGCAGCGTGGGTTTAATTTATGAACCTCTTCCTAACCGCTTTGTATCAGAAAAGACGGTGTTATACTTAATAAACGAACCGGTGTTCTTTTGTGAGCACTTGGGGCTGCTCAAAACGAAGGTAATGCATTTAATTATCAATAGAGAAGATGGCTAAAACCTGTGTGTATTGATAGTTAATCACAACGTAATAAAACGGCGAAGGAAAACATTGTGAGGAAACTTGCACACCATAGCGATTTATAAACAAATCTTTGGTATGTAAGTCCGCCATCCTGCACTAGGCCAACGTGGTGGACTATATGGGCTAACCACTCTCAATCATACTGTTGATTGTAGAGAAGGCCCGTGCCCTGGAGTGGGACGTACATGGTCTGATACAGATACAGATTACAGGCCCAAAGGTAAAACAAATATTATTATTTTTATTGAAATTCAAGTAACATTCTACAAAAATCTGGGCCTGGGTGGCAAATATGTTTATATTTATTGGAAATATATTTTTCCCCTCACGAAAAAGTTGGTTTCTGGAAAAAATCTTCACACCTGTATTAACTTTCATAGTAAAATGGGCATACTCCTTAAATATCGTACCTAAGTACTTATAGTGGATAAATAATGATAAATTATGAGGATATACATTTCCATGTTTTATGTGGAGGTAATTGTTGTTGAAAAGGAAGTAATAGGCCGATAATATGGCCAAAGGGATAAATTCAAATAAATTATGATTAATGGTGGTTATATATTTTTCTTTTTCAAGGGAACAAATGGAGGTTAAATAATATAGAATATATACTATCTATTGATTTCATAAATATAAAATCACATATGGCAAATAAACTGAATCATGAAAATGAAGAAAGCATGCATAAGTTAGTTAATAATAAAAAACACAAGGCTATGTGGTCCTATTGTATTAAAATTCATAATGATATAAGTTTTCATTGCACACTTTTAAGTCTTGCATTCTTAATTAAAAAGACATTATCTAACAGATTATTTTGGTAGGAACACACATATAATTTTGGATGTGTTTACTTCCATGGTAAGTCTACTTGTGGTAGTGCAATATCCTGTAAATTGCATTATATCAAGACTGATACCAAAAATGAAGCCAGGTTTTAGTTTAAGTGACTTGAGACACAATGATGATTATGATGAATTATTTAGATTTCTGCCCAATTTCAATTTACAAAGGATTTTCTAATGATCTTACATTATATTCTGGAAAAAAACATAGCCATCACGTCACTAAGTTTATTCATACTTACTTGTCATATTCACGATTGTCCTCATCACATCTCTCATCTCTTAAATCTTTCCAAGACTTTCCATGGCGGCAAGTTGTAACTAAGATTAGATTATTACCATCATGCAAGTGCCACAAAGAATTTCTAGTTTCACTGCCGATTCCATGTACATATCTCTTTCCCTTGAATGCAAGCAAATGACGTTTGGGTGCAGGAAATGGATTCCCTGTTGCTGCAGGTGGTACACCTCCTCGCTCTGGATGCTCCTTGTGAAATAGAGGCAAAGATATGTCAAATCCCTCACGGAATATGGTCTCTGAAGCACTGGCTCTCGCCAATATGGCTTCCCCAGGGTCGAACCCTAAAGCATTTTCTGCATAATCAGGCCATGTACCTGCATATAAGTTGAATATGAGGTGATTACGGCCATTTTTCCAGTATGGTAATCGGGACAGACGTGTTGCTATATCGGGGACATGCTCTGGTGACAATGGATCAGCATCAAGTGTATCTATAGCAGGTATAAACAAACAAGCTTCATTTGGATCTCTTGTAACTAAACGAGATTCTCTTATCACGGATAATACTTTGCGATATGACGCACTAACAGGCCCATCACTGGGGTAAACGTAAATCTTTGGTTCATTTCCACACTTTGAGAAATCAAAACATGTTTCCATGCGACATGGTATGGCCGTTGTCGTGGGTTGGCGCTTCAGCTTAGATGGCATTTCTGTCAATTCATCCATAGTGGCAAAAGAAGGCAAATCATGACCGTCGTTTTGCACTAGTTCAGATTTTAAATGATAACTTCCATAATAACAATATAATAAAAACGCACAAGATATAAATAGTAAAACGTAGCGTTTCTTTGCTTGCATGTCTGTAAACAGTTGGATTTTAAATTTAAAATAAATTGATTATGTCCATACAGATATTAAACGAGTAAATGTTGAATTCTTTATACGATAACGCCGGATTCTTGTGAAGTTCGACTACTTTCTGAATATGTTGCTCGTAAACGGATAAACATATTCATAGTTGAATATTCCATAATTCGTTTGATATCAGAATTTCTGGTAAATTAATTTTCTATTTATGGCGTTACGATAAATTTACAAGTAATCTTCAAACATCAATATACAAGTTAAGTTCACATAAACCGTAATCTACCATTTGATCATAATTCAACATACTTTTTGCACTACATAAAGCATATGAACTCCACAATTCACAATTGTATCCAATTGTATCTGAATCACAGACCAATTAGAAACAGACGGATAACTGGCCTATATAATCTTTAGCCATAGCCGCTCATTCTTTCGATCACGAATGTCAGTTGACAGATTATCAAGATTATTCTTTTTTAATATAAATGAGGAATACAGGCAAAGGCAGTTGTATTCAGTCTTGCGCGTGGCTGCATAGGATATTTTATTTCGTTTTTATTATTTTGTTAAGTCTCTATGAATCACATTAAAGTGATCCAAAGAAACTTAACAAAATAATAAAGTGTAACTTTTTAGATGAAAAATATATAGATTGTGAATAAAACACTTAAAAATATTTATTAAATGATTTATTTTTAATGGTTTTTTGTACTTAAATAATACATATTTTTGCTGAAATTTATGTAACATAGTAATTTTCGTTACTCTAGAAATGTCAATACTCTGTACAACGAATAATTAAAGAAAAAATATTTTTACATGTTATTCTAGATTTCACTTACCAGTTATTTTTTTATTTTATTTTATCTTACAATTTTAAGAAAGCTTACAGACTAATTACCTACAGACATAAATATTTAAATCTTAAGTGTGTTACGAATTTGCCAATAACAAGCTTTCAAATAATAGATACTAAGATACTGTAGTGTCCACATAATGTGTACCGATTTATAAATGCTAGCTATTATAAGTTATTTTAATTTAAGGAATGAACTACTTTTTCTATGAGACAGATAGAGATATTAATTAAATTATTGACAAAGAAAAGAAAACAAAACCAAAAGTAACAATCAAACATTACAATATATAATGTTTAAATATACATTTTGAGTTACACAAGGTGTACTTTTTGACCTTTCATTATTAAGTTTCAAAAAGCATATTGCTCATTTTGTGTTTTACTACCCATGTACTAGTGCAAAACAAATCAAAATCAAAATGGCATGACACCTCATTAAATTTACTGGCACTACGTAACAAAAAAGCATTGCGTCTATAATTGGTAGTTGCAAATGGTACGACTACGGACAATAATGACCGTTGTCTCAGCGTAGTTGAATGAGCATGGATAAATATCCCACTCAAAAGTTGTTCACAGTCAATGCTACCATTAGCAATGTTCACCAAATAACATATGTCATTACTGTCGCGTCGCAAGTGTAATGGTAAGAAATGATACTTTTTACAGCAATTAATATAATCATTAGAGACCTGTCTAGCCCTGAAGTCCAAATAGTGTAAAAATTTCTTTTGTATGGCCTCGATACGGGGTTTATAAATCTCATACCGAGGGTTCCACACCTGCGATGCATACTCTAAGTGGCTACGGCGTACGAAAGAACAATACAGTATTTTAATACATTTAAGTGAATTGAATTCTGATGAAACTCTAAAAATCCTAATGCTTTTGATGCTTTATTAACAATTCTATCTACATGTTTGTCAAATATGAGTTTATGGTCGTGAATAATGCCCAAATCACATATTTCATTAACTCGATTAATTTCGATATTATCAATTATGTAAGAAAAATTACGTAATTATTTTTTCTGGAAAAGCTTATTTGGTAACATTTAGATACATTTAAATTCATACATTTAAATTAAGTTATCAGTATTAGCTGTTAAACATCACTGCTCCTTTAAATAGGTACTTGTGCCTAATTTTATGAACAATCTCAAATTATCAAATACTGATCCAACTGTAAATGCCAAGACTTACATCTCTCGTTATCTTATCTTGGCATTCACAACCGTTTATGTAACTAATTACTTTCTTTACTAACCACCCAGCAGCATAGGCCTGCAAGTGAGTTTTCGTGCCTTCTCAATGAGCCTGCTTTAGTATATTCCCAATAACACATATTTTCTTTTGATGATTTGACTGTCCATAAATTCCATTTTCGAATAATTTATTTAAAATTATAGCTATATTTGTCTAATCATCATACCAATTGAAACTATTTATGAAAGATTTGGAGGTTCAACTGGAGGTGTGGCAGTTAGCATCATTGTATCTATAATTATACTAATTTGTCTGATTTTCTTTTCAATAGGGTCGGAATTAAAATATTTGTGGTGTCTCAATATATTAATATGATATTATTTTAAACACTTCCACACCCTCATAAACCATTTTAACCTATACTCTATCAGTTTAGGTACTTAACTAAATGTAAACAAACCATAAAAAAAGTTATTTACCATTGTCACTTTTCATTTCTAAATTTATTGAAGACCAAAAAATGTTTACGTAAATAACTATTATATATATATTATATATATTTATTATATATATATATTGTATATATACTACATTGCATGCCCAATTTATTATAACGATCGTAATAATTATGAATGTGTGAGCTTGGAAACAAATAAATTATGTAAGATCATAATTAAATTATCTGATTTTGCATAATGCAATACATCTTTAAAAAAGACCTAAACAGGCATCCAAAACATTTTCATAAAAGTTACAAGATATAATATGCTACAAAATCTAGTAGTACGACTTTATCGTAATGCTACCATTTCAATTAAAGATAATGCTTTACGTTGGATAACTAAGCATCATCATATGTTATCTATGGCAGCCAATTATTATTCATTGCGTTAATGTACTTACTGTTTTCGTAAAGTGGTGAAGTGTTTGGAAGTGTTCATCGTTGTTCTTTAGTCTTTTTTAATTATTATTTGTTATCAGCTGCTGTTAACTGTTGTAAATACTTGTTACTTGGTTGACTAAGAAAATATTCGTAAATTGGACATTGCAATAAAATGTTGAACAACCATGCGTCACATGTTCGGGTTTGTTTACATTTAGTTAAGTACCTAAACCGATGGAGTATAGTAATAGTTATATTTTATAAAGGGTACTGACTTTTCTCTTGTTTTTATTGCTTCTGGCCAAAATGTGTGATACTCCGGATTTTCTATTACTGCATTGATAGTAGTATTTATTTTTAAAAAGGCCACTTTTGCAGTAGTCTTATTTGTCGTCGAGCAGACTGAGTTTTCATTGGTGTATGTTGCTGGAATGAAAAATATCAATAATAACAAAAAGATATAGTTTGAGTTTGACTTACTAATGGGGTATAGTTGATTCTATTTCATTCTATTAAAAAGTTTCAAAATGCACAATCATAAACATAAGAAATGAAAAACTTGTTTCAATTCCTACAGTGTTTATATCTACTTTATATGACACAAAACAAAAGCTTAAATCTTCATCAAGTTCATGAACACAAACAAAGTCTTTTACACTGCATTAAATTAACTATCAAATAAAATGGACTGATTGTATGATTTTTCAATACTTACAATAATTTGTTGTGTAAAGGAGAGCAGCAGATATAGTTCTGCAGAAAACTTTAACGCAGCTTTTGAACTGAAAATAAATTAGAGAAATTAATTGACAATGTTGACTTGACAGATACAATTAGAATTAAAACACACACTTTAAAATTCTTGCTTTGATTTTAAATGATTACTATTTACTGTAATATTTTACAAAATAATTTTCAGACAACTGATGATTATAAGGACATTAATTAGTTAATTTCCTTTGATTCCATTTTATTTTAAAGAACATAAATTATGACTGTGAGGCCTAACCACTCTCAATCGCACTGTCGATAGTAGAGTAGGCCCGTGCCCTGCAGTGGGACGTATATGGGCTGATACATACACATACAAATGATGACTTTGATGAATATTCAATGATCAAATACCTTAATCTATTTTATTATTTCAAGTATGACATATTGGTCATTTGATTTATGTATTTATGTATTCATTTTGGTATGAAGGCAATCGGTTTCATAGAAATCAATTTCTTGTTAATGAGTTATGTGTCTATCCAAGACTATATTTGTGGCGATATATGTAAATTCGCCCCACCTATATTATTGGTTCCATTTGCAAAAAAAGAACAGTACACTTTGTTACCATTATCATCAAAATATCGAGAACATAAGCGTATAAAGTACAAGTTGTTTGAGTTACTAACCTGGGTTTTGATTTCGCAAAATATGATGATTTGTTGTCTCTAATTCCAATTTTTTAAAAGCTTATCGGAATTATGTGCCTTGGTCGCATATTAATGCCGTAAGGCTGTCTTGATATAGCTTTTATTTCTGGTACAGATGTAGCTCCGTGAGAAAAGAAAAATCATATTTTCTGCTGCTACTTTATGAATCCTCTCAACATGAATATTAACATTTTTTCCAGCACTTTCACAAATCCTTGAATACAATCTATTTATTTAACAAAGATTAAAACTATACACAGTAATAAATAATAATCTCAGTAACACAATAAACAACAAACCACACAACAAACAACTTGACAACTGTAATGGCGGCCAAAATGGCGGCGCAGACGCCGGTTTTCAGAGCAATAGGAGACCGAAGGGAACGCAGGGCTTGCGGGAGGGGAGCAAGCTGAACGCTGAACTGTCAGATTTGTTTTGCAATCAAATTGCGCCACAGATTATACCATGGAAAAATGTTCAATTCGGAGTTGTACAGGCATGATCTGAATTCTGATTGTCAAAGAGATTTTTTTTTTTTTTTTATAATCCTTCTCCCATTTGTTGGGAAGGCAAAGGGTTCTTGCCCATACAGCCTCGTCATTTGTACGTTTATATGGTATGTTTGTAATTCAATAAGGCCTAAGCCACGTCTTCAATAAGTTTTATTTTAGGCCTAAGCCACGTCTTCAATATTTTTTATTTTAGGCCTAAGCCACGTCTTCAATAAGTTTTATTTTAGGCCTAAGCCACGTCTTCATGTTTTTTTTTATTTTAATAGGCCGAAGCCAAGTCTTCATAGTTCTTCTTTATTTTATTTTTCTTGTAATTATTTCATCGTCTTCTCGAATTGTGTTAATTTTGAAATCTTTTTTATATCTCCTTAACGGTATTGCATATAAATTCATATATGGCATCATATGTTTCCATTTTATTGAGCAACTCTTCAATAGAGCGCGGGATGAGCTCAGTTTTGCCGTAAATATTAATTAATTTGTCAATAAACAGAATTCTTTGTAAATTATATGCAGGACATTCATATACGATGTGATTAATTGATTGATCAACATTAAGATCGCAAACTGTGCATATGGGGGACGAGACAATACGCATTCGATTAAGATGAGCTCTAAAACAACCATGTCCAAATCGAAGTCTGTTCATAATAGTATAGAATTTTCGAGGTTTGTCATATTTGGATCTACAAAACCATGGACGCTTTCCTACATGATTATTCATTGCCGCATAATATTTGCCCTTATTTTTTAGTGACTCCAACCAGTATTCCTTCCATTCTTTATGTAAAAGCTCCTTTACTATCGACTTCATATCCGACGATGGTATGGCAACATCATCGACAGGGCTGCCGTTGTCACTGTCAACAACTGATTTTGCCAAAAAGTCTGCTTGCTCGTTACCGATCACACCCACGTGCGCAGGTGTCCACATGAACCGTACTTGTTTGCCTTCATTTTTCAATTGTAGCCAACGACTCTTAATATTATATATTAGGTAATTAACTTTACAATCTAAGGTGTTACTCTGTAAGGCACGTAAAACACTCATGCTGTCCGTTATAACGAGCCAACGTTGATCACTTGCTTTACCAATATATTGCAATGCTGCCAAAATCGCTAAAGCCTCTGCAGAGAAGATACTTAGTTCACACGGAATTTTGCGTCCAAAACCAAAACGTCGATGAGGAATGTAAATCGCCATTGATACATTTGTTGACTTGGAACCATCCGTAAATATTCTTCTATAATCATTATATTCAGACATAACAGCATTAACTTCCTCTTTAACTTTTAAGTCACTGTTTATATCGATTGGTATGGCACTAAATTTGCTCTCATAATTCTCAGTATAACAAGGCCAGGTTTCAAATTTGTGAACTTTATATTTTAGATCTAGGTGCAGCATTAATGAAAAATCATGAAGTGCATAAGGAACTTTACTGGTGAGAACATAAGGACAATGACTATAAAAATGTTTTAATTTTCTTAGTAATAAATTATTATTAGAGGATAATAATTTGAGAATAAAACAATATTTAAGATATTTAAATCTAAATGATAAAGGAGGAGTATTACACTCAACTTGTAGTGAATTTATTGGAGTGGTCCTCATAGCACCAGTAACTAACCGAAGATTCTTATTTTGCAAGATATCCAATTTCTGAACAAGCCTGACATTAGATGCATAACACAAAAAACCATATTCAAAGTGACTACGGACCAAAGATTTATATAACATGAGTAAAATTTTTGGATCAGATCCCCAATATGTTCTTGCAAGTGATTTTAAAATATTAAATGCCTTGTTCGCCCTCTCCATGATACAATCAACATATTTTTTCCATGAAAGATTATTAGTAAAAACTACACCCAGAAATCTGACTTCTGACACTTGTGGAATCTCTGTTTGATTATAAAAAATTTTTACTTTATCACGATAAATTTTGTTAAACACTATCATTTTTGTTTTATCAATATTAATATCAAGATTAAGATATGTAAAGTAATTGTACAGTTTAGTCAAAGCTGTGTTAAGAGTGTTACTTATACTGTTTAAATTACTACCTGACATGTAAACAACAAGATCATCAGCAAATTGTAAATTGCTAACATCTGAGCCTAATATTAAATTAAGTCTATAAATGTACAATATAAATATTAAAGGACTTAAAATTCCTCCTTGACAAACCCCTTTGAAAGACATCCTAGGTCCAATGAGTCTATTTTGGAACTTTACATATACATGTCTTCCATGTAAAAAATAAAACACCCATTTCACTATTTTTTCAGGAATACCGATTGCCAACAATTCAGAAGTCAAAATATGATGATTAACATTATTGAAAGCCCCAACAATGTCAAAGAAAATACCTACTAAAATATTATTGTTCTTGACTGCATTGTATATATCAAAATGTAAATGAGATATGCTTTCACGACAAGAGCGCCCTTTACGGAATCCAAACTGATTTGAAGGTAAAATATGGTTACTTTCTATGTAAAACTCAATTCTTTGTTTTAGTAATTGCTCGAAAACTTTTCCCATGCATGAAGTTAAAGCTATTGGCCTATATGAATCCACTTGTTCCTTTTCTTTGTTAGGCTTTAAAATTGGAACCAAACAATCTTCTTTCCATGTAGAGGGTATGATTAAATTATTCCATAAGAGATTATATATATTTAACAATACATGTTTCGAACTATTTGACAGTTTTTTTAAGACTTTATATGGAATACCGTCAAGGCCAAAGGCTGTATCTCGTCTAGATATTATAGCTGAATTTAACTCTGCATATGTGAATGATTTTGTAAGGTAGTTACAGTTGGAAGCAGTAATAGAGTTGTTATGTAGATTCAATTCGGCCTCAACAGTAGAAGGAGTATATTTTCTTATAAATTCAAAAACCCAATCTAGTTTGTTACAGGAATTATTGTAGTTAGCATTTACTTTTTTAAAAATTCTCATATAATACCAAATTCTTGATATGGGAGTAGTTCTATTGAAAGTTGTACATAAATGTTCCCAACTTATTCGTCTTTCTTGTTTCAGGATTAACTTTTTAGCAGCCTGCAGCTTTTTAAAATTTATATAATTGGCTTCAGTTGGATCACGCCTGAAGTTTACATATGCAAGTTTAGACTGTTCAACAGCGTCGCTGCATCTAATATTCCACCAAGGAAGAGGTCTTCTATTTCTATTGATATTAATGTTGGATGAACTTTGAGAATTGAGACGGCTACGCCGCACTGGCATAGATAGCTGAATAGCTGTATTTATGAAATCAATAAATTCCTCATAAGACTTTAAAGGATTTTCCTGATCACATTGAAAATTATGCAACAAGCTATCTACAATCATGGAAAATAAATTCCAATCTATAGTACGATAATTATGCTGCTGTGGATATGGCTTACTATCTGGTATTATAGTATGTTCACCACCAGAAATATTGCTTATAAAGATTTTCGTGATTACTGGTAAATGATAGCTTCCTAAAGGGTCATGATGTACAGACCAATCACAAGTAGCTGCTAGATCTGGAGAGACTATTGTCAAATCAAGCGCATTTTGACGCCATTTGTGAGAACCTACTGTTGTCATTTGACCATCATTTAAAATAACCAACAAGTTATCATCAATACATTCTAATATATCAGATCCACGAGCATCAGAAGTCATGCAACCCCAGTTACAATGAAGAGCATTAAAGTCTCCAGCAATAAGCAAGGGCTGTGGTAGACTTTGAATCAAATTATTAAGTTTGTGTTTGGTAAAAGTTGGAGAGCATAACTTGGGGCTGTAAAAACTTACTATAGTAAGTTCTTTGTTGTGACCATAATATAAGCGAATAGCGATATTCTGAATAGAATTATCACTAAAAGTGGCAACATTTTTAAAACTGAGGCTATTGTGTATCAAAATGGCAACTCCATTATGATCATTGCCACTGTCTAATCTTACTAGTTTGTAATTCTTAAAAGTAATTAGATGGTGAGGCTTAAGCCATGTTTCACATATAACAGCAATGTGAATGTTTTTCTCGTAAAGAAAGTATGAAAAAATATGTTGATTACTCAGTAAACTCTGGGCATTCCATTGTACAATATTTAAATGGTCCATAAAGGTAAAAATTAAGAGGGAGCTTTATGTTGTTGCTGTATGTTTTTAATTAGAAATTCTTTAATTGTTTTGCTACATATTATGTTACTTTCATTTGTTTTACTCATGGTAATAATTTTAACGACAGAATCAACTATAAACTTGAGAAAATTGTCAGAATCTAATAGTGAAATAAATTGTTCGGTGGGACTTTTTGGCTTTACACCCAATAAAGGAAATGATTTTTCATTAACAGCATCAACATAGGACTTTTTATTTAACTTTTCTTTATTTTCTTTAATTTTGTTTTGCTTTACAGGACACTCTGAGGATATGGCTATATGATTTCCTTTGCAATTGTAACAACTGGCATTCGTTGGAGCAACAGTACAACTCTTATAATTGTGACTGCCAGCGCAAATTGAGCATTTTTCAGAGTTCTTGCAAAATTTAGCTAAGTGGCCATACCTGAGACAACGTAGACACTGCTTTACTGGAGGAATATATGGAGTGATCCTGAAACGCCAACTATTTAAGTCAACGCTGTCTGGTAAACTGGGACAAGAAAAAGTAATTGTTACTGATTTTGTAGGTTGAAGCTGAAAGGAGCCATCTTCATTCCTTACTCTTTTCATTATTCTGCGGATTGAAATTATATTTCTGGTGCTAGTAAGTGCAGTGTATATCTGCTCATTAGATAGTTCTAATGGTACATGTTGTATAACACCGGTGGTTTCAGTAGCGGCAGCCGGAATACTGGCTTTCAATTTATTTAGGTCCAAAAATTTTTTATGAGAAAGTGCAGCATTTGCCATACTGGCACTGTCAAAAATTACGCCCACCTTAAAACGATTCATTCGTACTAGTTGTTTGATGCCCTTATTATGTCTCTTTAAATTGTTGGCCAGAAACATCATGTCTCTGTCCCCGAGAGGCTTGTTGTTTTCTATGCTCTCCAAAAATACTATATATTCGAAGTTACCTCCATTTTCCGGATATGATCTGCTGTAGTTGGGTATTAAAAAGGTTTTATACTTGTCCACAGCATCGATGGACTTCATGGAGGAGGAATCGGAGTCGGCCAACTCCGTCTCTTCACACCCACCCTTTTTTTTTCGCTTCTTTGTCCCCCCCATTTTGGACAATTACTTTTACGTTAATTAAATTAATATATATTTACAAATTATGTACACTTTTCCTATATATTATAAGTAATTTACAATAAAAAAATTTTACAACTCAAAAATTGCGCCTTTTTTTCTCAGAAGTTCCCGCGCTTTTCTTGTCAAAGAGAATATAAACCACGACAGTTAGAGATGTTAAAAAATAATCGAATTTTAATTTAATCGATTATTATTTTCTTATAATCGATTTTTTACAACCGATTTTTAAAATACTATTAATCGATTTTTTATAAAGCGATTATATAAATTATCCGTAAAAAACGATTTTTATTAACAGTGTTATCTATGCGACGTATGAAAAAACTCGCGAGTCAGTTTATACTGTTCAATATTATTGCTATGCTCATCATTTCATTTTTATTAAAATAAACGTTTAATGGTACTGAAAATTTGTATCAACAAATAAATTGGGTTTCCTTATTGAAAGTTTAAAGGAACATTCACTTTGATTGTTAGTTTTGAATATGATATTTTTTTATTCATATCAATTTATTTGATTTTTATTTCAATAAATTGTTAATATGAATTTCTGAGGATTATTTTTTGAATATGAAAAGCATTTAGATTTATAAATGATAGAAAAAATCGATTTTTCGCAAAAATCTATTGTTTTTAATAAATATCGATTTTTAACAAATCGATTAATATTGAATAAAGAAAAATCGATTTTTATTTAATCGATTTTTTTCCATTAACCTCACATCTCTAACTACAGTCTCACAAACACCTCTAAACCGTCGGACGAACCGCACCGCGGCTTGAAATTGAATATAAAAGGTATATTTACTGATTAAAAGTGTCCTAAATATTTACACGACTCATGGACATGAATGTCGTGAAAGAAAAAGTCAAATCTACCCACATATTTTTTTTAAATGTCAAGCCAATCTACTGAAAATGACTTTAGAGCCTATTATTTCTGACCATATTATTTCCCCCAAAAAGCTGCCTAACTTGTAGGTTTGTTTTTGCGATTACTAATGTGATCTCTACCGTGTTGTCTTTGAACAAAGATAACTGCTACTGGAATTATTGTGTTTGTTGCATTGACGTAAAATATATGGACGGGGCGGAGAGCGAGAAAAGTGTTGTCACAAGGTTGTCACGAAAGTGGTCTGCAGACCAGTGCAGCGGTTGTGACGTCACAGCGCACCGGTCTGTAAGTCGTTGTAAAAATGCCCAATTGTATCGTGCGTGGGTGCATTAAATATGATCGAACATTCACAAAAAATAAAGATAACATTTCTTATCACCGATAAGTAAAAATTATATTACTGTAAGTCAATATAACATTTATTTTAGCATTATTGAAAAACAATTTCATGGCCGCCATCAAATCATTCGGCGTATGTATTCTGCACGACATAACTTTGTACTTTGTAGCGGCGCATATTAAGGAATGCGTAGACCCAAGAACCAAGAAGCTTATACCCAAATGGAGATTGCATTCCGTATATAAAAGTGAAGCACAAAAATTTGACCTCGAATGACGTTGCGACTGATTGCTATCCTTTTCTTTCGAGTGACAATGAATGAAAATGACTTTTTGACGTACCCAACGTACTGAAGGGCCTATCCTTAGTTTTTAAATCAATGGTTTGTTGGCTAGTTATTCAGCGTCACATTCTCAACCACTGAGTCGTTTTTTACTCTGGCCTATCAAACTGTTCCACTGCACTTGATGTAAGCTTAGTGCGATCGAAACAGGGTATCTAATGGATATACACAAGCTGATCCCTGAATGCGATACACTTGCATGGGTCATCGACGAGTTTTCCACCAGTGTATATGATGAGAGCCCTACACGGTTCGATAACTAACATTCGGCAATATGGTAATCAAGCACATTGCCAGCTGTTGGTTCTTGGACAATCTCACTCGACGAATGAAACGCAAAAGCGAATATGCTGCTATACAGTTCATCTGTGAGCTAGTAGAGCCTCCTTGGCTGAGGAGACATGTGTTTCGTAGCTTTAACGACTTACAGCAAAACTCGAACACTTACAAAAGTCCTTATACAAAAATCTACATTCGTATGTCAATAAATGTTAGTCAAAAGTGATCATATTATATATTGAATTACCTCTCAGTATTTTTTTCATCGTCACAAAAGATTTCAACATCATAATTCACCATATTTTCAATTTTACCATATTTTCAATGCAAATCGGATTTGCAGTTTGAAAATGGTTGTCTGTTACGAGGGCACAAAATCGTAATTCCGTTTTCACTTCGAGAAAATATGTTACGCGAATTACATAGTACCCATTTAGGTATTATTAAAACTAAGAGCAACGCACGAAGTAGAATGTGGTGGCCGGGCATCGACGCCGAAATTGAGCGATGGATTGGGTCTTGTGAGACTTGTAGGTGTAAGATGTGCGCCGCCGCGTGAACCGCCGACGCCGTGGCCAGCCGCCACGGGTCCGTGGCAACGCGTGCATATTGACTATATGAGCATAGGGCAGAGGGTCTATCTAGTCATAGTAGATGCTTTCAGTAAGTGGCTTGAGTGTATTCACATGCAAAAGGGCACTTCAACCCAAGCCCTAATCACTGTTTTGAAGCATACTTTTTCTACATTTGGTATACCTAACTTATTAGTTTCTGATAACGATGTCAAAATTAATTCTGTAGAATTTAGAAATTTTTGCAAATTCAATGGCATTAAATATATGACCTCACCCATTTATCACCCTCCAAGTAATGGTCAGGCAGAAAATGCGGTCAAAAATTGTAAAAAGATGCTTAAATGTATTATAAAAGATAATTTATTTATTTATTTATTTATTTATTTTATGCTTTATATACAAAATGTATAAAGGCGGACTTAATGCCTGAGGCATTCTCTGCCAGTCTACCTTTGGATGGTGCAGAGAGAAAACAAAGTAGGCGCATAAATTAACAAATTTGAATATGATAAATTAAGTGATGTTTATAATTAAATATACGAAAAATAATAAACATAAATACACTTTCACGAGAAAGTATATATAATAAATTTATATTATAAATATATGTATAATAAATATATATATACATATAATATATATATAATATATATATATATATATATATAGCACGTAAAGATATAAATTAAAGTGGCTCTGCCAGTTTCTTGAGAAAGTGTTGGCGAACCTTCACCTTAAATGCCAATCGTGTACCAGACGACCTGATTTCCAGGGGGAGTGCATTCCAGAGGAGTATAGATTGGATAGAGAAGGAAGAATGAGTAAAGTCAGATCTATGGGTAGGACAATGAAGAAGAAGATTGTTGCTAGAGCGTAGATTCCTGTTATGGTTACTGCATAGGTATTGAAATTGAGAAGTTAAGTAAGAAGGTGAAGTAGGAGATGTAAGAATTGCGAAAAGTGTGGTAAGTGCATGCAGGGAACGACGCTGACGTATGGGTAACCATTTTAGTTGGGAGCGGAAAGAAGAAACATGATCGTATTTACGAAGATGAAAAATGAATCGAATGCAGTTATTGAGAAGCCGGTCGAGTTTGTTGAGGTGTTCTGCATTCAGGTCAAAATAGCACACATCACCATAGTCGATTAAAGGGAATATTAAGGCTTGCACAAGCATTGTCTTGGTTTTGATAGGGAGGAAATTCTTTAGACGATAGAGAGCACGTAGGGTACCTGTCACCTTTTGGCAAACTGAAGCAACCTGAGCTCGCCAGTTCAAAGAGGAGTCAATATATAAGCCTAGATCCTTGACTACAGGGCACCAAGCGATGACTGTCCCATCATAAATAACTGGCGGAATATGTGCAGTGTCTAATCTGGAGATCATCCTTGGACTCCCAACAAGAATGGCCTGACATTTTGTTGGATTTACGGTTAGACCAAAACAATCTGACCAGTGCTTGATGTGAGCCAAGTCCCTGTTCACTTGGTCAATTGCTGTAGTCACACCGTCAACATCCGCCTGAGAGTATATCTGCAAGTCATCGGCATACAGATGATACGCACATTGAAGATCTTGGGTTATTAGATTAATAAAGATAGAAAACAACAAAGGAGAAAGTATACCGCCTTGAGGAACGCCAGAATCAAGGCCACACCAATTAGACGATAAGTCATTAAGGCGGACCGACTGCTGACGCCCTTGAAGATAGGAAGAGAACCATTCCATCGCCTCAGGCGAGATCATAAAGTGGGAAAGGATGGATAGAAGGATGTCGTGACTGACGGTGTTGAAGGCATTTGAGAAGTCCACCAAAGCCAGCACTGTAACCTTGGAGTTCTCCATACCAGCCCTAACATCGCCAGTCACTTTAAGGAGCGCGGAAATAGTGCTGTGTCCAGGTCTGAATCCAGACTGTAGAGGATTTAAAAGGTTATTACCGAGTACAAACCTGGACAGTTGCTTGTGAGCACAAGCTTCAAGCACCTTGGATAGGAAGGGAAGGATAGAGATGGGACGGAAATGGTTTACAATGGTTGGATTAGGAATTTTAGGAAGGGGAATAACATAAGCTTTCCGCCATAAAGACGGAAATATGCGAGTGTCGAGAGAAACATTAACAATGTGGGAAATAATTGGGAGAAGCAGGTCGAGTATTGGGATAATCATGCGACGGCTGAGATTGTCACAGCCAACGGCGTTTGATTTTAAGGAAAGGATAATCTTTTTGATCTCGTCCTGAGCTACTGGAGAAAAGTAAAAAGGATCTATATTATGACGGGGAAGACTATCAAGGAAATCCATTGTACGACGCTTGGTTTGACGATCGAGAGAAGTGACTTTACAAAAGTAATGATTAATGTCGTCCAAACCAATCGTACTAGGAAACTCAGCATTTTTCCCCTTGCCAATACCCACAGTTCCTAGAAACTTCCAGATATTGGCAGGGGTAGACGAGGAAATATTATCAAGAATATGTCGGCGTTTAGCATTACGAATCATCTGGTTACACCGATTTCTTGCAGACTTAAATGAACTCCAGTTAATTTCCGTGCGCTCCCTCTTAAACTTCCGAAAGGCGCGATCCCTACGCCTCATCGCCATCCGAACCCCTTCATTCATCCAAGGGGCTGGGGGACGTTTGAGCCTGATCAGCCTGACGGGCGCGTGAGTATCATACAGTGCAAGAATAGTGTTGGTAAAAATGTGGACTTTTTCGTCCACTGTAGACGCGGAGGTCAGACTGTCCCAGCTCAAATTCTCAGCATCCTTGCGTAACTTGCCCAAATCCAGACGACCAAAACAACGCCTGCGCAAAACCTTGGTGGGAGGTCGGATTGGTTTGAGGGCGTAGGATAGGAAGAGGAGGTCATGGCGAGAAAATCCAGGAGCCGGATATTGGCCATGACAGGACACAAGGGACGGATCGGAGGTGAGGATAAGGTCAAGCCAGGTGTCATCCCCCACGATGTTGTGGTGAGTGGCTTGCAGAGGCAAGACAACCAGGTTGACGGACTGAAGGATATCGAGGAGTTTACGGGAACGTGAGGAGTGTTGGGCAAGGAGATCAGTGTTAAAATCTCCCATGATGATTTGGTGTTCATATTCAGACCCTAAAGATTCCAGAACTGATTCCAGACTGGAGAAGTAATCAGTAGAAGGAGGGCAATAAATGACACCAATTAAGGTTTTCACTCCCCTGACCCAAACCTCAAGGAAGAGAAACTCTGCCGAAACGGGGTTATGAGAGGGTGAGGTCGCTACAACTTGGTATCGAAAATTGCTGCGAAGATAAATGGCAACGCCTCCACCTCTCATATTGACGCGATCATTTCTTATGAGTATAAACCCAGGAAGAGGGTAAACAGTAGAAAGTAGTTGAGGTTTGAGCCAACTCTCAGAAACCAGGACGCAGTGAACGTTAGCATCCGTGAAGGTTGCCAACAGGTCACTGTAGTGACTTGGTACACTTTGTGCGTTAATATGACACACATTAAATGTGTCAGAACAACGGTCAAAGGTTTGCCGCACCAAGTCGGACAGCCCATCATGTATGGAGTTAAAGCTGTCGTCACTTGAAAAGGAAGAAGTTTCTATGGCAGAATGAAAAGAATCATTATCAGAAGACATTGTGCTAATAATTATAAAATATATATAATAAATATAGATATAAGAATACTAAATATAATAGTATAACAACAAAACAAATAAATTAATAAATTTTAAATAGATACAAGGATGGTACGACAATTTCATCTCTGCACCACCCGCCAGCCCATATACACACTATATCAGTCCAATAGTAAATTTCAATTAAAAAAAAAATTGAAAACAAAAAAAAGGGGACAATATGTAAACAAAAATAAAAATTCAAGAAAATAAAGAAGGAAACAAAACAAAAAAAATAATAAATAATAACGTATTACATAAGCAAACGGTTTTCGAACGAACGTGTTGTGTCACTGCGCAGACTAGTGATGTGCCAACTCGGGATAAACCAGACTCGAGTTATCTCGAGTTGAAATTCAGGTAACTCGAATTGAACTCGAGTTACACAACTCGAGTTGGAAGGAAAAAACCGAGTGTTGAATTTGATATGTAGGAGTGAATTGAAGAGGTTTTTATAGTTTTTACTGGTATGAGACTGTATTATTATGCGTGTCTCATACGTAAGAGGCCGCCATAAGTCTGTTATTTTACAATTCAAAGCAATTTTGATGAAACATTGTATATAGGTAGCTGAAACCCTGATATATCGCATGGGTTACTATGTATGCCGAAAAATATAATGTTTCCATGGTAAAAGCTAGGAATACAAATATGTATATTTGCTACTCTTTCGTACTAAAATGCATTCATCTACCGCGATTTTCAAACTCGAGTTAGTAATAAATCAATTCGAGTTAACTCGAATTTGGCACAACTCGAGTTAACTCGCGTTAACAAATCGAGTTGACCATCTCTAGCGCAGACGTCTGATTGACATTTATATGAAGTCACATAATAATAACAACACGTGCGGGTACGATAACACGGACAAAACAAAACACTGAGTTAAACAAAAGTGAAAGTGAAAAACAAATAAACTAGAATAGTGAATCTAAAACAAAACAAGACAATAACAAGAAGTTATCGTTTCAAAATACCGCGATAAGGTGTTAACGTGATGTTGATGTCGACGCTGCCGCTTTTCCACTTCTAACAACCGAAGAAGTCTCCAACGCCCGCGGATACTTCGCCATCAAAGGGTTGAGCTCCTCCAGGGTTGTGACCTTAGTGCGGTTACCGTCTGGGTCCTTGAGGATAATCGTGCCATCTTGGGTCCAACATGCTCTCACGCCAAAATGCTGTCGGGCTTTGGAGAATACTTGCTGGCGGGATCTGGTCAGGAACTCCTTCATGATAATAGGGGTGCCCTTCAGCTTCGCTTTCGCCCTCCAAACTGAAGTTCGATGCACAGCTCCGGAGAACCACACGAGGATAGGCCGGTTCTGATCTTTACTATGACTCCCGATTCTATGGCATGCTGTTATGTTGGCAGCAGAAATGCTTTTCAGAGCCAACGTATTGTTGATGGCGTTGAGGACAACATCACTGCAGCTCTCATTGGCTTTTTCTGCAACACCCAAGAAGAGGAGCGCTTTCCGCCGATGTCGAGTCTCGATGGTGTCGATCATCCGAGTGCATTCGGCTATTTGCTTCCTCAGCAACCGAAGCATCTCAAACATCAGTTCCCGGAAGGTGCGAAACTCCTCGGCAACTCTGGCAACTGTGTCCTTCGACTGGCCACCGGACTGCAGCTTTGCCTCCAATTCAGCCATCCGTCTGGAAAAGCTTTCCTCCAACTTCGATTGCGTGTCCTGGATTTCTGCCAGTTGTGACATTCTGCGTTTGGCTTATTTGCAACTATTGGTCCGAAATATTGTAAGTAGGTGCAAGGCTAGCAGGTGGCGCTGTTGCAACTATATTTTCACATGTACAGTGCTAATAACGTTTGTGTAGCGATTTGATTGAATATTACGCTGTTTTAGCGCAATGTACACCAAAAAAGCAATGTATTTCAATTTTAATTAAAATACGATATAGTAACAACGTCTAACTTTTTTTACGCCTACCGCCGAAAAAAACTTTACCACTGCAGGAAATGAATAATGTATTACTGGGCTACTTGTTTAATTATAGGAACACCGTGCACTGTACCACAAAAGAAACACCAGCTAAACTTATGTTTGGTAGAAATTTACGATGCCGTCTCGACTTGATACTTCCCGAGGAAGAAACAAGTGTTAATATATATTTACCATCACTACCTAAAAAAGAGTTTTTGAAATCAATGATATTGTTTGGGCTCGATGGTACAGCGCAAGGAAAGAAACATGGGAAATAGGTATAATTATTGAAAAGATTGGCACCAAAATGTATAAAATACTGTTAAAAAAATTGAATGTCACATGTATTAGGCATATCGATCAAATATTTAAATACACAGGAAAAGATAAAAAAAAATATAAAAGCAATGTTTTCGCGCCTAGTCAGGTTCAGTCACCACCGACGCCTAATATCGCCTTACCACCAATTCAAATTTCTCCATCGGCACCTGAAGTGCCTGGGTTTTCTGAGCCAGTTTCACAACCTGACATTACATCAGATGA
The DNA here is from genome assembly GCA_023078785.2 of Hyles euphorbiae. NCBI lineage: Eukaryota > Metazoa > Arthropoda > Insecta > Lepidoptera > Sphingidae > Hyles > Hyles euphorbiae. The sequence goes on along the minus strand of CM041033.1, from coordinate 10,800,520 downwards.
TGGTGGAGAAGAATGGGGCGATTGTGTGGTTGAGCAGCATGAGGGCGAGATTACGGCAAATGAACCTAGTACATCGTTGTCAGCAGAGCCTGTCCATGGAGACGCGTTGGCTCAATGTGTAACTGCTAGTGCTTCACAAATAGCCGAAGCACTCCCATCTGCTCATGGGCGTCCGAAACGTCACACGAAAAATGTTGATTACAAAAAATATTTTTAAGTTAACCCATATTATCCTAGCGCCCCATTTAAGGTGAACTAATATTTTAAGGTCTAACACCGAATATTTGAATATTAGTGGGTAAATTGAAATGCAGTCGTTATTTAGATGCATTTGTCGATGACATAATAAATATTGGTATTTAAAATTCAAGTCAGTTTTTTTTTATAGTCGGTGAAAAAAAGTGAATTCCAGACTACACGAGTTTTGGAAAAAGGTAAGTTACTACATCAATGTGCTATTTTTTGAATTTGTATAAATACCGATATTTACATTGTTATACATCAAACTTTTAATTAGTATATTGGTGATTACGATATTATATTATTTTTATATATTTTTTGCGAGTTTTCCGTAACGCCCCATTTGAGGTGCATTGGGAATAGTAGGCACCATGAACATTTTCCTCGAGAACTTAGATTATGTATATTATTTTATATTTTAATCGTATTCTTTTCTTACCAGGTTAAATGTTTATGAGATTATATCAATACTGGAGTAAGATAGTCCGATAATTTTTGTGAATATATTCATTAAATCGCCGGCAAACAACGCTTTGAGCGACGGAGATAGCCGAAATGAACATTCAGGACATATTAGCAACTTGACTAGAGGACAATTATTGGCTAATGCTCAGGTGCGGTGTCAGGTACCACTTTTCATGTATGATTATGAATCTATTTGAAGAGCTTCCGAGTTACTTTCATGTCTACGATAATAACTATCTCCTCCTGACGACAAATTCGCCAAATTCTGACCTCTATGAGATATTATGATGAATGAAAGGTAGCTGATGTATTTTCCTGGAGACAAACATCCATCTGTCAATGGTACCATATTTCGGAAAACATGGAACTAAACAACACACTCATGGCAAACCAATCCGTTTGGGCTAAATTTGTTCACTACGTACACGAATGATTTATAATAACAGTCTCTCAAGAAGAAATTGCACTGATTTAATTAGACTGGATGAGAAAGGACATTATATCGTCAATAATGAGACTCAAAATCGACGTCGTCAATGCCATAAAACTCTATATACAGCAAATATGGAGTTGGTATGCCTCAACATCGTTCTCAAACTTCTCATACTATTATATATATACATATTTATGTATATTTCAACCATTGAGGTATTACAACTGGAGCGGACACGTAGAAGAAAAATTGTAGAGATGTGTAACACTGCGCTACGCCGCGCAATTGCGCCAACTCAGTTCACTGCGCCGGATGTGTTAACTCACTTGTTCAAAATGTGTTGGCGCAAAAAGGAGTTATACCCACGTTATCTTTATTTTATATAATTCACTTTACTTAATAAAAATATAAGTGAACAATGATCACAATGAGCTTGAGCCAAGATGTGTCAACTCGATTTACTAACACGAATTAAATTCTTTCTAACTCGAGTTTGAAAATCGCGGTAGGTGAACGCAAGTTGGTACGAAAGAGTAGCAAATATGCATATTTATGGGAACATTACATTTTCGGGATACATAGTATCCTATGCAATATATCAGGGTATCAGCTACGTACGAAAATTCATCAATTGCTTTAAATTTTAAAGTAACAGACTCATCGCGGCCTCTTATATATGATGCCAGTAAAAACTATAAAAACCTATCTAATTCAATCCTACCTACAAAGTTCAACACTCAGTTTCTTCCTTCCAAGTCGAATTCTGTAACTCGAGTCGGGTTTATCCCGAGTTGGCACATCACTACCACAAACTAATAAACAGACTTGTGAGCGTGGCATGCCCCGTGCGCCGCGCAGATGACGCGCATAACGCATTTCGTTGCTCACTCGGCGACAAGCGTTTTCATTTTGTTGCGCCATGGCGCAATTTTGAGTTAACTCAGTGAGCCAGCGCAGTTATCTGCGCCTGAGTAACTGAGTTAACGCATGGATTTTCGCTGAGTTACCCACATAGATTTAGTATAAAACATAGATCGGCAATGTGAAAGAGATAGAATAATTTAACTCATATGTTAAAGCGAGATGCATGATGCGACCATACGTTTACACAGAAGTAGCCTGCAGTGACCCAGAGTCAAAATATGTCAAAATAAGCGAGCAACAAAATTCGCTTGTTTTCATAATTTACTTAATTTTACAGTACTTGGTTATATTTATTAAACGTAGTTTATTATAGTGCATTGTGCAGTGCCAAAGTGTGGTTCATACAGGCTTAAAAATCCAAAATAATTAAAGTTTTCACAGGTACCGGCCACTTTTGTACAATACTTTTTTTCGACGATATTATAGAATTAAATGGAAATCCGTGTATACATATCGGTAGAAAAGAATATAGTATTTCATTATATAAATACGCTGAAATCATCCATTGCGTATAAAAAATAATATCAAATACGTGAATTTACAATAATTTCAACCAAAAGTTGCTAGGGATTGACTGACAGGTTCGATCAATAAAAGGTTGTCGATGAAATAGTCGATGACAACACATGTTTCCCTACATTTTTATGGAGCTATAGTATGTTGTGATAGTGTGCATTCTTCTTCTTCTTCTACCTGGCGTTATCCCGGCTATATTTCCCCAGCCATTATTATAGTATTCATTCTGCAATATTACTTATTACTTTACTTTTTCTCATTTTTTTATATTTGTGGAATAATTATTATAACACTTCATGTGTGTGATTTATGAATTAAGAACCTGTTTCAATTGCTGCCAAGAGGCTGTCAATTTATAATAGTAAAACAAGAACATATTAGATATTTTTATAAAATATGCGATACTTCTATGCACAGTATCATCGTCCAAACCTTGAAGCAACATTATTCATTTATCATAACATTAGGTATAGGTTTAAAATTTATAATTCTCATAGGAAAAACATTAGTTTAGGTGACGAGATCGAGAAAACCTTTATAGTTTATTAAACTGTCTCTTTCTTCAGCCACAGGAATGCGACTAATGAACATAGGCCTTCCACAAGACTGTCTACATCAGTTTGTTGTAAGCTGCCTGCATCCAACGACTTCCTACAAGCTCCAGCCTAGCAGGCATCCAACACTTCCCAATGTGTTACAAGTCAATTAATTGACTTAAATAAGCATATTTTTTTAACTCTGGTATAAAAATACTTACGCAAATGTTACTCATTGAAAAAACTAATAATCATGGATTTTGTTGCAGACTGAGTCCACCCTGTGACTACGAAAACTGTAAAGTAATCGAAACTTCGCGACGGGAAATTAAAAATTAAAAAAATAAACCTAAAACTTTGTAAATTATAGTTTTATTTTATAAAAGAGTTTTTTGTTCTCAGTTTAATTAGGTGTATGTACTATGTACACACATGTTACATCACAATGAAAAAAATAATTTTGTTCAGGTAAACATAAAGACCCATACAAAACATCTCAAACAAAATGTTTTCAAATAGTATGACAATTTGTCTTTATTTATTTGTGTGTTTATCAATCTGTATTGAAATAAACACATCAATACGTTTCTGTTAATATATAATAAGATGTCGCATATATCCATAACATTTTATTTCACAACTACAGGGCGACAGCTATATCGATATCGATATGATAGTATTGAAAGTGCATGGTACACCACTATATGTCAAGCACACATGTAAACTTCACGCACACAATCGTAAATCAGTTTTGGTCGCGCTCAAAATGACACATTGCCGATCTATGTTATATACTACATCTATGGTTACCCATGTCTAAAAAATTGTGCTCATTTCAATATGACAGCGAAGTATAGATTAAGTCGACATTGTTCCAGATGCGACACTTCAGAAATTTCTACCTACATCTATATATGCGTGATGTCAAATAAAAAAGCATAATTCAATCAAATCATTTATATTTATTTCTTATATATTAATATTATTCCAATTTTGGGTAAAATAAATTTATTTACAAAAATAACTAAGTGACTTTATTTGAACACTATAACCGCAAACTTCTAATATTACTATTGTAGTGTCTAATTATGACCTCATAGCAAAACTTTGATAGAAATAAATAAACTAATCAAGAATTCGTTCATTATTAGACAGTTATATAAATAATTCTCGTGTAACACACTTACTTTATGTAACTATCTCAAATTGTGAGCAATACAGCAGCACTGGGACCCTATTCACACCCTACTATATTCATCTATCATCACCATTATCATCACATACAATATCCACTATCCTTATATGAAAAATTCAATTTTTACCTATCTGTCACTACATTATTATTAATCTATAATTTCATTCAAAAATGGCGGTTGTCAAAACGACTCCGGTAAATAATTTCTTAAACTTAATTTCGTGCTTCTTTATTTCAATTATGGTTGATTTACCTATGGAATGAGACGCCATCTTTTCTTCCTATTATTCTGGAATGGTTTTTGCACGTTTTTAGCATGCAATACGGCATTTATGGACCAATTATATTTACACTTACACCTAATTGGGTCCGTCTTCGCTGAAACGTCAGGGACGACTGACAGCCTAACGGTACATGTACTCTTGCCTTCTTGCGAATGTTCCAAAATATTTGGTCTTGATGTCCCCTCCACTTTCAATAAAGTAATTTTTCTAATGTCATATAGCAATAAAATACTTTACAAGTTACAATTTTGTTTTTTATTTCTTCATACAAAACTCATTGGCATATTTTCCCAGCGCCCCATTTAAGGTGCAGTCTGGAAATACATTATGTATAGTATGTAAAAAAATAAAAAATATATTTTTGTCTGTTTTAGAAGCCCCTTTTCCCAAATTAGTTAAAAAAAATATTTTTTTTGTGATTTTGATACCTTGGGATAATATGGGTTAATATTTCCTTGTTATATTTGTTTTCTTTTTTTATATGTATATATTAGATCTTAGTTATTAAGTATATTATTTTTCTTTGTCACCAGATATTAATAATTACTTGTGGAGGAATGGTATGTATTGTACGTTTCCTTTGCCTCGCAAAAAAGGCGGGAAACCGATGCGCGCGCTTTTCACTTTTTTCTGTTAGTCAGTAATAAACTAGCATCTATTGGACTGGTTGTTTTATTGTGCTTCCACATTTATATCAGAAAGTCAACCAACAGGATAATCCTGATCGCGCAAACAAATCCGCGGACACAAGATGTAAGAAATAAAACAAATTAAAATATTACACTTCCTTTATTTCTCACTTCTTAGCCTTAGTTTCCTTCACGGCAGTGGGTGCCTTGGTGACGTCATCAGGGTTCTCGGCAGCATCCTTCAATCTCTTAGCACGTATACCAACAAGCTTAGCAATAGAACGAGCCTGAAACAAAAAGTTAAATTGAAATTATCATAATACACAAGATTCAACTTAGAAAACAATAATAAGATTTTGTTGTCCTAATTTATGTTATTAATAGATTTTTGGTCGAATTCTTGAAATATAAATGTTATCATTTTGCTATTGTTAATTTGACATACATATTTATAATATCGAGGATTGAAAGCTTAAAACAATAGCAAATTCTGAAGAGCATCACAGTATAAATAACTTAGTATTAAGGTTTGAACACTTAAATAAGATTATATAGTTATATATTAGTTTATATGCTAAAAGACTGCCTATTTTCCATAAAAAAAGAATAATACAATAGCTAAATGGTTTTCAAATTGACTTAAATATATTTTCTTATCTTTATGTTCAAGATATTTTTTCACTGTTTATAATGTTATAAACCTATTATCACAAGACTAAAAATAGAAGGCATTCATCATTATTGCAATCAAACCTTCATGTGATAGCTGCAGTCAAATTTGGTAACTAGCAAACTTGTATTTGATAAACCTGTGTATTTATTACATGCTGGTAAAGACTTATATGTAGTCTGATGAAATATTTACCCCTCTGAGGTATTGGTATGCCTTGAAGTTCTTCTCCTCCTCAGTGATGGGTCTAGCAACTGATTTAGGTGCAGGCTGCTGTACAGGCATTAATGGTGCCTTCAACTGAGTGGCAACCTTACGTTCTTCCTCATTAGCTTCACCCTTAAGAACCTGAAATTTTCAATTTCTGTATTTATGATGAAATTTACCAGAAATAAATAAATCAATACCATATTTTGATTTTTATATTCACATATACGGTCAGGGGTGCTCCTATCTAGTGGTCATGGCTTGTCCTAGAATAGGTGCTACGAGTACGCGACCTCGGCCCCCCGAGCTACTGCAGTCACTACAAACATTCCCTTCCATGACTGCAGTATCCACTCCTACAGGCCATACTCTCCTTTCCCATTATATCCTCTACTCACAAACCCTATTTCCTTTCCCCCGCTGATGATGGGCAGCAGCGTCATCAGCGCGAGTCCCATTCTGCGCTCGCCAACCCGCCTGCCAAGCGTGGCGAGTATTGGCAATAACCCCCCTAATGTCGACACAAAAATTGACCAGGCCCCCAGTCCCCGGCAGCCCCACTATTCCTGGCGATGGTAGCAGCCATGGTTACGGTGGGGCAGGGGGTGCTAAGAATCCCCGGGTTGGCCCCGGCTACCACCCCCGACGACGACTGGCCCTGGTAACACACAACATACGCACTTTGAGGACAGACGAGAAAATTGTCGAACTGGAAGAAGAATTGAGCGGGTTACACTGGGACATTCTGGGGTTATCGGAAGTCCGAAGAATCGGGGAGGATACGATAACCCTGAAGTCTGGTAACCTGCTCTTCTACCGGGGGGACGACCAACAGTCCCGAGGAGGTGTCGGATTTCTCGTCCACAGGTCTCTCATCAACAACATCGTATCCATCGAAAGTGTGTCGAGCAGGGTAGTATACCTTATACTCAGAATATCCAAAAGATATTCGTTGAAGGTCATACAGGTATACGCGCCGACCTCGACACACCCAGATGAAGAAGTAGAGGAGATGTATGAGGACATTAGTCGGGCCATACATACTTCCAAAACCTACTTCAATGTTGTTATGGGGGACTACAACGCAAAGTTGGGCAAGAGAAGCGATGCAGAGTTGAAAGTGGGGCAATTTGGACATGGGCAACGGAACCTCAGGGGTCAGAGGCTGGCCGACTTTCTGGAAAAAGAGGGACTCTTCGCGATGAACTCTTTTTTCCTGAAGCCGCCTCACAGGAAATGGACCTGGTTGAGTCCTGACGGTTCTACGAGAAATGAGATAGATTTCATCTTGACGACGAATAGACGGATGTTCAGTGATGTCTCTGTGATCAACAGGGTGAAAACCGGTAGTGATCACCGAATGGTTAGGGGCACATTGAATATCAACGTCCAATTAGAAAGGCGCCGCTTGATGAAGTCTACGCTCCGACCTACTCGCGCCCATATCCAAAACCCCGAGAGCTTTCAACTCGAGTTGACAAATCGCTTTGATTGTCTAAAAGAAAACCTTGCAGTGGACGAGTTAAACAGCGGTTTGGTAGAAGCTGTCCATACGGTGGGATCTAAGTATTTTAGACCTCGCCGTAGAGATAGACCACAAAAACTCTCGATCCACACTCTTGACCTCATGGCCGAACGTCGATCTTTGACGCTGCAGTCTTCCGTTGACGCCGAAGCATATCGGCGGCTCAATAGACGGATTTGGAAGTCCTTGCGACACGATGTCCGTGCTCACAATACTGTGAGCATTAAGAAGACAATTGAGCGGAACGGAGGCTCCAAAGTGTTTGCAAGAGACTTGTCTATTGGGCAAAGCCAGTTGTCTAGGCTGAAGACGGAAGACGGCCGCGTGGTATCGACGAGGGCAGAGGTATTAAGGGAGATCGAGAGGTTCTACGGACAGCTTTACACCTCGGTTGCCGAACCTACTGTTAGCTCGGCCGAAGACCCGAGAGCCGAGTTAATCCGACACTTTAGCGATGATATCCCGGACATCAGCCTGTTTGAGATTGAGATGGCCCTCAAACAACTTAAAAACAACAAGGCGCCGGGTGAGGACGGAATCACTTCAGAGCTTCTGAAAGCGGGCGGAACGCCGGTACTGAAAGTCCTTCAGAGGCTCTTCAATTCCGTTCTCCTCGAGGGCTCAACGCCGGAGGCATGGAGCAGGAGCGTGGTGGTACTGTTCTTCAAAAAAGGTGATAACACTTTGCTGAAGACCTACAGGCCCATCTCGCTCCTGAGCCATGTCTATAAGTTGTTTTCAAGGGTCATCACAAATCGTCTCGAAGGCAGGTTTGATGACTTCCAGCCTCCCGAACAAGCCGGTTTCCGAAAAGGCTTTAGTACCATAGACCATATTCATACGCTACGGCAGGTTATACAAAAAACCGAGGAGTATAACTTGCCGCTTTGTTTAGCGTTTGTGGACTATGAGAAAGCCTTTGATTCGATCGAGACCTGGGCTGTGCTACAGTCTCTTCAGCGGTGCCACATAGACTATAATCAGTACATCGAAGTTTTGAGGTGTATATACAACAACGCCACCATGTCGGTCCGAGTACAGGATCAGAGCACGAAGGCTATTCCACTACAGAGAGGCGTGAGACAGGGAGATGTCATATCTCCGAAACTATTCACTGCCGCGCTGGAAAATGCCTTCAAGCTCTTGCAGTGGAAAGGATTCGGCATCAACATCAACGGCGAGTATATTACTCACCTTCGATTTGCCGACGATATTGTAGTCTTGGCTGAATCGCTGGAAGACCTTAGCACTATGCTCGAAGACCTTAATCGAGTTTCCCAACAGGTGGGTCTTAAAATGAACATGGATAAAACGAAGATCATGTCGAATATCCATGTTGTGCCCACCCCCATTGGAGTTGGGGGCTCGACTCTCGAAGTTGTAGACGAATATGTCTATTTAGGACAAGTGGTCCGGTTAGGCAGGTCCAACTTCGAGAGAGAGGTCAATCGGCGAATCCAACTCGGTTGGGCAGCGTTCGGGAAACTTCGCGACGTCTTCTCGTCCAAAATACCTCAGTGCCTAAAATCGAAAGTCTTCGATAGTTGTGTGTTACCAGTGATGACATACGGCACCGAGACGTGGCCTCTCACTGTGGGCCTCATTAAAAGGCTCAAAGTCACTCAACGAGCCATGGAGCGGGCTATGCTCGGTGTTTCCCTACGAGATCGAATCAGAAATGAGGAGATCCGTAGGAGAACCAAGGTTACCGACATAGCCCATAGGATTGGCAAGTTGAAGTGGCAGTGGGCCGGGCACATAGCTCGTAGAACCGATGGCCGTTGGGGCCGAAAGGTTCTCGAGTGGAGGCCATGTATAGGCAAGCGAAGTGTCGGACGCCCGCCTACAAGGTGGACGGACGATCTGACTAAGGTCGCAGGAAGTCGCTGGATGCAGGCCGCTTCCAACAGGTCATTGTGGAGATCATTGGGGGAGGCCTATGTTCAGCAGTGGACTTCCTGTGGCTGATATGATGATGATGATATACTAACATAGTTAAAAGATTAAAGTTTAACCAGTGAATGAATATACATTCTAAATACCATACACCATCATTTTTATCATTGCTATGTAAGTATTTAGGTATAAGTACTAATTTAATTTCAGTACAATTCTTATTTTTGTGGCCTTTCCATTATTACCACCATGATTTCAATTTGGTTGACATAAATTAATTATGACAAATATAAATGTCAACAAGATTTCTTCCCATAGGTTTTTCAAATCACATGAAATTGTAAATAATTAGTAAAATCCTACCTTCTTGCCCTTCGGGAACAAGATGAGGCGAGCTCTGTATTCCTTCAATCTCTGAACATTGATTTGTAATGATTCCACTGACTTATTGCGTCTGCGAGGATCAACAGCAATACCAATAGTTCTTGCAAATGCAGGGTTTAAACCAGCAGCCTAAAAATAAAACAAAAAATAGTCAAAATAATAGTCAGTCTGATTATTAATTTGTTAATGCCAGTTATCTGAAAACAAGTTAGTATCAAAAATGATGCTCAGGCTTATTATTCTTCTTTGTGTCATAGATGTAATACAACATAGATTGGCAATTTTAAGTGAAGTCAAAACGGGCTTGTTATAGTGTGCATGAATTAACTTGCCATGTGCTGCCCCATGAACTTTCTATATTATTGTATCAATATAGCTGGCAGTCTCAGATTTCGAAATATAATTTTAAAGATGCATGGGATATTTCATTATATTTATATAAACAATATCCATATATTACAAACTAGAGGCCAGCCCAGTTCCATTTATATTTTTGGAGCCCAGTCCAAATCAGCAACATATGTATTTTTCCTACACTATTTTTAAGGCAATGGAGGTTTAAGCAAATATTGCATGTATAAAATATTATATGAATACATGACACAGTAAGAAACTGGCTCAAAAACAGTAAATCCCATAGTGTAAAAATAAAGTGATGAGTTTTAAAATACTTATAGGTCAACTTTGATAGCACACTGTAAAAAAAATTTACTATACTACCCATGGCAAGTTTCACAGAAATTGGTGCATATTGCCTAGATCCATGGTTCCTAACCTGGGGGTAATTATCCCCATGGGGTAAAACTTGTATTTTCCAGGGGTAACAATGAACTGGTTGTTATTTTGAGCTAAACAAAACCTAATTTTACCAAACTTGTAAATGCGAAGCAGTACCACCAACCTTAGCATTAAAAATAATTGTTAATGCAAAGGTTATTTTACAAATTCCAAAAGTGTAATATGTTAAATAATAGTATGTGGGGGACATATCACACAACCATCTGATCTGCCATCTGGCCAAAGCAAACCATATAAAGCTTGTGTAATGGGTATCGGTCTGATGGTATACATATGCATATATATATAGATAAATACATACTTAATCAAGATAAATAACACCCAAACACAAGTATTCATCACACCATTGTTTGCCTAAAACTTGTAACTGGTTATTCTAAAATCACTTCTAAGTTATTTCATTTTCAATTACTATTATTTAATTTAATTATTAAATGAACCTAGCCTTAAAATGTCATTTAGAGTAAAAATCACTCAATTTTTTACATGCTTTAATAATAAGTTTAATAAAGTTTCCATCTGTTATACTAGCTATCATCAATTATGAATTTCACATCTCTGCCTGTATCATAAATAATCATCTCTACTACAAAACAAGCAAATACCTTGACATGGGAAAAAGCTCCGACTCCACAGGGGAGCCATTTATCATTTAAAGAAGAAGAATAAAGTTTATGTATCTGTATTGACACATTTTGTTCGGGAGCATGGTTGGGAGGAAGGGTAAAATCAGGCACCCTAGTTTGATCCTAAGGATAACGGACCAACAAAGATTAGGAACCATGGGTCTAGATTATAAATTGCTATGGCACTGTATATTTTAAGGATTTCTGTTGGATATAGCTTTTAACAGAAAAGAACCCAAATTTCCATCAACACAGGATATTCAATTCAATCATTATTTCACTCCAATGTTTTATTTCAACTCATTTTATTACATGTTATACACAATAGAAGATACCAGATAAAACCTTATTTCTTCTACTTCATAATTTATTTGAGTGATGGATGTTTAACTTATTTTTGATTATATAAATAAATAAATAACACCCAACACTCACACACATAGTCCTGACCCCACAGTAAGATTGAGTCTTGTGTTGTGGGTATCAGGAACTACAAGAGACTTTTCGGTCTTGCAAACACCCAGACCCGGAAGAAATATTTGTGGGCCACACAAACATTACTCTCGGTGTGGGGATCGAACCCGCGGCCTCTCGTTTCACAGGCGGCGTCTAAACTACTACGCCACGGAGGTTGTCAAGTGTATGTAAAGTTTTGAAACTATGAAAGGGGTTAAATAGAATCTCATTTTAAATCAGGCTTATTGAATATAAGCTATGTCTAGTTTCCTTTCATCCATAGTCCTATCTCGGAAGTGAAATAATAATTGTAGACTAGGTAGTTTTTTGGATACCAGAGTAGTATAAACTATTTGTTGAATTTATATTTGCCAATTTTATTGTAAATTGTTAAAATAATTTACTAGTACTAGTACCATAGAAATACATTTCGTAAATAAATCAATGTGGTAAATATTGTTAGTTTATAGGTTAAAATAATATATAAATTCAGCATTATTGGTTGTGAAAACCATATTCAAGATCTTACCCTGATTTCACGAAGAGTAAATCCTCGGCCGGCGCGGACTTTCGTGTGGTAGCGAACAGTTGGGCAGCGAACTACTGGTCTCAGAGGTCCAGCCACAGGCCGTGGAGCGATAGCCTTAGCTTTCTTGATTCTGTTCTGCTTTCTACGATGGCGACGAGCAGGTTGATTGAACCATGTTTTCACAAACCTTTGCCAATCCTTATGGAAATGGCCATTTGGAATCATATTATTCCCCTTGCCCATTGTGATAAACTATTTCACCTAGAATTAAAAAACGTAAAATATAATGACCGGCATATGATAATAAAAATAATAAGCCGCCACGACACATTTTTGTAACAATTTATTAAAAGATTCACGAGAAAATTATAGATTTATCAAAACACCAACCACTGCACAGACAAATGACACCGGAAAAGAACTGTTTTAGTGACGTTCAGAATCGAGACACCCATCTACTGTCATCACAAAAAAGAGAACGTAATAATCGACTAATTGTATAAAACTTAGAATAAGAACCGGGTGGATGGAAACAATTTTGATTTTAAAACTTGGTGTACCTAATATAGATCAGTATGAATTGTCATTTTTTAATACTGACCCGGAAATAATGACTACACTACACCTGATGGTAAACGCAGATGCCGTCCAAAGTACCAAAATATGTGGTGAATTAGGACAATTTTCAACTTCACAACAAATCGGGTAGTATTTTACTGAAATATTCTTGTGTTATAGCATATTTCATTAAGTCTTAGTTGAGTCTTGAATATTAGCTATACATTTTTTTTGGATCACTTGGAAAATAAGAAAAAAAGAGCATAATATTTAATTTTGGGGTAAATAGGGATTATGGGGGTAATAGAGGCAGGATCGAGTTCAATGGGGAAATGAACAAGGGTTGGCACCAAGAAGCTTATACCCAAATGGAGATTGCATTCCGTATATAAAAGTGATGCACAAAAATTTGACAAAAAGTCATTTTCATTCATTGTCATTCGAAAGAAAAGGATAGCAATCAGTCGCAACGTCATTCGAGGTCAAATTTTTGTGCATCACTTTTATGTACGGAATGCAATCTCCATTTGGGTATAAGCTTCTTGGTTGGCACCAATGGTTGGCACAGAATTGTTTCTTATTAATTACTTTTTAACCGACACATCTAAATATTCTGAATTATTTATCGTAATAATTTACTTTGTCACAAATGATATCATTAAGGATTACAACAGTCTTTTAAATTATATTTATTACACGTTTCAATAAGCTAATATAGTTTCAAAGATTTAAAAATCAACATATTAGGTATTCTATATTGCAGTCTTATGAATCTTCTATGAAGTAATACGTAGAGTATTATGCATAGTTTGGAATCAGCAAATGATTTTTCACTTATAATATGCTAAATTATGAGATACGCAAACAAAACAAAGTACGAAGAAAATTGAAAAGCAATACACGAAATTTCTTAAGTACGTAATGCTTTTTTTATTATTGCACTGACGAGACAATCATACCGTTCGCCTGATGGTAAGTGATATGACCGCTCATAAACAGTAGCAATACCAAACAATACTTTGAATTGTAATTCTTTTTATTCTTTTTATATTATTTGCTTTGTAAAGCAAAGCTATGCATGCCACTGCGCTCGCCATCCTGAGACATAAGATGTTAATAATGAAGAATATTCTTACTGCAGTTTCTAGTTATAATATCTCACCCACTGTGACCAGAACTAAAGAAAATTTTAGTTATTTCAATTGGAAGTACTTTAAATGTAACGTACAGCATTATAAATAAATATAATTAACAATCAAAGTTAATTAAGAACTTTTAACGACAAAATATTTACTATAAAAAACTGTTGCGACAACCCTACACACCTGTTCCTATACACCCTTTTTCGTCCCAATTGTACCCTTTCACGTCTCTATAAACCTTAGGCTCAGTTGCACCAAGTAACTTTGCTAATACCTTTGCCTATGAAAATGTCATCGCCATACATTTGAGATGTATTTGACCTTGCGAATGTATGGAATTGACCAAGAAGCTTATACCCAAATGGAGATTGCATTCCGTATAAAACACTGAAGCACAAAAATTTGACCTTGAATGCAGTCGCTGTTGCCTGCTATCCTTTTCTTTAGAGTGACAATGAATGAAAATGACATTTTGTTCATTCATAGTCACTGGAAAGAAAAGGATAGAAGGCAACAGCAACGTCATTCAAGGTCAAATTTTTGTGCTTTACTTTTATATACGGAATGCAATCTCCATTTGGGTATAAGCTTCTTGGAATTGACAGTTTCAAAGGTAAAGGTATAGGCAAAGTTAGTTTGTGCAATTGAGCCTAAGGCCTTAGTCTCGTTATTAATCACCGCCTAGTCGCCTCCATTCCCCCGAAAATATATTTTTTTATATACTTTTTAAATTATAATAAAAAAACATAAATTTAACGAGAAATTGAGACTAACCTTTTATGAATTCGATAGTCAAATACTTAAACTTTGTGTATATAACAATATCTCCTTCATAAATGGCGTATTTTTCGTAGTAGACCAAAGTTTTTCAACCGTTTCAATGTATGTTAAGGGTAATTCTCTTCATTCGTGGAAATCGTGAATCCGAACGATTTAAAAATACTTTCCTTGTGAATATTCGAACAATTATTTTTTTATATTATTCTTTGGGTCTCTTAATTTATTACTCTTATATTTTTTTAGGAGTAAAATACGTAATTACTGAAGAAACAATAAAAATATACCCGTATTCTCACTACCCTCAGCGGTCCAAACCTTGGGTTGACCTAATAATTTTTAAATAACTTCTAAAAACAGTATTCATAAATTATGAAAAAAATATATTTAACTGAGAAGATAATATTTGAAGTATTTAAGTATAAATCATATACAATAGTCGTTTATTAGAAGTTGCACCGATTTTTAAACTTTTACCAAAAAAAATATCTCATTCTACTCAGCTGACTTTGTCAATGCGATTACTAAGTTCAGTTATTATTTAATAATCTATGAGTTATACTGTACGCTAGTGGCCGATTAGCTGTGCCGACACCGTCGGCGAAATCGGACGTAATTCTAATATCTGATGAATTATAAGCCAATATTACGCGAGTTTTTAAGATTACCACGCGCGGGTGCTCTTTACCATCTACGTGATAAGCAGGTAAATATTATACTACGTTACTGCATTACTTGTTTAATTCATTTTTTATGTGTACATAAATAACTTTATCAATATTCAGTAGACTTAATACTTATTGTTAATTAATTAAAAATAAAAATGGTGTCAATCCTCATTCCATTCTATCTTATTACCAGGAATTCCTCTCAGTTTTATTTCGGACGGTAATGAGAGTGTACGGAACGTAATGAGAAAAAAATCAATACTTATTTGTTTTGAAATAATTTACTTTTATTTTAATTTCTAACAATTATTTATATATATTTAGAGACTTCCGCATTATCTAGAATTAATAAAATTGTTGTTTCATTAATATTTCAGCAATGGCAAAATCTAAAAAAAGGATCAACAACGAAGAAAAAATGGAAAAGGCTAAACTACATCAAAGAAAAATATATGCAGAAATAAAAAGAGACCCTGAAAAATATGTTCAACAAAAAGAGAAGGATGGATTACGATATATGAAAAGAAAATAAAAAAAATAATTAAATTAATTGAAGACATGACGCCACGCCAAAAGAGATCTCAATTGATATTGGTGCAATACATTATTCTATAATTAAAGCATTAAGTTAATTCAAAGACTGTATTTTGGAATATCTCATATTATGATTAATAAAGTTGATATTTTTTATATATTATATTATAGTACTAAAGCGGCCTGGCTCAGTTTCGCCCGGGTACAAATAGATTTCTGTTTAATAATACATATATACGTATTATACATATAAACCTTCCTCTTGAATCACTATTAAAAAACCGCATCAAAATCCGTTGCTTAGTTTTAAAGATTTAAGCATACAAAGGGACATAGGGACAGAGAAAGCGACTTTGTTTTAAACTATCTAGTGATAAGTACTTAAAGTCTGATTTTATGTTTCTAATAGTTTATACACATATATATGCAAGTCAATGAAACTTTTGTTATTTTCAACATAATTTCATTTGTTACTAAATTGTTCAATCATATTATTGTATTGAGTACATTTTTTGTTATTTTTCAATTAATAAACACAATACTAGTCACTTAAGGTCTTTTATTATTATTTAATTCAGTTTTAAAAATGCAAATTATTAAATTTAATCAATAATCGGTGGCTTATTTCAATACCGTCATCAATACTTTCATTACCGTAAACAGCCATTCTCATTACCGTTTTAAACAGTATTTTCAAACTTAATTTTCTGAAAAACTACGGAAGTTATGTGTGTAGAAACCACATTATTGTATTATTATACATCCATACTGTATGAATCAGGCATAAAAATACAATTTCATGATATTCTTTCCTGATTCAAAAAATCTGCTCAATTTCCACAAATTGTGAGAATTACCGTTAACTGCATATCGGGAGGCCATTTTCAAAAGACTGATAAGACATTTTGTAACTCAATTTAATTGTTACTGATTGTTGCACTAGGGACTATGTATAGTCTTCTATTGTTACAACTGGTTTATAATCGTAGACGGAGAAACTAATAGACGGAGTCACATGTTCTATCCCTTTTCCACAAAACGAAAGAGATTTATACATAACATTCATGTAAGAAAGAGATACAAGCTTTTGTAACCTGTCCTTATCGGCGTAACCGCTTGACTCCAGGAAATTTGACGTTTTGGAGGCAAATATTTACATTATTTGGGGTGGCCAGCGGTCCAAAGGTTGATATTCCCTAAAACAAACTATATTAATAGATTTAAATTACATATTAAAAAACAAACTTCAATAATTATCTTTTATTTTTTAAACTTTTTCCTTATATGTTTTGAACTGTATATGGATGCACAATAGATATTATTTTTGAAATAAAACTATTTACGAATTTTATCGCGGATTTGGTTTAAGTTTTGCTTTTTTTAACTTCTCCCCGCGACGTTTCGATTACTTTACAACTTTCGTGGTCACGGGGCGGACTAGATGTTGTTTTGTTATTAGCTTTTATTACAATCGTTTTTATTTTCAGAACTAAATATTTACTTAAATTATGTTTATGTTATACAGTGTTTTTATTAGTTCTGGGTGATGGCTGACGACCCAGGTATGTAAGTGCATTGTAGTTCCCCTCAAAGTTAAAATATCGATATTTTAGCAATTATATTTTTTTAAAGAACGGTCAAAGTTTCCCGATACCTTAGGAAAAACGTGTCAACCTGGCCACACTCCCACAAATATCGCTATCTCATACTAGGTTACACGGTGGCTACCCCTGTGTTTATAATAAATGACGTGGAACTAATGGCTCACATTTCAACCTTAAAATCTTTTCTCAGTTTTGTCCCTAATCTCTCTTTGATCCCTAATCACCACGTTTTACGGTATATGATGCCATAAGACGGTTATGCCGGTCTCCTTAGATTCTTCTTCACCACTACGGCAGAATGATCCAATATTATAGGAAGGTGGGAACATGAATGACGGCATACGATTCCACAGTTTGACGATGAAGCACAAAAAAGAACTTGCGAACGTTTTGGTTCCTGTCGAGATGGTTTGCACTAAAACGGAAACTTATTGAACTTACTCCATAGCTCGATCGTCACGTCAAGAAATTACATGATTTACCTAAATTTCTGACTCTGGGCTTATAATTAAACAGAAAAATCCAATATCACCATGCCCAACCCGGGATTCGAACCCGAGATTTCAGCTTTGTAACCGTACCCTAGTACAAATACGCCACCGAGGCAGTTATCATTATTTGACTTTATCCTTATTTATAATAAAAGTCAATCTAATATATTATTTCATACGATTTCATACAGTTCATTACTGTTGTTCCCGAAGTTTCGATTCACCCCGTAAATTAGTAAAATTTCAAATTTCGAATTACAAATGGAAAAATTTCCGAAAAGTTGCCAAAGAAAATTTTCAATTTTCGGTATTCGTATTACATTTAAGCCAAACCAAAAAGTATAAATTATGATGAGCTGGTATCATTACGAACCGCATCACACGCCATTTTGGATTTCGTCAAACGTCACCTTTTCCTTTGGTGAGCAAGGTGTGTTCACGTGAGGTTGTGTGTTCCCTCGGGTAGGTCACACAATCCTCAGAATTTCGTGAAAATATTCTTGTAAAATAAAAAAAAAAAACATAAAATAATTAAAAACCCAAAAAAATAGCAAAATAATAAAAAATAAACGGGAATCACTTGATTTTAAGTTAGTGTACGTAAGCGTGCAACGTGGTCTGAGGAATGCGACAGTCATTATAAAGAGAAAGTGAAGTTTATCTTTACAACGTTTAGTTAATGTCCACGTAAAACGATATAAGTGAGCGCTCCAAAATGAATCCTGGACCACCCAATTACCCGATGGCTTCGCTTTATGTCGGAGATTTACACTCCGATATAACTGAAGCCATGTTGTTTGAGAAATTTTCAACTGCTGGTCCAGTACTCTCTATACGCGTTTGCCGCGACATGATTACTCGTAGATCCCTTGGCTACGCTTATGTAAATTTCCAGCAGCCTGCCGACGGTGAGTATAATCATCTGACTTTAATTTCTTAACCAAATAATTTAATGTAGATACTCAGTTTAAAAAGTGAAAATTTTACCATATGGTGTAATATTTAGCAACATATATTTTAGAATATAGCAACAATAATGTTTGATGTGGCATAATGAATGTACTCTAATATTATATTACTTTCAAGTTTCTAGTGTAGTGACAAATTGTGTCAATGACAAACTTGTTGCAGTACAAGTGTTTCGTGATCCGTGACTCGTTGGCTTCTTTGAAATGTTTCCACATTTACTACTACATGTACAGTTCATTAATGTTAAACACAACATACCACAAAACAGTAAAAATGTAAAAGTGTTGATGCATTATAAATATTCATTTGGAAATGCTTTAGCTTCTTTTCTAATAGATCACTGTATAAAGAGATTTATGCTTGAAAGTATTTATTATTAAATCAATGTTTTTTACCCTTTCAGCCGAAAGAGCTTTGGACTCCATGAATTTTGATATCATTAAGGGCAGGCCTATTAGAATCATGTGGTCCCAAAGAGATCCATCCCTGCGCAAATCTGGAGTTGGTAATGTTTTCATTAAAAACCTTGATAAGACCATTGACAACAAGGCTATGTATGATACATTCTCAGCTTTTGGTAATATCTTGAGTTGTAAAGTAGCTCAAGATGAGACTGGTGCCTCCAAAGGATATGGCTTTGTACATTTTGAAACTGAAGAAGCAGCCAATAAGTCAATTGAAAAGGTTAATGGAATGTTGTTAAATGGAAAAAAAGTATACGTAGGCAGATTCATTCCTCGTAAGGAACGTGAAAAGGAACTTGGTGAGAAAGCTAAATTATTCACCAATGTTTATGTGAAAAACTTTGGTGAAGACTTTTCAGATGAAATGTTGAAAGAGATGTTTGAGAAATATGGCCGTATTACAAGTCATAAAGTAATGTACAAGGAAGATGGGACATCCAGAGGTTTTGGATTTGTAGCATTTGAAGATCCCGATGCAGCTGAGAGGGCTTGTATAGAGCTGAATGGTAAAGAGCTTGTCGAAGGAAAGCCATTGTATGTGGGACGAGCTCAAAAGAAAGCTGAGCGTCAAAAAGAGTTAAAACGTAAATTTGAGCAACTAAAATCTGAACGCTTGACTCGCTATCAAGGCGTTAATTTATATGTTAAAAACTTAGATGACACCATTGATGATGAACGTCTGAGAAAAGAATTTGCTCCCTTTGGTACTATTACCTCTGCAAAGGTTTGTGTTGTAAATTCTTTTAAAATGTGGTATCTTTTATGTTAATTTACATGAATAAAATAATAATCATGTTTATTTCATTTCTAGGTTATGTTGGAGGATGGACGTAGTAAAGGATTTGGTTTCGTTTGTTTCTCATCCCCTGAAGAAGCCACAAAAGCAGTTACAGAGATGAATGGCAGGATTGTGGGTACAAAACCTCTTTACGTCGCTTTGGCTCAACGTAAAGAAGATAGGAAAGCTCATTTGACATCTCAGTATATGCAACGTATGGCTAGTGTTCGTATGCAACAAATGGGTCAAATATTCCAACCTGGTGGTGCAGGAGGATATTTCGTGCCCACTATTCCACCTGCTCAACGTTTCTATGGCCCTGCACAAATGACCCAAATAAGACCTTCTCCTCGCTGGACTGCACAGCCTCCAGTTAGGCCTAGTACTCAGACTGCGGCATCTGCATATGCAAATATGCAACCACCATATCGCCCAGCACCAAGAGCTCCAGCACAAGCTACTCTTCGTACTTCATTGGGAGCAAGGCCTATTACAGGTCAGCAAGGAGTTGCAACAGCAGCAGCCTCTATTCGTGCACCGCTTGTTACTCAAAGTAATCGTCCAGCAGGCTACAAGTACACTGCAAATATGCGCAATCCTCCAGCGCCGCAACCTGCAGTCCACATTCAAGGTCAAGAGCCTCTGACTGCTACTATGTTAGCAGCTGCTCCCTTACAAGAACAGAAGCAAATGCTGGGTGAAAGACTTTTCCCACTTATACAGAGAATGCATCCTGATCTCGCAGGTAAAATAACAGGAATGCTCCTTGAAATTGATAACTCCGAGCTCCTCCATATGTTAGAACATGGAGAGTCTTTGAAAGCTAAAGTTGATGAAGCAGTTGCTGTCTTGCAAGCTCATCAAGCCAAACAACAAGCAACTAAAAAGGAGTAATACTAATGGCCTGTATAGTGGGCATTGAAAATTTACATTGCCTATTTTGCTGCAAGGTACCCCCTTACGATAATTTTATTTGCTTTGAACTCCTTTAATTTTGTTTTTCAATCCCGATCATAAAAAAAATAAAAAACTACAAATAAAAATTGAAAAAAGGTAAAATGTGGATTGTACCCAAAAACACGTAATTCACCATTGGTTTTGGAGTACACTTCCGCGAACAAAAACAATGTAACTATCAACATTTCTACATTTTGAAGAAGTTACACTATTCAGGACTTTTTACATTGACTAAGAAGTTTGATTTAAGTTTTTTTCATGTCATAGTAATTTTTTTCTTTCGTATTCATTTTTTCATGTCTCGGATATGGAGTTGGCTTTTGTTCTTTCATTTTTCTTTCTTTCTATATCAGTAACATTGATACCTTGGATTGTAAACTTGGTCTCTAATGGAACTGATTAAATAATATGTACTTTTATGATTTGTTATATATATTCTGTGGAATATTCACAATATAAAATGGTGTTTTATTTATTTAACCCTACTTTCTGCTTAATGATTAATATTTATATAAAATTTTGTAATCATGGATCTATGATCACAAATTGAATATTTTGAGATATAAGCATTCTGAAGCTTTATTCATAGAAATTAATAGGCTCTCAATTAAAATCTACTAGCGGCCCGGCCCAGCTTCGCCCGGGTCCAAATAGATTTCTGTACAATAATATGTACGTATTATGCATATAAGCCTTCCTCTTGAATCACTCCATCTATTAAAAAAACCGCATCAAAATTCGTTGCGTAGTTTTAAAGATTTAAGCACACAAAGGGACAGAGAAAGCGACTTTGTTTTATACCATAGATGTACTATATCTATGTTTATATGTAAATGCATAGATAATACACTATATATGACATGTAAATGTGAATTTGGATAAGTAGGCCGGCGCGGCAGCGCGGCGTAAGAGGCCAAAAGAAAAATATAGGGTTGAATGAACAAAGTTTAATAAAACGGTGATGGAAAAAATCGTGAGGAAACTTGCATACCATTAATAGCTATTTATAAGTTTTTAATGGTGTGGTTGGATGTATAGTCCGGTCTACTCGCTTTTGAGTTCCACGATGTGATAAGGAGTGCGCCTTATTACAATATCGGGCACAACATCCTGACTCTGGGCTAATAATCAGTAGAAAAATCCAATATCATTGGCCGACCCGAAATTTGAATCCGAGATTGCAGTTTTGGAATCATTCCGTAGTACAACTGTCAGGCACCTTAGACAGTCTACGCCACTGAGGCAATAACAATGATAAAATCCAATGATGTTTTAATAAAGATGACGCATATCCACGCATATCCATATTGCGTGACGTTTAAAAACTGATCTACTATGCATATACATACTCATTTGTTAATATTTTATGACAATTTTAGTGAATGAAATAAATTATACAGAAAGTACGAGACGGAAAGAGATAGCATTGCGCTATCCCATAGATGTAGTATAGAACATAGATCGGCAATGTGTCATTTTGAGCGCGACCAAAACTGATTTACGATTGTGTGCGTGAAGTTTACATGTGTGCATGTCATATAGTGGTGTACCGTGCACTTTCGATACTATCATATCGATATCGATATAGCTGTCGGCCTGTAGTTGTAAAATGAAATATTATGGATATATACAACATTTTATAACCTATATATTAACAGAAACTTAATGATGTGTTTATTTCAATACAGATTGATAAACACACAAATAAATAAAGATAAATTGTCATATTATTTGAAAACATTTTGTTTGAGATGTTTTGTATGGGTCTTTATGTTCACCTGAACAAAATTATTTTTTCCATTGTGATGTATACATAGTACATACACCTAATTAAACTGAGAACCAAAAAACACTTTTCTAAAATAAAACTATAATTTACAAAGTTTTTAGCGTTTTCGGTTTATCGCGAAGTTTCGATTACTTTACAGCTTTCGTAGTCACAGGGTGGACTCAGTCTGTAACAAAATCCGTGATTATTAGTTTTTTTTTTCAATGAGTAACATTCGCGTAAGTCTAAGAAACACATTTTTACTATATGTATACTAGAGTTAAAAAAATATGCTTATCTAAGTCAATTAATTGAATTGTAACACATTGGGAAGTGTTGGACGCCTGCTAGGCCGCGTTGGAGGTGTACGGAGGAGCTTGTAGGAAGTCGTAGGATGCAGGCAGCTTACAACAAACTGATGTAGATTTTCTTGTGGAAGGCCTATGTTCATTAGTCGCATTCCTGTGGCTGAAGAAAGAGACAGTTTAATAAACTACAAAGGTTTTCTCGATCTCGTCACCTCAACTAATGTTTTTCCTATGAGAATTATACATTTTAAATCTATACCTAATGTTATGATAAATGAATAATGTTGCTTCAAGGTTTGGACGATGATACTGTGCATAGAAGTATCGCATATTTTATAATAATATCGAATATGTTCTTGTTTTACTATTATAAATTGACAGCCTCTTCGCAGAGATTGAAACAGGTTCTTAATTCATAAATCACACAGATGAAGTGTTATAATAATTATTCCATATTATTTCATAAAAAATGAAATTCCACAAATATAAAAAATGAGAAAAAGTAAAGTAATAACTAATATTGTAGAATGAATACTATAATAATGGCCGGGCTAATATGGTCGGGATAACGCCAGGTAGAAGAAGAAAAAGAATGCACACTATCACAACATACTATAGCTCCATAAAAATGTAGGGAAACATGTGTTTTCATCGACTATTTTATCGACAACCTTTTATTGATCGAACCTGTCAGTCAATCCCTAGCAACTTTTGGTTGAAATTATTGTAAATTCACGTATTTGATATAATTTTTTATACGCAAAGGTTGCTTTCAGCGCATTTATATAATGAAACACTATATTCTTTTCTACCGATATGTATACACGGATTTCCATATAATTCTATAAATTCGTCACAAAATAATATTGTACAAAAGTGGCCGGTACCTGTGAAAACTTTAATTATTGCGGATTTTTACGCCTGCATGAACCACACCTTGGCACTGAACAATGCACTATAATAAACTAAGTTTAATAAATATAACCAAGTACTGTAAAATTAAATAAATTATGAAAATAAGCGAATTTTGTTGTTCGCTTAGTTTGACATATTTCGACTCTGGGTAGTGTTGAGTAGGACATACAAGAAGCAGTACATTTGTCCCGTACATGACGTCAAAATGTAAGAGCGGCTCAACTTTTTAACGTGTACTACTTCATATTTGGTGTCCCGGTACTCGTTACTCTACGTTATTAACTATAGGACGAGAGCGAGTGGGAGTGACGCACATGCTAACAATACTATCTTACGTATGGCCAAGCGTCAGTACGCCTCACCTCAATTGAAGTGGGACATTGTACTGGCTTAGTACAAAAATGAGGCTACTCTTACAAACTCTTTTTCAAGTCATGTCCTACTCAACACTAACTCTGGGTCACTGCAGGCTACTTCTGTGTAAACGTATGGTCGCATCATGCATCTCGCTTTAACATATGAGTTAAATTATTCTATCTCTTTCATATTGCCGATCTATGTTTTATACTAAATCTATGCGCTATCCAAACATAGAATCGAAGCGATAGAAACAGAAGGGTGATGATAAATAAAAGTACCTATTTGGTTTTATAAGTACCGTAAAACGTGGTGAATAGGGATCAAAAGGAGATTAGGGACAAAACTGAGAAAACATTTTAAGGTTGAAATGTGAGCCATTAGTTGCACATAATTTATTAAAAACAAATTGTAACAATAGAAGACTATATATAGTCCTTAGTGCAACAATCAGTAACAATTAATTTGAGTTACAAAATGTCCTATTAGTCTTTTGAAAATAGCCTCTCGATATGCACTAAAAATACATCTAAACGAACTTCGGTCTACTACAAAAACTACACCATTTATGAAGGAGATATTGGTAAACACACAAAGTATGAGTATTGGAGTATCGAATTCATAAAAGGTTAGTCTCAATTTCTCGTTTAATTCATGTTTTTTTGATCATTTAAAAAGTAAATAAAAAAATATGATATTTTGGGGGGAATAGAGGCGACTTGGGGGTGATTAATAACGAGACTAAGGTTTATAGAGACGTATAAAGGTACAATTGGGACGAAAAAAGGTGTATAGGTACAGTGTGTGTAGGGTTGTCGCAACAGTTTTTTTTTGTTGTAAAATATTTTGTCGTTCTTAATTAACTTTGTCTGTTAATTATATTTACTTTTAATGCTGTAAGTTACATTGAAAGTACTTCCACTTAAAATAACTAAAATTTTACTTCAGTTGCGGTCACAATGGTTGAGATATTATAAGTAGAAACTGCAGTAAGAATATTCTTGTAAACAACTATTCCTTTTTGATAGATAGATCTAGTACTGTGAGATGCATGGAGTATTTCTTTAAAAATAGGAAAAAACTGATTCACCATTTTCCTCTTTCTAATAAGTTGTACACATTAATTTGGGCAAACCGCTAAACAGCAGTGTAAATGCTCTGTTGTGTTTCGTTGTGAAGGACATTGTAGCCAGAGTCACAATGGACATATTGAGACTTAACATCTATGTCTCGGGATGGCGAGCGCAGGACTAGCTTTGCTTTGTAATTCAAGGTATTGTTTGGTATTGCTACTGTTTGTGAGCGGTCATATCACTTACCATCAGGTGAACGGTATGATCGCCTCATCAGTGCAATAATAAAAAAGAGCATTACGCACTTAAGAAATTTCGTGTGTTATTTTGCCCATCAATTTTCTTCGTAATTTGTTTTGTTAGCGTATCTCATAATTTAGCAAATAAGTAAGAAATCATTAGCTGATTCCAAACTATACATAATACTCTACGTATTACTTCTTAGAAGAATAATAAGACTGCATTATAGAATACCTAATATGTTGATTTTTAATTTTTTGAAACTATATCTTATTGAAATGTGTCACTTGATTTGATAAATATCATTTAAGACAGTTGTAATGTTTAATTATTTCATTTGTATCAAAGCAAATTATTACGATAAATAATTCAGAATATTTAGATGTGTCGGTTAAAAAGTAATTAATAAGAAACAATTCAGTGCCAACCCTGGTTAATTTCCCCATTGAACTCGATCCCGCCTCTATTACCCCCAAAATCCCTATTAACCCCAAACCCATATTTTGTGCCCTTTTTTTCTTGTTTTCCAAGGGATCTAAAAAAATTGTATAGTTAATAGTCAAGACGCAACTAAGACTTAATGAAATATGCTATAACACAAGAATATTTCTGTATAATACTAATAGAAAATTCGTCGTGAAGTTGAAAATTGTCCCTATCCACCTCGTTTTACGGTATTTAAGAGCGTATACACCTTGCGCGCAAAGTCAACTATAGGTATTTCTTCGTTAATTTCACGCACACATAAGCGACCAAAGCTGTGTGCGTAGAGCTGCCGCGTCGGCTCGCTATACAATCGGCTCAAACAACTTTGATCCGTGCGCTTCAAATATTCAATCGAAATGTAACTGTAATATAATATCATAAAAATATTTTATTTGCATTATAAATAGACAAATATTACTGTGCAAGCAAAGAATAATACAAATTTAGATACTTATCATATTTTCGTTCTTATTACATTGTTAAGTTGCATTCAAATCAGTGTTCAATCAGTAGACACTACGGACGTTGTATTAACCATTTCGTGTTCGAACACATAAATAGTGTTAGGGGCCTTACAACCTCTTACAATTACGAAATATATTTTTTTTTTTTTTTTTTTTTTATACTGGCCTGGCATAGTGGCGGCATTGCACCTGATGGAAAGTGTCAATGCCGCCCAGGCAGAGTATCCATTGGCATCGGATTTAATTTTATATTACAATACATAACATAATTTAGCCTCGGAATTACATCCCATTATATTACCTGAAACATAATTTATACTCACTACAAAATCATTGTAGGTAATAAAAATAATTAAATATTTTACTACCAAAGTACTAAGATGTGGTAATCGTAGTCCGTGCGTGGCTATTTTTACTACGCACGGCAAAAATCGACTGTAGCTAGGCTGGAGCGACGAGCGATACGTCCTCCCTCTAGAAGGCCTTGCGGCGGTCTGATTTGAGCCACGTCGGACAGCGTGTTTTATAGTAGTTTTTAAAATATTTGTAGAAAACATGAAAACTAATTTTGTTGAAATATAAAAATGGTAATTTATTGATAAGATGTTCTTCTATTATAATATGCAATTGCTATAAAAAATTATGTACGATAAGTTGGTGAAAAAAAATATGTTCTTGACGAGAGTTTCTGAATAATTTCCCATTGTTTAAATTTTTATTTTTCAGGAACTAAATACAAAAAGATTATTTTTCTCAGCAAAATCCCTCCATAAGGGTCTTATTAGTCTGATAATATTTTTATTTTCATCTTATATTTAGTGGTTTCGGATATCTTAAGCTTCTAAATTGCCATTTAAAGCCTAAATAACGAAACTTGTGTTCAGTAATCCTTATAGTACTCACAAATTATCCATCAATCTATAATGTTTTCCACCAAAATCCCTAGATGACAACCTTTTCTAAAATAAGTACTAATTATTTTTCCTTTAAATTGTTTATTGGTGGCTATTAACTCATTTGAAAAGTCCTGTTTTTAAGCCATAAAGCGCGCACAGGGTATAAACGCTCTTAATATATTAACATTGAGTCGGCTACCACAGTCTACCTGTGGTACGCCATCCTGAAACAAAATATATTTTTATTTGATTACAATCGTGCAAAAATAAAGAAAAAAATTGATTGCCGTTTTTTATATTAGTTTATGGTTAGCATGCACTGAAAAATCGATCTCTTATTAATATTGTTTTTTGTTGTAATGATGAGAAGTGATACGACCGCTCGTGGACATAAGCGAAACCAAAATTACCAACCAATCTTAAATAACAAAGCAATGCTTGGCATTCACTGCGCTTGCCATCCCGAGACATAAGATCTTAAGTATAAGTACGGCGATTACTTGGGCGAGAATGTCATTTGAACCGGAACATAACATGGCATTTAAACTGCCGTGTGGCGGGGGAAATAGACATTGCGGTGGTACCTACACATGGTGGTAACGTATGAGCGACCTACTAGTAACTAGTAAACAACCGATACTACAACCGATGGTGCAGGTTTTTTTAGGTGGATACATGTATTTTCATAGTGTATATTTTGACGTGACAACGTCTTAAATTAGGTTGCGGCTGGGAGTCACTTATGAAAAAGTGTAACGCCCGGTAACGTTACGATGAGTCACCGAACGAGAGAGAGGCCCGCCGAATGCCTTGCGTCTCTCTCCCACTCAACTATGATCGGTCTGCCGCGCGCGCAGCACTAGAGAATTAGGCGCATTGAATCGGCGCATGCTTGTGTCTCTGTCTTTGTCTTTCTCGAACGTTCTTGGCGTTGGAAAAACAAGAAAGCGTCACAATACAAGTTCACACGTGTGGTTAAAGTATCGTCAGCTGTGTCTGTAGTGAAAATATGGAGTATAAATATTCTACCGAGAAAAAGACGTTGTCACGTAAAATCTTCGCCCGTAAAACCGACTTTACAGGCAACCATTTTTTTATTCATAATTAAATGTGCTAAACCAATATTAATCAGTTTTAAAGGCATCCAGTCACGATCCCCTCTTTTTGTCCGAACTGTGCTTAGTGCATATCCATTTACGTCTCTCAAAGCTCATCACGTGGAAATCTGGAAACATTCAATGATATATGTAAATATAGTCATTCAAAATATATGGGGAAGCTAATGTACAGTCAACGACAAAAGTCGTTGAGCATATTCAAAACGCCAAAAGTCTTGCACACATGAAGCAACAAAAGTGGTTGACCAGGTTCGGCCACAAAAATTCGTGAACACCTTAAGGTTACAAAAGTTTCTGAGCAACAAAAGCAACAAAATTCCTAAACACACCAATATTACATAATTCAATGAACACTTGTAAAAAGCAAGTTTGCCGTAGATGTGTTCATCTACTTTTGTTGCTTTGTAATACAATTTATATTTTTTGCTTTTCTCTGCATTGACTTATTTTGTGTTTTTGTGAAATAATATATATTTACGCGAAGTTTAAATGTTGTTCTTGTTCGTCTGTTATAATACGTGCCTAATGTTATTCATACCGTGCTGTTGATGTTGCAAATATTATAATAAAAACTTACATAAAATAAGAGAATATAAATTACTCACTGTACTACTTGTACTTGTGTGTACGATTTCGGAAATAATTTAAAAAAGTAAATACAAAGATAATAATAACATTTATTAATCGAAAAAATAAATTCAAAATATATCTAAAAAGGGTAGAAATATTTAAAATCTTGTGTGGCCTTCATTTGCTTCGATGACGGCCTGTAGTCGGCATTGCATAGAATTTACCATATTTGCACGCACATCTCCTCCTCTGAATGTATCCCATATGCGTTCCACGTGCCTTATAATGCCTTCCTTCGTACGTGGCGTGTCGGGCTCCCAGGCTTGGACAATGAGACCCCATACATTTTCTATGGGGTTCAAGTCTGGACTCTTCGGCGGGAACGGCATCTCTATAACAGCATTTTCATTATTGCAGAACCATGCTCGACATCTTCTAGCTTTGTGCACGGGGCTGTTGTCGTGGTCGAGGTGTATTGGCTCCGATACGTGCATTCTGGCCGTAGGAAGTAGCAGGTTCTCCAACAGATCTATATAGCCTTCGCTATTCAAGCGGCCGGTCGTTTCTGTCAGCTCACCGGGGCCCGATGCACTCATCCAGCCCCAAAAGCTCTGATATTTCTGGGATTATATCTCTCACCAGCTAATCGCCAAAGAGTGCATCTTCCATCTTCCGATGATTGGAACGTTTTTTCGTCCGCGAAAACGACTTGTGAGAAATTGAAATTCAGAAATCTTTCGGCAAATTGCAGGCGTTCCAGTTTGTGCTGTGGTGTTAAAATAAGTTTTCTCGCTGGAACTCGATTATGAAAGCCGTGTTCTTTCAGCCGCCGACGAATTGTTTGCGTCGATAGATCCATGTCTGCTGCGACCGTCGATACACGAGTGAAGCCGCTGCTTTGGAAACGCCGAACAATATCAACATCTTGATCTCTTCTAGTTTTTCTCGGTCTACCAGTACGTTTAGATGTTTCAATCAAACCTTCAGAATCCCACCGTCTTGTCCACAGGTATACGGTATTTCTCTGAGAAAAATATATCATTAAAATATGATTGACTGCAGTCTATAGTCATTAATAAACTGCAACTTAATGCCTGGATTACAAAAAAGTAACCTGTGGTTTGATTCGGTGCAGGGATCGAACCTGCGGCCTCAGTTTCACAGCCGGCATCTAACAAACTGAGCTACGTCGGCTATCAAATACACGCAAGTCTCATTATGATCTCACAGTTTATTAATGACTATAGACTGCAGTCAATCATATTTTAATGATATATTTTTTTCAGAGAAATACCGTATACCTGTGGACAAGACGGTGGGATTCTGAAGGTTTGATTGAAACATCTAAACGTACTGGTAGACCGAGAAAAACTAGAAGAGATCAAGATGTTGATATTGTTCGGCGTTTCCAAAGCAGCGGCTTCACTCGTGTATCGACGGTCGCAGCAGACATGGATCTATCGACGCAAACAATTCGTCGGCGGCTGAAAGAACACGGCTTTCATAATCGAGTTCCAGCGAGAAAACTTATTTTAACACCACAGCACAAACTGGAACGCCTGCAATTTGCCGAAAGATTTCTGAATTTCGATTTCTCACAAGTCGTTTTCGCGGACGAAAAAACGTTCCAATCATCGGAGATGGAAGATGCACTCTTTGGCGATTAGCTGGTGAGAGATATAATCCCAGAAATATCAGAGCTAATCGATCGAGCGGCCGTATTAGCGTTGGTTTTTGGGGCTGGATGAGTGCATCGGGCCCCGGTGAGCTGACAGAAACGACCGGCCGCTTGAATAGCGAAGGCTATATAGATCTGTTGGAGAACCTGCTACTTCCTACGGCCAGAATGCACGTATCGGAGCCAATACACCTCGTCCACGACAACAGCCCCGTGCACAAAGCTAGAAGATGTCGAGCATGGTTCTGCAATAATGAAAATGCTGTTATAGAGATGCCGTTCCCGCCGAAGAGTCCAGACTTGAACCCCATAGAAAATCTATGGGGTCTCATTGTCCAAGCCTGGGAGCCCGACACGCCACGTACGAAGAAAGGCATTATAAGACACCTGGAACGCATATGGGATACATTCAGAGGAGGAGATGTGTGTGCAAATATGGTAAATTCTATGCAATGCCGACTACAGGCCGTCATCGAAGCAAATGGAGGCCACACAAGATTTTAAATATTTCTACCCTTTTTAGATATATTTTGAATTTATTTTTTCGATTAATAAATGTTATATTATCTTTGTATTTACTTTTATAAATTATTTCCGAAATCGTACACACAAGTACAAGTAGTACATTGAGTAATTTATATTCTCTTTATTTTATGTAAGTTTTTATTATAATATTTGCAAACATCAACAGTACGGTATGAATAACATTAGGCACGTATTATAACAGACGAACAAGAACAACATTTAAACTTCGCGTTATATATATTATTTCAACAAAAACACAAAATAAGTCAATGCAGAGAAAGCAAAAAAATATCAAATTGGTATTACAAAGCAACAAAAAGTAGATGAACACATTCTACGGCAACTTGCTTTTTACAAGTGTTCATTGAATTATGTAATATTGGTGTGTTTAGAATTTTGTTGCTTTTGTTGCTCAGAAACTTTTGTAAACCTTAAGGTGTTCACGAATTTTTGTGGCCGAACCTGGTCAACCACTTTTGTTGCTTCCATGTGTGCAAGACTTTTGGCGTTTTGAATATGCTCAACGACTTTTGTCGTTGACTGTACTTTGTAATGTGAAAATAATTCATAACAAATAACTTAATCGTTTTAAATATGATTTATTAGAAACAAATATACAACTATCCAAATCCAATTCAACTTTCATCGTCAATTTTCTGTATGATCGGTTTCGCTTCTGACTTGTTAATACTATGAGGTACGCTTTTTGTCCCTATCGCACTTCACAATCATTGTATTAAGGCGATCCCTTCTCACACAATTGAAGGCGGTGTTTACTAATTTACAATAAAAAAATAATTTTGTGTGGTTTTTATATACTTACGTATAGTTATACTGTAGGTCCAATTTAGTTTCATATTTTTGCACCATTGTTTTTACACTTTTAAAACAACAATTCGACACCTGTAGACAATATTTTCGAAATAAATTATGTTGACAGCACTGAGGTCCTCTCTCTGTCGCCGTTGCCTATGCGACTAGATGAAATTACACCAATTGCCCGAATTTGAACGCCTCACTTTTGAAGTGCTAGTGCGATATCTACGTCGTATTTGTATAATATATCATTGGATAAAATCACATATTTATTACTTACCTTTATGTTACAGCATTGGCAAAATTCACATTTAAAGTATCAGTACATTTGGAGTTTCAAAAAGGTGAACGTGAAAATCACGCTACGATAATTATTTAATTAATTCAATATTTCACGCTGAAAAATACGAGAAAATGTTGAATTATGAGAAATAACCGTCGTGCCAGTCGGTGACTGGATGTGGAGTCCCAGACGCCCATCCCAGAAGGGTAAGGGGACCCTTCCGTCCTTTCGTGCCGGTGCCTATTCGGTCTTCTTAATGCCTGGACTTAGGCTCCTCGATGCCTCTTCACCAAACTCATCCCTTCAACCTCATGACAGTGCAATTAAACAAAGCAGTTAATTCAGCGGTGCATAACCTCACCACCGCGTTCACTATGGGGTTCACCAATATCGGCGGACTCCATACGAACCTCAGTGCCGTGCACCACTATTTCAAGACGACCCGACCTGCTTTGCTTTTCTTAAAGGAGACACGGATTCGTAGTCCGGCCGAAAATTTGTACCCCGGTTATTCACTTGAAAAAAACTTCAAGCCTAAAGCCGCCCCGCCTTGCTTGTATGTTCGATTGGACATCTGCTGTCGCCGTTTGCACTGCATGGTGGATCCCTGTGGAGATAAGGCTTGGAATGAAATACTTCATAGTACATTCCTTCCACTTCTAGTGCGTGGTGGCCTGTTGGTGAACGGACTAGACGCGACTGCCAACATGTTCACGGTGGTCGCGGGCTCGAATCCCAGGGCACACCTCTGACTTTTCGGAGATAGTCAATCACCACACACTAAAACGGTGAAGGAAAACATCGCCAGGAAACCTGCACACCATAACGATTTATAAAAAAATATATGGTATGTAAGTCCGCCAACCCGCACTAAGCCAGCATAGTGGACTATATGGCCTAACCACTTTCAATCGTATTGTCGATTGTAGAGTAGGCCCGTGGCCTACAGTGGGACGGATATGGGCTGATATGTACACACATACTCTCCATTTCGATCGCCAGTAAGGACCGTGGACGCTCCTGGTTCAATCGTATGCGCCGATGCTGCCGATGGCAAACAGGCGGCATATCACGCTTGGATCAGGGGTCGTCTGAATCTTGAAAGGAGGCCAATGTGCAACCGATCCCCAAAAAGGGTGATCGGTCAGACCCTACCAACTATCGTCCTATCGCTATCACCTAGCTGATGTGTAAATTCATGGAGCGGATCATAAACGCTCAATTGGTCTGCTACCTAGAGGATCACTCGTTGATCAGTGACAGACAATACGGATTCCGTCAACATCGATCAACGGGCGATCTTCTAGCGTTTGTCCTGCAACGCTGGGGTGAGGCGATTGACCGACATGGCGAGGCTCTTGTTGTGAGCCTTGATATAGCCAAGTCGTTTGATAGGGTCTGGCACCGTGTTCTTCTTTCCAAACTTCCGGCATACGGTCTGCGCGACAACCTGTGTTCGTGGGTTTCCGGCTTTCTGCATGGGCGAAGAATACGCGTGATCGTCGACGGACACGCTTCGGTGCTTATGTCTGTAAATGCCGGAGTTCCTCAGGGCTCGGTGCTGCCGCCCACCTTGTTTATTCTGCATATCAATGACATGTTGTCCGCCCGGTTCATAGGCGATACCATTAAAGGTCTCCGGGTTGCCGTGTCAACACTACGAGTAGATCTTTTCATACAGCTCACACGGGGTTCCAGGAATATGGTTGAGTTCAATGCCAAGAAAACCTAGGTGTGTGCGTTCATTGGTCTCAAAATCGATACCTCAGGAACCATTTTTCCCAATAATCTACATAAATTCAGAGTCACAATTGACATACTGGGTGGAATCTCTTAGCGTCACGAAAAACATTGTGCATGGCAAGTACATGACTTAGAGCCCTTTGGACTTAGAACACTTATTTTAATTTTTGTTTGTTTTTGTTTATGTAGTGTAAAATTAATTGACCACTGCTAGATACTAATGTAGAATAAGTTATTTATAAAAAAACGTTGTTTAG
This sequence comes from Hyles euphorbiae, assembly GCA_023078785.2. Lineage (NCBI taxonomy): Eukaryota > Metazoa > Arthropoda > Insecta > Lepidoptera > Sphingidae > Hyles > Hyles euphorbiae. Next base: position 10,765,768 of record CM041033.1, on the reverse strand, counting down.
AGAAAGATGATATAGTCGTCGTAGTCGTATCGTCGTATCAGCCCATATACGTCCCACTGCAGGGCACGGGCCTACTCTACAATCGAGAATACGATTGAGAGTGGTTAGGCCATATAGTCCACCACGCTGGCCTAGTGAGGGTTGGCGGACTTACATACCATAGAAATTCTTATAAATCGCTATGGTATGCAGGTTTCCTCACGATGTTTTCCTTCACCGTTTTGGTGCGTGGTGATTGAATATCAATACACACATGACTTCGAAAAGTCAGATGTGTGCCCTGGGATTCGAACCCGCGACCACTGTGAACATGTGGGCAGCCGCGTCTAGTCTGTTTACCAACAGGCCAATGTTATTATAATAAATGTCAGACTGATTGATTGATTGTCAGAGTTGTACACTTTTAAAAGTATTTAATTTCATTTAGATCATTTCCATGAATTATTGACGTAAATAAAAAAGAAAACAGTACAAAATATATTATTACCAGGGATGTTGCGAATATTCGTATACGCATCCGCAAATGCGGAACTTCCGCATAAAGGATGATGGGCGTTTTAGTACCCATGTCCAATCAAAATGAATTTACCCTCATTGTGTTGGATTACAGAAATATTAATAAATTATATAATTATTTATATACAGCTTTTTCGAATGGCAATAATAAAAATATTAATTAATTCGTTATATATGGCAGCACTGTTTGCACAAACGGGAAAAAAAACTTTTGGCGGGAATTCGTATTGCTCGCCCCGGTTATAGACGTCAAGTGTGGTCTTGAATTATTGCACACATTGCTGGAATAAGTGTGAAACTGTACCCTTAAAAGTATAAAATATACTAATTTTAATAGTTACACAGTTTATCATTATTAGAGTAGATAATATTTAACAGTCAGAAGTGACAAAGTGTATCTACGTGCCCGGTGCTGCGGTCTCCTGAACACCGGATCTTTAAGGTCAGATCTTAAAGTGTTATTTGGCTTCTATGTGGCCATATAACGATTCGCTGCAGCTTGTTTGGTGTCTAACCCAAACGACAAAGGTTTTGCTGGCCACATCGTGCAGCAGTGGCCCACAAGCGACGAATTAATTGATGATTAAACTTGTTCCTGATTATCGCGTACGTGTGGTACGTGCCTGCCTGGCTAGGTGCGAGTGCGTCGTTGATCAGGTGCACACGTCCACCTACTGGAAGATTAGTGAAAGTGATTTATTATTTTTCAACCTACGTTATAATAATTATATCAGTGTCGGTGTTAATAATTTTTGAGTGAACAATAATTGACTTGTTTTTACTAGGTACTTATAGTTAATGAATTACTTTTAACTGTTATGTGATTTTTGGACTTGCTTTGCTTACTACTAGTACTAGTACTTACTGTTTGAATTCAAACTACAGAGAATGTGAATTTATCTGTTTTAGCTAAAATTCTCTATCGATTTATTGCTTTGATATTTACGGCAGGTTTTTATTATTTTCTTAAATATTCTGATATATATTTTATATTGATTGTTATCATACACATATTGCCTTAGTGTATTTATTTTGTTTCTGTTCCTACTTTGAGTCATTTACTCATTGCATCACTAAGTACTAAATATAATGTTTAGTAGTAGCTAAATATAATGGGAAGATCTAAGCGGAAAAGGCGGGAACCAAGCGTAGAAAGTACCTCTACGTCTATTACAAATTCTAGCTGTAGTGATAGTGACAATTATGATCGCATGTCGAGACGCAGAAAGAAACGTAGTCGCCGCCCTAAGCGTTCTCATCGCCATAAAAGACGCGTTGAAAAAGGAGTGGATTCTGAACGGGTCTATAGGTCTCGCAATAAAAATGTTAACCGGGAATTCACCAAAACTCCCCGTTGACATCCCAGGTTCAGACTAGTAGGTTAAATACACCCGACGTAGCTGAGTATCGAATTGATCCTATATTGCAGAACAATAATAGTGTAACAAATAATGTTACTACATTAAATAGTCCCAGGAGCGATTCTGTGCCATTGACTTCAAATTTTTGGGGCTCAAAACAATTTTCCAGTTGCATTTAGTGTAGTTCCGGAATTCGATCCTAGTGATAATAGTCAGACAATAGAAAATTGGATAAACAAAGTCAATGAATGCGCACAGATTTACTCTTGGAATGATCGTCAAGTTTGTCATTATGCTCTTCCTAAATTAAGTGGTTTAGCCAAAAAGTGGTATCAGGGATTGTCCTCAGTCTTGTACAATTGGGATCAATGGACACAAAAATTGAAGCTGGCTTTCCCGTCAAATGAAAATTACGGTGATTTATTAACAACTATGCTAAAACTTAGATGTAGGTTTGGACAATCTCTAGAACATTATTATTATGATAAAATCGCTCTTATAAATAAATGTGAAATAACGGGTAAAAAAGCAGTTGGTTGCATCATTCATGGCATCGATGACAAGTTTGTACGTATGGGAGCAGGGGCTTGCATGTATGATGAACCAGAACAGGTCCTTAATTACTTGCGCACGGTATCTCAACATGAAAGTAGCACACCATCTTACAACAATCGTAATCGAAATAGTAATCAAATTAGGGAGTATAATAAGGTAGCAAATGAACAACCAAATAGCACAGAAACTATCAGATGTTTCAATTGTAACGAGATAGGACACATAAGTTTAAAATGTAGCAAACCAATAAAGAAGTGTAGTTTTTGTTCAAAATTGGGCCATGAAACCAAAGATTGCCGTAAAAGAAATATTGACAAAACCGATGAAGTTAATTAAGGCTCAGTTGCCACCAAGTAACTTTGCCAATACCTTTGCCTATGAAAATGTCATCGCCATACATTTGAGATGTATTTGACCTTGCGAATGTATGGAATTGACAGTTTCAAGGGCAAAGGTATTGGCAAAGTTAGTTTGTGCAATTGAGCCTAAAAGTGTTATGTGTATTACCAATAGTCATTCTTCTGATGCAAAATTTTACAAAGATGTTATAGTAAGTGATATTACTTTACACGGATATGTTGATCTAGGTAGCAAATGTACTCTTATACGACAGTCTGGCGTAAGTATAAGCGTAGTTGGACCTCAGATAATAATTTACCTACATTACAGGGTTTTGGCAATTTTACAGTAAAACCAATAGGCCTCCCTATTAATAGTAAATTTACAAATAAGAACTGTTAAGGCTGAAACAGAACTCGTAGTAGAAGATTATTATTTAAAGACATCGATTTTGATTGGGCAATCCTTTACGGAAAAACCTAACGTGATACTTTTAAAAAGTTAGTTTTTATACAAACACCAGTAATAATGAAATAAAGATTAAAGTGTATGCACAAAATGATTATGTCATTAAGCCTAAAACTACTATGCCCATTGATGTCACAACGAATAGTAATATATAAGTAAAATAATAATAATAATAAGAAAATGCTTGAAGTTGCCTCATATTCAGGATCAATTAGATAGGTTAGGCGGTAATAAATACTTTACAAGCCTCGAATTAACTTCTCGGTATTATCAGGTACCAATGAGTGAAGACAGTAAGCGGTATACTGCATTTGCGACTGCAAAATATGGGCTAGAATGAGTCATGTTGATGCACTATCACGCAACCCCAGTACCTCCGAGTCTAAGGAAGTAGATATTGCTGATATTTTGTAAATAGTACCATTAATAAATTCACTAATCGAACTCCATCGGAGATGTTGTTTGATGTCGAAACAATAAGGATGTCGGACGGTTTCATGAACACCATAGTCTCGGAATCACACTCTCCATTAAATCAAGAGGAGATTAGATCTGATGCAGGGACCCGAATTCAAATTAATCAACGAGAACAGAAAGAGCGTTTTGATAGATCTCACAAAAAACCAACTCAATATAAATTAGGAGATTTAGTAAGAGTTGAAAAAGATAAATTATTAACTAAAGTGTAGGGCCCTTTCGAATCTCAAAAATTATCGGTAATGATCGTAATGAGATAGAAGGTACTCCCATTACTAAAAAAAAGGGTTGCAAACCGTAGATCGTTTTTTTGCTGTTGATAGGCTATACTTGGTTAGTGTTTAGTCACGATGCAGTGTCAAGTGACTCAGAGTAAAAAGAGAGGAACTTAAATGCTAGTTTAGTATATCTAAAATGAAGTGATGAATAATGAAAATACATTTTTTATTAGCATAAAATGATATTTAATGTAAAAACTGATGTATTTAACTCAAGAAGACATAAATGATGACAATTTGTTAATATTTTATGAATTATTAGGAAATACATTGAAATAGTTTTATAATATATATTGTATATTATAACATAATAGTAACAGTTTAAGTAAATGGTGTTGTAAAGAATTATATTAAATACACAATTAAGACAAAATAAATAGAGAACACGAAGCGAGGTTTATAAATTAATTATAAGATGATTAGATAAACATTATAAAGATGATAAATTAAATATGTATGAATTTAACCAAAGTGATGATTAATAATGAGACATACAAGATTGTTAACTATAATGTTGAGAATGATAATGAGAGAGTTATGAAGATGAGATATTTTATGTTATAGTAGAGATTAAGTGTTTTGTTACAATTTATTTATGCAAATGCACAGACTACTTAGTACTATTCTAATTAAATGTAAAAGAGAGATCTAAGAAGTAAGTTTCTGAGAGATATTTGTTCAGTGAGTCGATATGGGTGAGAGTGTCCATATTCGATGTTAGTTTTAAGAGTGAGTCGATATGGGTGAGAGTGCCCATATTCGATGTTAGTTTTAAGAGTGAGTCGATATGGGTGAGAGTGCCCATATTCGATGTTAGTTTTAAGAGTGAGTCGATATGGGTGAGAGTGCCCATATTCGATGTTAGTTTTAAGAGTGAGTCGATATGGGCGAGAGTGCCCATTTTCGATGCTAGTTTTAAGAGTGAGTCGATATGGGTGAGAGTGCCCATATTCGATGTTAGTTTTAAGGTAGTTGTCTATTATTTTTGGTTTTACGAATTGATATTAATTTCAAGAGTCTAAGTGTGATTGTTATTTAGTGTTACTTTTGGTGTTAATTTTGTTTCTTTGTTTTCTGTATGATCTCTTACATTTTGTGAAACGCGAGGGCGCGTTTGACGTCAGGATTAGCCGAATGTTGGATTACAGAAATATTAATACATTAATTATTTATATACAGCTTTTTCGAATGGCAATAATGAAAATATTAATTAATTCGTTATATATGGCAGCACTGTTTGCACAAGCGGGAAGAAAAACTTTTGGCGGGAATTCGTATTGCTCGCCCCGGTTATAGACATCAAGTGTGGTCTTGATTTATTGCACACATTGCTGGAATAAGTGTGAAACTGTACCCTCAAAAGTATAAAATATACTAATTTTAATAGTTACACAGTTTATCATTATCAGAGTAGATAATATTTAACAATTGGATCGCTTTTTTCAAGAGAAGAAAATAATATTATGGCGACAAACCAGTATGTATTGTCCGTTTTGAAATACAGTCGTCAGAAGATATTCGATATATGTACATATGTAATAACCGACTGATTCAGTAACTGTGTAATTTGCTGAAGAAAGATATACCGAGGCTGATATAAAGTGCCCATTTCATCGGAAAACTTACTAAGAATGCGTGCAGATATACCTGAATTAATTCGAGGAAATGCTATATTATAGGTTAATTGTCAATTAACTTTTTAACTTTGCTTTCCTTTTTTGTATGGATGCATATAAACTCACCTCGTATTCCTAGAAGGGGTGGGCAGATGCTAGTTACTGTCGATGAACACGAACCGTCCGTGTCCATACCAGACTCAGAAATGACTACCTGCATAGCATCAGATTCGAATCTATTGTTACAAAACAGCCTGCCGGGGGGACTGAAACCCCCGGATCAGGCGGATCCTTCATTTCTAATTTTATTAAGATGTATGTAAAAACTTACCTAATATGAAGAAAATAATAAAATTAAATAAAATACTAAAGAAACCACAAATATATACAAAAAAAACTCCACTGATAGAAATATTTACAAAAAAATATCATGAAAAAAAAATTGCACAAAAAATTACGTCCGCCAAGATCGAAGTTTCCCGCGCGTTTTTTTTTCGGGTACAAGCTTCTTGGGTAGTGTAGTGGTAAAAAGCGCTTGGAGGCGGCTATGGAAACAAGTCCTTTTAGCCATTCTGAGGATTTCACCTTACTAGTGTTACCACAATTGTATTTGCTTCTAAGTTCTTCCACGTATTATTTTTCTACTATTTGTTTGAGGCAGTGCAATGCAAAGATCGCGTCTACCTATTCCTTAAATTCATATATCTTTCAAAAATACTAGATTTTAGATTAGAGAAATTAACAATTTTGTAATTGTTCGTAATTATTATTATTATATGGATAAAATCACCTATGATTGAAATCTGCGTACAATATATTTTTGTATTTTAATTCCAGAATCACAACAATATAAATTAATATGTAAATCCTGCTGTCCTTCATAATTTAACGTTTTACTCTGGGTAACACTAGATAATTTTGGAATTTGGAATTAAATTTGAGGTTTTAGCTGTCGCCTGTCAGTGTGTTCTTTGGTTCTATTTTTGCATTTAAGTACCTCATTATTAAAATGGAAGATTCTAAAGCTGTCCAAGCTAATGAGTTCCCAAAAGATACGGAGGACAAACAACAGAAGAAGAAAAGCAAAAACAAGAAAAAGCGCAGCGGTGGAGATGGCGACCACGGTGTGACCACGGCTACCGACGGCTTAGTGCCCGTGCCCGATTCTGCTGATGGACACCAAAATATTTCACTGAAAGACTTAAAAATGGCTATGGAAGTATTGAATTTGCAACAGAAACCTGCTAAAACAGCTGAGGAAGCCTTACATAAATCTTATCAATTTTGGTCAACGCAACCTGTACCTAAGATGGATGAGAAAATTATTTCAAACGAGCCCATAGAACCGCCAAAGACACCAGAAGAAATACGTTCGGAGCCATATACTTTGCCTGACGGGTTCAAATGGGACACTCTTAATCTAAATGAGCCTTTAGTGTTGAAAGAATTGTATACATTGTTAAATGAGAATTATGTAGAAGATGATGACTGTATGTTTCGTTTTGATTACCAAACAGACTTTTTGAAGTGGGCTCTACAACCACCCGGTTGGAAAATGGATTGGCATTGTGGTGTAAGAGTTGTAAAATCTGGTCGATTAGTGGGTTTCATATCTGCCATACCTGCCCAGTTAAGAATATATGACCATGTGCAGACAGTTGTTGAAATAAACTTTTTATGTGTACATAAAAAACTTCGTGCTAAGCGTGTAGCTCCGGTGTTGATTAGAGAAATAACTCGTAGAGTAAACTTGACTGGAATATTCCAAGGAGTATATACAGCTGGTATAGTGTTACCTAAACCTATTGCGACTTGCCGTTACTGGCACAGATCTCTTAATCCTAAAAAGTTAATTGATATAAAATTCAGTCACTTATCTAGAAACATGACTATGCAAAGGACCTTAAAGTTGTTTAAACTTCCTGACATGCCTAAGACGCCAGGGTTTAGAAAAATGGAAGTTCAGGATACAGAAAAGGTGGTAAATCTATTGAATGATTACTTAAAAAAGTTTGATTTGGTTCCAATATTTTCAGAAGAAGACTTTAAGCACTGGTTCATACCTCAAGTTGGTATAATTGATAGCTTTGTTGTTGAAGCTCCTGATGGCACTATTACTGATTTTGTTAGCTATTATACACTCCCCTCGACTGTTGTTTATCACCCAGTTCACAAAACACTTAAAGCTGCATATTCATTTTATAATGTGTCCACAAAAACTCCGTGGACTGATCTTATGCTTGATGGATTAATTACGGCCAGGAATTCTGGGTTTGATGTGTTCAATGCCTTGGATCTGATGGATAATAAAGAATTTCTGGAGCCTCTTAAATTTGGTATTGGTGATGGAAACTTGCAGTATTATTTGTACAATTGGAGATGTCCAAGCATGGCACCAAATAAAATTGGCTTGGTCCTTCAATAACATCATCAATATCAAGTAGCAGATTGTATGATGGTGTTTGTTTTTTGTCACTTTGTGTAAAGTGTTTTTAATTAAAACATAGCTTTAGTATATAGTGTCTTTTGCATTGTAAAAATATCAATTCCTATAACTTAAGGTACTTTGTGCAATCTAAGCATGGTCAAAATGAGCTGCAGTCTTCAACTATAGTTTAAATTGTATTCATTTTAAATAAATCTTATGTGCCTTTTGCTACTTACTCTAAGGATATTTGATAAAATTGTTACATGTACAGTTAAGAAAAGTAATGTATAAAATTAATTTGGAGCATTGCACTCTTTGAAATAAATTATTTATTTAAACTAAGATACAAATACTGTTGCTCAGACCAAATTGGGAAAATTAATATATATCTATGTAATTATTACTCACTGAATATTATTTTTTAAATTAAATTGTAGTTTAAAAAAACTAAAAAATCACAGTTTCATAAAAATTGCAATTAAAAGATAAAAGATCATTGATAATGAGTTTGAGATCAGAAAATGGAGTAAAACACATACATTTTCTCGCTATAACGCGTGGGGTGCTTCACACAATTACTTAACCCCCAGTGCTTACAACAATTACTTCTTACAAAAAATTTATAGCAAAAAATGCATGTATTTTATATTATTTTCTAATCTTAAACTCGTCACCAATTATTTTTTATTTTTTAGTTGATCTTTTATGAAATCGAATTATTGTTAGATTTTTTAAACTATAATTTAGTACCTTGCACTAAAACATCTAATTACGGTTGTTTTATTAAAGAAAAATAGCTGCGCGCAAATTTCCAACATTTATTTATTTTTCAAAAAACTTTATATCCTGAATAAGATAAGATAATGTCATATATTTTTTTAAATATTGTATTGTCATCGGTTTTCATTTCATTGTCATTGTAAGTATGCAAAATGTCGGGTAAAACTTTAGTGTATCTGTCCAAGATATCAGGGTTGGGAGGGGGTGAGGGGGGAGGGGGAAGGTGTCCCATGTCCCCTGGTACCACTCCCATGAAAAGGTGACGCACCATTCCCGAGAAAAACCAATTAATATAACCTAACCTCAAAACACTTGTTGACAGAACAAATTTACTTCTGTAACGTCTCCGGCGCTGCGGGAAGTGCAGCCCCTTCGCCCTTGCGTAACAAAGGATAGGCACCCATGCTCACCTTCGCAGCTTCGGCTTGCTGGTCGCCTCCGGCGACCAGCCTCAGCCGCTACGGCTCGCACGGTTGCCTATCCTTCATTACAGCGGGCGGGGGCTGCTCTCCCTCCGCGCCTCCGGCTTTTTAAAAACACTCTAGGGGTGGTAACGAAAAGTCTACGTGAAGTCGGGTTGCTCTAAGTCGGTTTTGAGACAAAGTCGACCTATTTTTCCCACAAATTTTACGTTCCGTTTCATCATTTGGTAAAACCACAGACTATATATTTAACATATTAATCGATTAAAAAACTAAGTTGTCCGCCATCTTGTAGCGGCGGCCATCTTGGATTCACAATAATAAACAAACAAACGGGAAGAGCTAAATAAAACCGTTTAAAAAGGTGTGTTTATAGTGTGGTCAGGGATGCTCCTATTTGGTAAGGGGTATTATTGCTATTGCAAATGAACATCACCGCCTTTAAATTTTTGAAGAATTAGCATGCTCTATATTTCTACTGTTGTAAATTACTCCCACAGAATTTGTAAACAAAAAATATGACCATATATTATAACTATTTTTCACATCTAAAATTACACATACAATGTTTAACTGTTCAGTTACTTATTTCAATGAGTTTGATTTCCAACGCAAAGTTTGGCATGAGAAGCAATGCAGGGTTGAAAGTAGGGCAATTTGGACATGGGCAACGGGACCCCAGGGGTCAAAGGCTGGCCGATTTTCTGGAGAAAGAGAGACTCTTTGCGATTACCTCTTTTTCCCAGAAGGCGCCTCACAGGAAATGGACCTGGTTGAGTTCTGACGGTTCTAAGAGAAACGCGATAGATTTCATCTTAATGACGCATAGACGCATGTTCAGTGATGTCTCTGTGATAACAGGGTGAAAACTGGCAATGATCACCGAATGGTTAGGGGCACATTGAATTTCAATAACCAATTAGAAAGGCTTCGCTCGATGAAGTCTACGCTCTGACCTACTCGCGCCCATATCCAAAGCCCCGATAGCTTTCAACTTGAACTAGCAAATCGCTTTGATTTCTTAAGTGAGACAAGTGAGATCTAGCTGTAGACATGCTAAAAAGCGGTTTTGTAGTAGAATTCAGCAAAGTGACTTATGTAACTTATACCTCGCCGTAGAGATACACCAGAAAAACTCTCGATTTACACTCTTGGCCTGATGGTTGTACGTAGATCTATGGCGCTGCTGTTTTCCGTTGAAACCGAAGCATACCGTCTGCTCAATAGACTACTAATACTACTACTACTAAATGTTAAGGGAGATCGAGAGGTTCTACGGACAGCTTTTCACCTCGGTTGCCGAACCTACTGTTAGCTCGGCCGAAGACTCAAGAGCCGAGTTGATCCGACACAACAGCGATGTTATACGGACATTAGCAGGTTTGATGACTTCGAGCCTCCCGTACAAGGCGGTTTCCGAAAAGGCTTTAGTACCATAGACCAGGTACAAAGAATTTTCTTCTTCTTGCTTCGGAAAGTTATACAAAAACCGAGGAATATAAGTTGCTACTTTGATTAGCGTTTGTGGAATATGGGAAAGCTTTTGACGAGATCGACACCTGGGCTTTCCATCAAATCCATCCAAGTGTTGAAGTATATATACAACAACGCCACTATGTCGGTCCGAGTACAAAATCTCAAGAACTCAATCAAGAACTCGGTTGGGTAGCGTTCGGAAAACTACACGACGCGACGTCTTCTCGTCCAAAATACGTCAGTGCCTTAAATCAAGTCTCCGATAGTTGTGTATCGCCAGTGAAGAAATACGGCACCGAGACGTGTCACGTGGCCTCTTACTATGGGCCTGTATAGGAAGCTCAGTCACTCAACGAGCTATGGAGATGGCTATGCTCGGGGTTTCCCTGCGAGATCGAATCAGAAATGAAGAGATCCGTAGGAGCACTAAAGTAAACTATATAGCCCAGCGGATTAGTAATTGAACTGGCAATGGGCGGGGCACATAGCGTGGTGATGGCCGATGGGGCCAAAAAGTTCTCGGAACGAGGCTACGTAGCGGAAAGCACAGCTTAGGACGTCCACCTACAAAGTGTTCAGAAGACCTGATAAAGGTCGCGAGACGTTGCTGGATGCAAGCTGCTTACAACAGGTCACTGTGGAAATCATCAAGGGAGGCCTATGTTCAGCAGTGGACTTCCTTTGGCTGATGGATGATGTGTTTATAGTTACTACAACTAATACCCGGCTTCTTTTTCGGTAGTAGGCAGTCTTGAAATATCCTGTTATGTATAATTTATTCACTGGTGGTAGGTCTCTCATATGTGAGAGGCTGCCTGGGTGGGTACCACCGCAATGTCTATTTCTCCCGTCAAACAGCAGTTTAAATGCACTGTTGTGTTTCGGATTGAAGGACATTGTAGCCAGAGTAACTACTAGACATATTGAGACTTAACATCTGATGTCTCAGGATGGCGAGCGCAGTGGAATGCCAAGCATTGCTTTGTAAATCAAGGTGTTGTTTGGTTTTGCTTCTGTTCATGAGCGGTCGCAACGCTTACCATCAGGCGAGCGGCATGCTCGTCTCGCCATTCACTGCAATAAAAAAAAAAAAATCGAATGACCAAAACATTTTCTTATTGCTCACCTTCCTACACCAAGAAATCATTCATCTAAATATGTGTTATTAATCAGTCAATTAAGAGGTTTATATCTATCTATAGATAGTGCTTTACTTGGGTATTTTATTTTTTTAGGATTGGTTAAGTACCTTAGACCTTAGGCTCCACCGTATGCCCATGGGTATGAATATGTTATATTACCAAGACTAAAGTAATGGCAAATAGCGTAGAGAGGCGTATAAAAGTCGGTGGAGTGAACGTTGTCCATGAGTACATTTACTTTGGCCAGATATTTTCCTTCCAGGCAAAACAAGACAAAGAAATCTCAATAGGAAACGAGAATGCTTGTCAATAAAATATTTATCTTTTAAGGGTGACACCTTTAAGAAATCTATGGATATACTCCCCACCAACCACGCTCAAATACGGAGCGCTTTGCGTCTCTAACTATTCGTCAAAAGGCCGTCCTAGGGGTTTGCCAACGAGCGATGGGACGCAGCATTATTGGCAACAAAAAAACATTTTCATTCATAGTCACTCTACAGAAAAATATAGCAGGCAACAGCGACTTCATTCAAGGTCAAATTTTTGTGCTTCCCTTTTATATACGGAATGCAATCTCCATTTGGGTATAAGCTTCTTGGTTTCAGCTGTGCGTTGAGACGTCTCACAGATAAACTGTAGTGGGTTTACGAAATGGGAAATACTGGAATTACGAAAGTAAAACACCTCTGACTCTATAAGTTTATTTTTAATTACTCCACGTGTTACATGTTCTATGTAAAATAACCACATATTATATTGAAGAAGCTATAACGAAATAAAATAAAATAATATGTATTTTGATAAAGTGGAAAAGTTTACGCAGTTGTATTAATTTCTGCGTTTTTCTTTTCGGCCGACGAATTTAACCCAGTATCTTCATTTTCTCTGTCTCCACTGCCACCGGGCTTCGTTTTCTTTTCGCTCTTCCTAAACTTGTCATATCTGAAAATATAATTAAAAGACAAATTGACGTATGCATTATAAGGTGGCAAAAGGTGAAAGGAGACCAAAAACATAGAATGTAAAAAAATCACGTTTTATCTGAACAGTCAAACGCAACTTAAATAATATGTTGCGTAGTTAACGCCGGTTAAATGTACCGACTAAGTGAAACGTGCTCCTTGAAGTGCAACTTAATATTTGAATGGGGTTTGAGTATTTGGACATTTGTTATTAAATAATAATTTGAATAGGACTGTAATAAATGTAACACGTTATTATTACGAATGGTTGGTTTTATTAGATGACATTGACAGAGCTACATCTTTGCGTATAAATATCTTGTTAAAGACACTTATTGGCTTATAAGTAACGAGCGGCCCGGCTCGGCTCCGTTGGGGTGCAGATATATGTTTTATAATAACTTGCAATAGTTTTAGGGCACTACTAGCGTAGCAATAAATAGTTTCCTGTCTCACGCCCCTCTGTGAATGAAATAGCCTTCATGCTCTAATTTTGTACTCGGACCACATGGTGGCATTGAAAACATCTTAAAGACTGGTTAAGGTACCAGACTGGTACCACGTGGTAATGGTTAAGGCAACAGGAAGTTGTTGATTGCATGCTCCTTCCAACATGTCTATATAGCAAACTTTGAGAGAGGCCTATGTTGAGCAGTGGACTTCCTGGGGCTCAAGGGAGTGGCAGAAAGAGAATAGATCAAATAAGTAAATTCATTATTGATATTAATTACCTATCAAGATCATCCTCATCATCACTGCCTTCATTGCCTTGAGTATCAACTTCTCGAAGCAATTCACCTATATCTTTATCCACATCTGCCCACAATTTATCTTCACTTCCTAGAAATTAAAATACCCGTTAATGGAATAAGTAATAATTTGGACTCATTTTAAATTCTGTCTTGTTATATTACCGCCGATTTTAGTTCATCATTTTACTTTACCAGAAACATTATTTGTATCAGTCCCATTATCCAATTTCTTTTTATTTTCATCAGAAGCTTCAGTCTTTACTACAGTTTTTTCTGTGGATTCATTTGCAGCAGCATCCTTTTCTTCCTCTGAAAACAATAAAACATAATCATATCTTGGTGCATGTACAAAAACTAATATGGTAACGAATGTTTCTATAGAGCAAATTTTTTAAAAACTGTGCCTTACAGCCGCTGCCAATAAACAATCCCAATCCAAAATTTGCTGTTTGACATTGACAAATCAATCTATTTCTGCATAGAGCTTGCCGATAATCGATCTCAGTAGTGAAAAAACTATCCAAAAAATCAATCTACTTTTATGAGGGCCAATCCCTGTTATGAGATTGTTCTTTGTATGGAAATGATAGTTTAGGCCTGCCAATGTACAGTTATCCATGTTGACGTTTGTATGTATTGTTGAAATCCATCCAAAATTAAAATTTAACAATTTCCACAGTTTATTTATTCCTGAACACCGAAATAATTATAATAAAAATGTAAAGTGATCGTGAATGCCTCGGTGGCGTAGTTGTACTACGGTACGGTTACAAAGCTGAGGTCTCGGGTACGAATCCCGGGTTGGGCAGTGATTTTGGATTTTTCTATTCATTATAAGCCCAGAGTCAGGAATTTGTGCCCGATATGGTGATAGGCCCGCCACCTACCACATCATGGGACGAAATATACAAGGCGGAATGTGGATGCCATGGCACCTCTGCCTACCCCTTCTGGGAAAAAGGCGTGAGTTTATGTATTAAGAGATCGTTATAGCAGTGATTTGAAAGGGTTGGCGCAGCTATTTAGGATTTTATAGCCAATTAGGATACTGAAAGTGATGGTAAAACTGGGTGATGATATTGTCTTTGTTAAGAAGAACAAGGACTATACGATACAATACGCAGACCTTGGACGAAGCCGAATTTTCTTTCAAATTTAGGCTGTCCAAACCTGCTTTAGAATTGTTAGTATACATATGGCATGTTTTTAATTTTTTCTGAAATTATGGGGTGTTAAGGTTCTCTGCACTCTGCACAATGCTGATATCAGTAGCAGAATTTGTCGAAATTTATGTTTTTACTGCAATTATTTTTATTGTACTTATTTAATATTATTAAAAATTACTTTTCACAAATTATTTATTTACAAAATGCCAAAAGTATATTTATATACAATGAAAAATTCTGCGTGAACCGTTGATTTCATAATTATGTCAATGGTGTATGTCAATAAAACTAAAATTGTCAAGAGGAAATGGATTGTTTTCAATCTATCACCAGACGCAATCAGCTATGGTCTGGATTGTTTATAGACAACATGGTAATAGATCGAAAAACAGAAAAAAATGCGGATTGACTCCAATCTAAATTTTTCGATTATTGGCGTCAGCCGTTAGTGGATAGTCATTCAGAAATAATTATCCAATCAATTCCAGATCTGATCAAATTTTGATATGCAAGTGAAAGATTTTTCAGAGTTTTAATTTTGTATAGTCCTCCTTCAACATGCGTACGGCAAACGAATGGCACCTTCAAGGTAGGCGCGTAACAACATAGACTATATCGTCATTTTCCATCAGGTCATATTATGGTCAAACGCTTAACTACCTTATGTAAAATATATATATATATACTAGCGGCCCGGCCCGGCTTCGCCTGGGTGCAAATACAGATTCCAGTCCATATTTTATTTCAAATCAATATGACAGCCGTTGTCTAAACTGCTTATCCAATTCCAATCCCATCCTGTACCTATTCTTATGTCCCATTTTATCCACCTTATATTCTATTCTATCCCATCTCTCCTGATTCAAATCATTATTTTGCTATGCAAATCTGTCAGCTATCCCAGTCTTCTCCCCTAACTCCCACTCTATCGTATCCCGTTTCTCCATATCCAAATAGCGTGCCTTATAAATTTTTGGCATTAAACACTTTAGCGATTTTGATTATCCATGCAATATTCCATCCCTTATTTCACTACCACTATGCTGTTACAATAAGGAGATGAAATATAAATTTTCATAGAAATACACTCACACTCACACACAATTAATGTAGTAACAATTATATTTAACTGGTTTCTCAAGACACAGGTAACGCCTAATTTGAGAATCCCTGCAATATTCTCCATAGTTTGGTATATAAAATTGTTGTTTTATTCAGTTTAGTTCAGTTTTTATTTTTATGTGTTATTTTATTAAAGATTTTTCATTTTCAACTGACATTCTATCTTGAAAAGAAGTAAGTGTGAATATTATTTATTTGATTGTCCTATATTTATTTAGCTTCATAATATACTCTTTAGTTTACGCAAAATAAATTTCTGAACGTATGCATTAATATTTGACAACCAATTTAAACTTTTCATTACTGTCATTAATTTACATCTTTAAAATCTAAAATACGCCATTAATCGAATACTGTGGATATATGTTGTCGATTCGAAACCTTTATTTAAATACGTTATTTAATTTGAGGGAAGAGTTTACCGTATCGACGGTATGAACATTAAATGTTTGACAGTTACAAACCCATGAACATTTTGTATGGCAAAATGTTTTTCCTTTAATATAATAATAATAAATAAATAACACCCAACAGTCACATACATAGTCCTGACCCCACACTAAGATCGAGTCTTGTGTCGTGGGTATCAGGAACTACGAGAGACTTTTCGGTCTCACAAACACCCAGACCCGGAAGAAATATTTGTGGGCTGCACAAACTTTTCTCTCGGTGCGGGGATCGAACCCGCGGCCTCTCGTTTCACAGGCGGCGTCTAACCAACTGCGCCACGGAGGCTGTCCTTTATTGTGCCTTTATTTTATACTTTCGTCAATTTAGTCGAGATATAAACTATCCCACCTTTTAAGTTGGAACAAATATCATATATCTACAAAATTTCATTATAATCAGTTGAGTGGTTTAGGAGCCCATCGCGTACAAACAACGTGACACGTGAATTATATATATTAAGATATATAATAGCAACACCTTTTTGCTGGTGGAGCTGGCGATGAATTCTTTCGGCGTGTTTGCGCAGCGTGCGCGTGTCGCGGTGCTGCACATAGCGGCCCAGGTGGATGCGCAGGCGGCAGTGGCGCCGCAGAGCCTCCGCCTCCTCCGCGCCGCCCGGCTCGGCTCGCGGCAGATACACGCGGCACAGCTCGCACCACCATACCTGCATTTTTCACGACAATCATTACTATCCATGTTAAACTATCAGGTGCAACTATTAATCCTGAATTCTATTTTTAATAAAAGTAAAACTACACTAAGTTTACACTAGTATGGTTGAGATGGTTGGTCCGGTGAAATAGAAATTTAAAAAATGTTGTTACAAAAAGGTAACAACATTATGATGTTGCATTACTATTAATAAAAACTGAGAAAAGTAGAAAGCTACATAGAATTAAGAAGTATTGGCAAACCACATACCTCCATTTTCTTAATATGTTCGCTACCAATATTTATTTCTACTTTGGGTTTCTTGGGTGCTGTTTCGTCTTTTTTCTCGCCACCAGAGTCATCATCTTCAACTTCTATA
The DNA here is from genome assembly GCA_023078785.2 of Hyles euphorbiae. Lineage (NCBI taxonomy): Eukaryota > Metazoa > Arthropoda > Insecta > Lepidoptera > Sphingidae > Hyles > Hyles euphorbiae. The sequence goes on along the minus strand of CM041033.1, from coordinate 10,748,425 downwards.
AAATAAAATATGTACTTATAAATTGTGATATTTTATACTTTGACATAATATATATTATTGGAATGTTGGTATAGTTAATAGTAGTAACATATAACAATATTGTGAGCAATTGCCTACTAAGTATGAAATATTATATTGTTTTGTTATTTAATAATCAAAAATGCTCATTGTTTTATGAACCCAATTAAAAAGCAGTGTAAACAAAATATTTTATAACTTATGGAACAATATATTATTGTCTTTCTAATCTATTGTACATACCATCTACATCACCCACAGAGTCAAGAGTCATGAAATTATCTAAATCTACATCCATGCCTTCGTCTCCACTTCCAGGTTTTGGACTGGCTCGGCGTACAGTCTGGCTTGCTTTTTTCTGAAAATAAAATATAACATATATTAGGATTTTGATTCATGACAACTTGTAATCCTTCCTCTAGTTTGTTGTCATAATAGGAAATATGCATGTCATTTTTTTATATTTTTAATCAATTCTGTATGTTATTACATTATCGGAAAAAAATGTAAGTCTGAAAATATCAATTAAAAAAGTACAAAAAAATAATCAAAACTGCTATCAGATTCGAAGCATTTAAACGCCATGTTGGCGCGAAGTCGCTTTGACGTCAGAGGACACGATATAAACAACGTAGGTATTTGGATTAAGTTTCTTTCATGAATTGCTCCAGAACTGTATTTCGTGACAAAATAATTCATTTTATTTAATAGTATAAAGAAAGCACAAAATAACTCATAAAATAAACGTAAAACAATACACTCAACAAGCTAAAACTTCATAAGTACGTGCCCATTGTCGTAAATTTCCTTTTCAAGTAATAGATCGCGTTTCGGAAAAAATGCGCGGCAAATTTGAAATGTCACTTTTTAAGTATTTATTTTACTGATTTAGAGTTGATAAATTTATAAAATATCTTTAAAGTATATTTCTATATTAATAAAGATTACAAAAAAAATATTTTGACTTATTTTGAAGTCTGGTGCATATTCCCTAGTATGGGCTACACTGAATATACCTTGATGCAATCATTGCGAACTAGCTACTGTAGGCGACAGATCGACATGGTAATTTTTCAAGTTATATAGTTACACATACCCATTTGTTTGTATCAATGTTTTTTGCAATATGACATAATATTTTATTTACAATTTTTTAACTGAGCAATGTTTGCACAAAGAAAAATATATGAGAAAATCTATTATGGGGGAACTGAATGAAGGTAATAGAACCGTAAAAATAAGGATATGTTATTGTTTTTTTTTTCTGTAGAAATTAAAAGCTATCACAGTAATTTCAATATGCAACAATATAATACACAAATAACAATGTGAGCGGGATCGAAATCAATAAACGCGGTGGCTACGAACTCGTGAATCACTAATACTATGCCGGCGTGGGCAACTTGAGGAGATGCGGGTGTGTCCTCCAACACTTGCACCTCATACCCCAAATAATTCAATTTCAGGCAATGCAGATTAAAAAAAAATGATTTGTATTATTACTAGGACTATATTAACAAAACTTTACCTTAAGGTGCTCCAGGGAACAAATATGATGTTCATATATCATAGGCGATCGGAAAGTTATGTGGCAGATACGACAAAATGGCATGAGGAAGCGCTTCATAGCGCGATGCGTATCGGTGAGGTTGTGCGCGTGGCGCGAGGTGCGGTGGTTGAGGCGGCACACGAGGCAGAACGTGGTGCGCGCCGCCAGCTCCGCGCCCGCCGCCGTCTCCAGCTCGCGTTGCGCGGCGCGCTGCGCAATGCGCATGCGCAACAACTGCGCCTTGTGCCGACGCGCCACCGCACTCATTGCCGTGCGGTGCTTGCTCGATACCAAGTGCTTGGCATAACCCTGTTCATTACAAACTGTTCATCATGCATTCATCCTTAATGTAAAAAGGGATACACTCAGGTATATACATGTATGAATTCTATACGTAAATATAACATTTGAAATTCGATCAAATATGTACCTACTAGATTATAAATAACGGCCTAAACAACGGCATGAGCACAAATAAACGTGTGCTCTTATTTGATTTAGTATGGTCCAACCATAGCCAACGAGCGGACGTGTTAAAATGCCTCAGTGTGCTTTTAAAAACGGTGCAAAAAACCACCGGAAAAGTAAGGTTTTAGGAGTGTCTTTCTTTCGGTAAGTACATATCAGTTTTACAGTAGATACTTATAGTATCGTAATTTCTTGCAATTTTTTTGGGCAGTGTTTGTATGCAAAGTTGAATCCAGTACTATATTTGATCAAAGGTTCCGATTAATCATTGGTAACAAACACGCCAACCTCAAAAGTCAAACGTCAAATCTTGGCTATTTTAAATCAAGAAGAGATTAAAGTAGACCTACTGTTCATTTTTTAGATTTATTTCGCACTGCACAATGGATGTCTAAGGTCAAATTACAAAACAGAGTGAGCCCTAAATGTCAATATACTACCGGTAATACGGTATTACTTCGTACGAGTACTTTATTGAGTACAAGTTATTATTTTTTGTGCTGTTAAGAAAATTGCGCCTATCGATGAAAAGTCTAACAAAAATGTCCTTCTTTACACTGTTTACTGTAGTATTTTTGACCGACTTCAAAAGAGGAGGTAATCAATTCGACAGAATTTTTTTTTGTATGTTTGTTACGCGATTACGCCGGCAATTGTAAACCGATTTTAAAAATTTCTTTTTTGTCAGAAAGCATTATATACGGGGTTGGTCCCATATAAAATTGGTGAAGACCTGATGAATATCTTAGGATTTGCTGACCAGAACTCCTCAAAATTAAACGATCCAGCATTAATTCTTTTTGCGTAAGATTAAGTAGAAGTATATTATAACAAAGGGTGGGTGAAAATTGGTAAAGGATGGGGATGGGGGGTGAGGGGGTAGTAAATAGGTAAAATTGTTAATACTCAATATCTCCGGCAGTTCTTAACCGACTTAAAAATAACTTTTTTGCCAAAGAGTATTATATGATAAGTTAGACCAAAAAAAGTATTGTGAAGACCTGATGAATATCTTTGGACCTGAAGGACAGAACTCCTCAAAATTGAACAGTACAGCAATAATTCTTTTTACATTAGGTTCAGTATAAGTTTATTACTACAAGGGGGGGATGGAAAGGGGAAAGTAGAAAGGGGCGTGGGAAGGAGGGGGGGATATATACCAATATAAATACTAAATATCTACGACAATAAAAAATGATTTTAAATAACTTTTCTTCGGCACGAATTATACATAATGTTGGTCACATAAAATATGGTAACAATCTGATGAATAGGTACATATCTGGAGAGCAGACCTCCACAAAACTTTGCAGAAACGCAATGATTTTTCGTCCATTAGGTTAAGTATATGTGTTTTGTTAAAAATAGGAAGTGAAGAAGGTGTAGAGGTGAGGGGGTAACGAATGAATACCACGCATAAGTGTACTCAATATCTCCAGCAGGTTGAACCGATTTTAGTATTTTCTTTATCATAAAAACGAAATAAAAAATAAAAACGAACAGTGTAGCTTCCTTAAATATCATAAAATATTAATTTTCATTTTTGAAATTATAAAGGATCACAATTTTTCATTTTTTATATAAATTGATACCAGTTTTCATTATATGATTACCTTTGGCATCATTACAATGCTTATGAAAACTAAAAAGTAATAAATAAAATAATTTAATTAAAAATTAAAAGACCGACTTCAATGTGCACTACAAAGTAATAAATAATATATATTTCATTGTGCTAGTACACATTGATTAATTTTCTTATTGACTAGACTAGCCAACAAATCTTAAATACGTAATATTTTGAAGGCGGGTCGCCAAGTGACGAACACGACGACCTACACTTAAATTTAATTTGTGTAAAACATCCTAGCGAAAAACACGCAATTTTACACGCAATGTTAATTTATCTTAATCTATATAAACTCACGCCATTTTCCCAGAAGGGGTATGCAGAGATTCTCCTGGTATCAACCAGGACACCCACGTTACGCCTTGCGTGTTTTGTTCCTCGGTGTGATTGGGGGCGAGAGTCTATAGTCATATCGGGTGCAAATTCCAGTCCCTGTCCTGATAATCAGCTCTTAATCAACATTGTTGAGCATCGGACTTATCTACAATCGAGGGAAACATACAAACTTAACAACCCTTCCCTTTCTTATACTTTCCTCACTATGATTCCTATCACTGTTAAAGTAATTGTATATAAATATGCAAGTGACTCCAATAAGTCAATGGTGTACCCTGGAGTTGAAACCCTTGACCATTGTATCTTTGATCGTATGCAATACATTAAAATTAAACCACACATATGACACATATTAATTCTATTAAAATTTCAACAAATGTACACGTAGGATCAATATGTTAAATTAATTTGTTTCTAGTTTACATATGGACCTAACTGAGCGCCAACGATACATCTACAAGTAGGTAATATTCAACTGTGTTACATTACTTAAATTTGTTCTCGTTTGGCACTTGGCGACCCGCCTTCAAAATATTACGTATTTAAGATTTGTTGGCTAGTCTAGTCAATAAGAAAATTAATCAATGTGTACTAGCACAATGAAATATATATTATTTATTACTTTGTAGTGCACATTGAAGTCGGTCTTTTAATTTTTAATTAAATTATTTTATAACGTACCTTTTTGGTGTCGCTTTTTTGTTTCATCGATTTATCAAATCACAACAGTGCTAGAGAAATTACACTTCAAAAATTCGTAAATGTCACAATTTACAGTAGCAACAAAACTTTTTAAAATTTACTTTTATACGTATGAGTGTAATTGAATTTGAGTATGCCCTGTGTTTTAACTAGAATTATATGGGCTCCTGGCTACGTTTTTACTACTTATAAAAAAAGTGAAAATTAAAAATTAATACTTAATTACTCCTGATCGCTTTAGCGTTAAGTAAATACATATTGCTAATTAAAATAAACTGACCCCGAAGGTAGCACATTTTTCTTTGCAGTGAACACAGACGAGATTGACATAAGGGCGAGCTCGCGGTGGCGGTGCGTCTGAAGCAGCGTCGGGCTCCTTGTCCGTCTCCTCTCCTTCGCCCGCGTCGCCGTCTGACGCATCTTCTTCAACCTGACAGTACATTAACACTTACAATACCCGCGTATTAGCCCCATAAAAAAATTAAAAAAAAAACTACAAACCTTAGGCGATTTAATTTTAGATTCCTTCTTTTCTTCTACTGGTTCTTCTTTTTCATCAGCGTCCCATTCCTCTTCAGTCGAAGAAGCTTCTTCTTTAGACTTTATAGAACTGTTTTGAGAAATATTAGTTATGAAATAGTTCAATAATTCTATGGCTATTATTTTTATTTACAGTGATGGCCATATATTTTCAAGCTGTCTCTGTTATATGAAAAATATATTCTTACTCTAATTACTAATGTATCAGAATAATTTCTATTTTTCTGTTTTAATTTTCATAAAGGTATTATATATTTTCTACATATACGAATAAAGTTTATTGTGGAATAAGAGGATACTTAAAGAATAATAACGAAAGAAGGATAAAATTGTTAAATCCATGTCCAATGAGATGATAAATTGCAAGCACTGAAAAACAAAATGTGGATATCTGTGTTATCTGCTTGTCAATAATTTACATTTAGGATTCAGCAGAGAACATAAGGTACAAATTTAAGGTAATACATAATTGGATCATATTAAATTTGTAGAATGTTGGCTTGGAATATTCTTCGTACTATATTAAAGATAATATGTAATTTAAAAAAGTAACACAATTGCTACTAAAATTAAAGTTGTAGTTGGTGAAGCTGGTATATGCCCATCACTGTATTATTTACTTCATTCCAACACATGACCTCATCATCGACTAAAGCATCAAAACATTATGTAATAGGAATATTTAAGTGCAAAACATATGTTAATTTTTAATGCATAAATGCCAAAATCTAACCGAATTCAATGTTTTCTTAACTTCAATGTTGATCTAGTCGTAAAGTTTGTCGTTGTGGCTCCACGTGTAATTAAAAAGATATAACTTTTTACTTTTCATTCCTTGCGTTCATTTATCACCTGTGTCAATCACTAATCAGTAATAACCGAGCGTGTCGTATTTGGCGGTTTCTTTAAAACTGAGTTGTGCTCGCGTTAAAAAAAATGCATCGATAGGAGGTCGGTCATACATGTCGTTCTGTCACATCGCACACTAAGTAAAAGCATCGGTACTCATCGTGCCAAATTACCTTCGCCCCTTGACGCTTCTGAACGTACGGGTGTATCCCAGCGATCTTTCGCCGAATCGCCTAGTGGTAAAGGAGGCGCGCGAGCGAGTTGCGCCGCGGAATGGAGCTCGCGAGCGCATAGAGCGACCGCGGAATGCGCGGCGCGGCCGCACGGCCGGGCGCGCGGCGTCTCGAGGCGGACCCATGCCGCTCGGCTTGCGGTAGCTTTCTCTGGCGGGCGAACGTCTTCTGTCCTCGCCACCGAAAGACCTCCGCTCGCCGTAGCTTTCTTGTCTGGCCCCGTACGACCCTCCGTAATGGCCGCCGCCATCATGGCTACGTCTATCGCTCGAGGAGCCCTGTACAAACTCTCTATGGGTCTAATCTCACGTCTTACAAACCGATGCCATAAGGAAACTAACGAGGAATGGTGAATACTCCTCTCTTGGTAGTCTGAAGTAGATAATACGTCTCAAAACATTCATTTTGTACATTGCAAATACATTGCCATTATCTCGAAATATGTCTTGTGTACGTCTACTTTTTATTGAGTCATGCTGTGCTTAGGCAACGGTTTATATATGTAAATTTGACATAATACAACAATTAATTAAATGATTCAGTTACATATTGTAAAATATTGTTTATAGGGCAGGGCATTTTGTCTGTAGCAATACAAATCAAATTAAGTATATTCCTGCTAGGCGGTCAAACCTCGCATTCTGTTACATTTTTTCAACAAATTATAAGGGAAGCAACTATTACACATTCGCTAATTTTTCCATTTCGGGATGATTACAAGTTTGCTCCATATTAACGTCAGCCATATAACATGTCAAAAGTATGCGAATTTAATAGTTACCAGGGTGTCCATCATCTTGTTATCTCTCATAATCATTCAATATTACAATTAAATACATCCCAAAGTATTCACCATTAATGTACTTTGTAATACATTTTACATTTTCTGCAGTAACAGTTGTTTTTTTTTGTTTAACTCTTACAGGGTTTATGTTATTATCGCCTGGTTTCATTTTAGAATTTGTAAAACAGTTGTTTCTTTAATTCAGAATCCATCTGCCATAAGATATTTCAAATTATTTACTCTTTAGTATTACACACACACACACACTTCATAATAATTGGTGCAGTTGTTTACTCATCATAAGTTCTAGCTTTCCATTGAAATGTAGACCTCAATCATTAATATCTCTTGGTGCGCGTTTTTTGCAGGAATAGGTTAATAATAAGTGACCATCTTAGTACTTCACGCAAATTAGCGCATTAGCGCTGGAATATCTTGCGTTAATGATTTCATGTATTCCTGCTTCTTTGGAAACTCTATAATAATGGGATTAAAGTTAATGATAATAATTAGCCTTAAATTTAATACTAACCTCCATTCTCATACGTTTACGCTCAGGGGACCCCGAGCGACCTCCATAGTCACGATTAGAATAATTAGCTGAATTATCCTGAAATATAATGCCTAATGAAATGACTGCAAGAAAAATATATTTATTACCACTCTTTATGGCACAAAATAAACTTACTGATCTATATGGTTTTTTATAGGAGTCATCCATCCTGTCACGGCTACTGTTGTATCTGCTTCCACTGCCACTGGTGTAGCGTGATTCATTATTGTAAGAGGAATAACCACCTCCACGACCCCCACCTCTACTTTCGTAAGAACCTCGACTACCACCTCCTCTGTAAGAGGCTCTGTAGCCACTACCACGCCCACCATTATAGCTTCCTCGTCCATATCCCCTGCCTCTTGAAGACATCTAAACATAAATTCATTATTCTTGAATTGACTCTTCGAGGTATAGCAATATACTATTGCAATTACTTTTTTAAGGGTAATGTGATTAAAAAATTACTAAATAGTGTTTCTACCATTGATGAATCTTTGAAGACTGAAATAATATACTAAAGATATTATATAGATAGGTTAATTATAATGAGGCTTCAAAAACGCAGAGTGTGTATATTTCACATTCATACATATATCCACAAATTTACATCTATTCAGCATGTCAATTATTAATTCATTAATATTCTTACTGCTTCATTTACATCTGGACCAGAATATCCTACCATCAGAAGCTTTCTTTCTCGAAATTAGAGCACTGTCTACAGCAGTGGTTCTTAACTGGTTCACAGACCACTGGTGGTGTGTGGAGGCATCCCAAGTGCTCTGTGGATTCACCCTCAGGCCATCTTTAAATTTATTTACAGCAGGTTTTATTTGAATTTTGATTGATAGAAAATCTCTCTAGTGACTCACATTTCTGTGTTTTATTAAAAATACAATCAATCTAGTCCAACTGGGTGGTCAATGGCTACACATAAATGTTGTCAAATGGTCCCTCATGATTAAAAGGTAATATATTTAAGTGTTTATCCTTTTTTGTGCAGTTAAGAATAAATAAATAAATAAATAAACCACTGGTCTATTGGTTCCTTTACTTTACATATAAAATGGGCAAGCAATACATTCTTGCTAAAAGAAAATGAATGCTAGCGTTATCTCTAAGTAGACCTTAATAAGATCAATAATTATTGGATTGATATTAATTATAGAAGTTTTGTATGTGTCATGTGAACAGCTATATCTAATTTACCAAGAGTGAAATTCAAGATAAATACAAATAGGAATATTAAGCAAACTTTTCTTTTTATACCCTAAGGGGTGGTGTTTGAAGTTTCAGTATGTATTCCATGCAATACCTTTTGTTAGGATAACACTATTTCCTAGATAACAAAGTACTCTGTGTATATAACAATGCTGATGGCATATAATCGATGGCGTCGGTACCCGAGCTGGCAGTATCCGATTAAAACAGGTATCAAAAATGTGCAATATAAGCAACAACTACATCCAAAGCAAATGTTACAGAATCACTATAGAACCAAATAAAATGATAACTAGGTTTTAATTAGTATACAAAAGATATACGTATTCGATTATTTCGCTGGTACACAACTAAAACTCACTGAAGTATTCGGTGTAGCTTTATTAAACCGGTTTTGTACATACGTCTAATTCATCTTAAGCCAAGTATGTAAGATGATGTTAAAATAATTATTGAATATGAAATGCCTCGTACATAACTGGAGTAAAATGGCGCCCAAGTCGCTATTATCCAGAGATCTGACCAGAAGCTACACAAAATAACTTCTTAGAAAACAAAAGCAGAAAACACATTGTAATTGTAATTAATCATATGAGTCGTTACTTACCACGAACGGCTGTTTAATCTTGTTTCAATTTAATTACAGCCTGGATAAATCTTTAACCGAATTTCCACACGTTTCCCAATTCCCACGGCGCAGTGCTCGGTTTTTTCTTTTTTAATTTTTTAGGTCCCACCAGTGTTACCAGATGTGAAAAGCATTAGGCTAAAGCAAAGGGCCAAAGAATAGACCACCATTAAGGCATAGGCAGTACCGAAATATGTGGTGAATTGGGTCAATTTTCAACTTCACAGCGAATTTTCGGGTAGTATTATAAGAAAAAATTCTTGTGTTATAGCATATTTCATTAAGTCTTAGTTGCGTCTTGTATCTGTATCTGTATCAGCCCATATACGTCCCACTGCAGGGCACGGGCCTACTCTACAATCGAAAATCGAGAATACGATTGAGAGTGGTTAGGCCATATAGTCCACCACGCTGGCCTAGTGCGGGTTGGCGGACTTACATACCATAGAAATTCTTATGAATCCCTATGGTGTGCAGGTTTCCTCACGATGTTTTCCTTCACCGTTTTAGTGCGTGGTGATTGACACACGTGGTGATTGAGGTGTGCCCTGGGATTCATACCCGCGACCACCGTGAACATGTTGGCAATCGCGTCTAGCCCGTTTACCAATAGGCCACCACGCACTTCAGTTGCGTCTTGACTATTAACTAAACAATTTTTTTCGATCCCTTGGAAAATAAGAAAAAACGGACACAAAATATGGGTTTGGGGTAAATAGGGACTTTGGGGTAATAGGGGCGGGATCAAGTTTAATGGGGAAATTAACAAGGGTTTCCACTGGATTGTTGCTTGTTAATTAATTTTTAACCAACACATCTAAATATTCTGAATTTCTTATCGTAATAATTTGCTTTGTCACAAATGAAATAAATAAAGATTACAACTGTTATAAATGATATTTATCAAATCAAGTGACACGTTTCAATAAGCTAATATAGTTTCAAAAAATTTAAAAATCCACAAATTAGGTATTCTAATTATCAATATTATGATTATTCTAAGTAAGTAATACGCAGAGTATTATGTATAGTTCGGAATCAAATAATAATTTCTCACCTATAATATGCAAAATGATGAGATACGCAAACAAAACAAAGTGCGAAGAAAATTTATAGGCAAAATAACATGCAAAATTCTTAAGTGCGTAATGCATCTTTACACTAGTGAATACCTGGTTTTGAAACCTGGTATCGTAAATACGACTCACCTTTAACGACGATCGTGATCGTCAAATGGAACGCGCGGCGAAATGAATGTTTTGGGCGCTGTGAACGCCAAATGGAACGCGCCCAGCGCCCTAGTGGATAGCTGTCACGGTAGTAGCTATGAAAAAAAAAAAATTGTGGCTGCCTGGTTGTTCCACAGGGTTGTTCTAAGCAGTTCTGAGTTGTTGCTATTAAAGAATTAAGCTACTGTGAAGTAAAGGCGTGTTTTAATAAGGTAAGAAAAAAATGAGAAGTCCGTGTAGTTTCGTTTTGTGAATTTATTTGGATTCATTTTTATTTCGCGAACAGTGAAAGCGTTTTTAATTGCATACTGAAATTATCCGATTTCTCTTGCTTACGCGTCACAAATTGTTACAGGCAAGTTTTCAGGAGTGATATCCATGAGTGAACATATTTTTCTTATTATTTACTTCTGAACCGACATGTAATGCCGTGAACATAAGAGTATCCACATTCCAAACTGGGACATTTTTTACCGGCTTTACATCATTCCAGTACGTAAGTATGCTCGACATAACGACACAACTTCGCAATTTGTTGTTGTTTATAAGTTTAGTAGTATCAAAATTGCGAGATTACTATTTGTTCGACTATTTGGATTATTTGCCTATAAATAATAAACCATATCTCAGTTTGTGTTCGCCCTATAAGTGCTTCGAAACTTATTTATTTATTTTTATTTATTCAAATCTTTATTGTACACATAAAAAATATATACAACGTACAGAAACTAGAAAATATAAAAAGTACAAATGGCAGTTTTATCACTTAAAGCGATGTCTTACAGACAAACATGGGATGGATTTAAAAGAAGGAAAAAGAGAGGGCAGTGTAAAATAAATAATTAAAAGTGAGGAAACTAGATAATACTCATCCTATGAAACTTAAATTGTGTTTGCTGATTAACCGACAAGCGTGTTGCTGATTTATAATACTACACTGACATTAACAACACCATAATAATATAAAATATTATTTGAAATTGGATTAATTTCATTACATTCATGAATAAAATAATGTTATAGATAGAGTAGAATATTTTCATCTAGATGACCAAAAGTTTTAGTGTCCTACTCAAAGTAATATATGAGATATAAGGGATAAATTAACCTGTTTTCATTTTTTTGTAAATACTGTGTATAATGCTTCTGTTTGATTTGCACAATGTAAGCTAATTGCCTTTCTGTACACAGTATGGCTACTTACTACTTACTATTTATGAATTCTTGGATAGCAGTAATATTACAGAATTTATGTATATCACAAAACTAAACCAAACTCAATATATTTTTATTGTAACAAGGAAACAAAATTATGTGCGCTTAGTGGCTTAAAATATGGCCTAACATTTGTGTATATTTTTTTTGGTAAATATTTGTTTTGGCTTTGCTTAGGTAGGTGGGTTAAAATAGTTTTGAAGCATCATTATTATAGCCAAATAAGTGGTTGGTGAAGAATAATTAACATTATCTATATATTTGTAAATATATACATATACTTATTTATAAATATTTATTATTCTGAGTCTTGTTTAATAAACAATGTTATACACCGTGTATTAAAAGCATGAATATATATATTTTTTAAAATCATTTTCAGTAACAGTCTTATAAATTGCAGATTATGCATATTTGATGCAGTTCTATGTATTTTGTGAAAGCAATGCTTAAAATTTGATCAGTCTCTTTTAAATATATTGATGGCAGAAAGCAATCTTGTGGTAACTCGAAAAGTTCAATTTCACACCAGAACCAAAAAAACATATTTAATAAATGAATAACCTCTAAACTAGAAGACTTAGGAATACCATTTTTTTAAGTAATAACATTTTAAAATAAAAGCATATATTTTCACAAGGAAAGTCAATGCAGTATTGTTTTCTGAATTAAATAATGTATAAAACGCATATACGCATTTTTTGGAGATACGACAAAATCGCTTTCCTGTGTCGATATAGAAACATGCCGACTACTTATTAGACCCAGTAATCAATTTTGAATAGCTAATTAAATTATTTTTCTTCCTAAATTGTAACAATTAGAATTTAATGTATTTTATAGATTAAAGGAGAATGTCAGTGCATAGAAAAAAAAAAATAGTTGATATTGAGACTGATAAATCACAAAAAATTAATTACAGCATTTTTATGCTTTGTCTTTAATTTTTTTTCTGTTTTTACTACCATAACATTTCATATTTTGTTGACATACAAAAAAAAAAAGGACTTTAAGTTCAATCATTGATTCACTAAAAACTTTGCAGCAATATTAAGTTTCATAGTATTTTACTTTGCATATGCATTCTGTTTTTCACCAAAAATATCCCTTCCAGAAGTTGCAGTATGGGAACCAGAAACCAATGCTTAATAGTTTGTTGATTGTAGATACATATTCTGATGTAGCAGAATTAGAAACAAATCCAAAAAGTAGAGTAATTTTGGAGTTTATAGGATTTTTTGTCATGTTTATCCATTGTTAAGTAGTGTCATGTTACAGTAATATTTGCAATTTTTCTCTATATAAAAACTGGAGTCAAAATTTGTCACTCTGGTTCACAAGTGTGGCGGTTGCAATACGCCAACTTAGATTTAGCTTTTAAATTAACACGCTTATTATTTGTAATTTTAACTTTATTTAAACATGTATTTCATTTTAAGATATGACTGCAGATGTTTAACCATAAAACATCTGCGAGTAGCGTTGCCAGGCGTCCGGATAAAGCCGGACATAGTTAGGCTTTTTGATTGCATGTCCGGCTAAAATAAACGGTGTTCGTCTTGTCCGGCTTTTGTCAGGCTTTTTACATTTCGACTAATTAATAATAAAGTACCTATCTAAGACGGATTTGGCATTCGATTTTATTTATTATTTTACTAGAAATTAACAAGATTTATGATAATAATCAAAAAGACTTGATTTTACATAAAAAAAAATTGTTGTACCTATTAATACTAAGACAAAATCCTCAATAATATAGGGTGTCCGGCTTTTTTAACCAAATGTCCGGCCAAACTGGCTGGTCTGTCCGGCTATTAGGTTTGGCGACCTGGCAACGCTATCTGCGAGTCGTAAAATTTATTAAAGTAAGAATTTTTATGTACCTACCGTATTGTGTAATATTAGTTAAAAAGATGCTGTGCTAAATTATTGTTCCCTAATTGTAATGGCCCGTTCATGCCGGGGCAATAAAAGTGTATTAGTTAAGTTCTTTAGTGGCGGCAATCTTTAGCAACAAATTTATGATTTTTAGACAATAGTACACGTGTTTGGGTAAACCTTTCGGTTTGGACAATAGCCCAGATGTTGGGGCAGACCTTCGTTTTCTTAGTTGAAAGGATAGACTCTATTTTATGGCTTAAATATATTTTTTCTTTAAGATTTATCCCCACCGATCCTCATTCGGGTAGACCTATAAAAGTGTCGGTTTATTTGGATGTGGAGAACTGCCGAGATCTCGAACAACATTGCCGACATCCCGCCCAATAGGCCCGCAACGTGAGAGACGCTCCAGTGATTGAATGATCCGAGCGAACTGGTCAAATGTGTTGCTGAAAGTTTGTTGCGCCGCTTCTTCTACTCAGCGATAACACTAGGAAGCGGTGGTAGGAAATTGCGTTGACTCAGTTCGCGTCATGTCAGTCACCTTCGGGAGCTCTCTCACACGTAGACATCCTAGGTCTCTTGGCCGGCCAAGAGAAATATAGTCATTCCTTACCGCTTTCACATAGTCCGTATCGTTCGGACTATAACCCCAGGATCGGTACCGTTTTTACGGACCGCAAGGATAGGCCACAATCGATAAGGCTTTCGCCTAGGAATTGTAGCCACAGCGTGGTACCTCCGCAATCACAGAGGTCCCGCGTTCGTGAAGTCCCCTGGATGTGGAGAACAGTCTGCCATCTCTCGTCACGAGCACATCTCGCTGCGAGGCGCATAGTTATATAATTTTATTCTATCTCTGTATGTATTAAGTGTTAATTTACAAAATAAATAAATAAATAATAAATAACACCCAACAGTCACATACATAGTCCTGACCCCACACTAAGATCGAGTCTTGTGTCGTGGGTATCAGGAACTACGAGAGACTTTTCGGCCTCACAAACACCCAGACCCGGAAGAAATATTTGTGGGCCGCACAAACATTTCTCTCGGTGCGGGGATCGAACCCGCGGCCTCGCGTTTCACAGGCGGCGTCTAACCAACTGCGCCACGGAGGCTGTCATAAAAAAAATATACAATAGTTAGTTCCTGAAGTTAGTGCTCATTTCAATACCTACACTCCAAACCACCAAACAAGCATTAACAGCAAGTTTAATATAATATAACAGTTATTGACCATTACATTAATCAAATTTAAAATCTTTGGTTTAAATTTGTTTGCAGATTGACAATGGCTGATAAAGAACAAGTTATTCAGGCCCTTCGAGCTACATTGATATCTGTGAAGGGAGCCTTAACCATAAAGCAATGTAACCGTAAGTTTATGATTAGTTATTCACATTAATTTTGTATGAGTTGCCTAATGTCCTAAGTATGATTCTTAGGTTAGGCAATCCATTTTTAGTGAGAAAAGCTTTTTTTGGAATGGCCTAGACTGATAGAGCCAGCATTAACAAGTTTAAATATAAAGCTTACACTTCTGACTGTATGAGTTACATCAGTGTGTATTCAAAGTTTGATACCAAAATTAACACTAAAGTAAGATTTCGTAAGTGTGACAGCAGAAATCAACCCAAAAAAAAAGTTGAATGTTACTGACAGAAAACAATGAGGAATATGGAGAACAATGAGGAAAAGCCGACAAAATATATTTCATTCTCAGGGTAAACTTTAGGTGAGAAACATAATCATTATTTATTTTCATTATACAGGAGATTATCGAGAACTTCAAGGTGAATGGATCCCTTTCAAAAAGCTTGGCTACCCAACACTGGAGAAGCTTTTCTTAGATGTACCTGGTTTTAAAGTTAAGCAAAGCAATGGAGAGTGGTATGTTGATGCTATAGCCAGCCAAGAAACACAACATATAGCAGCTATGGTGGCACGGCAAAAATCAACCAAGAAAACCACTCCCAAGTTAAATCATATGGTAATTGATATCATTTCGCTTTGCACATTTTATAATGTTTATAATTTTCCAAGATGTATATTCTTTTTTTTAACTGACTTCAAAAAGAGGAAGAGGTTCTCAATTCGACTGAATGTTGCTATTTTTTTATTTATTTTTATGTTAGTTACCTCATTTCTTTGTACTGTGTGAAGCAATTTCGACCATTCTTTATTTGATTGAAAGCTGATGCTTGTCATTTGGTCCCACAAAAATATGGCGAAGATCTGATGAATATCTTCGGATCAGGAGACGGGAACTCCTTAAAATAAAGTAGGATTCCAATGGTTTTTTTGCATTAGGTTGATTATGAAAGTTTAGTTACAGTGAGAGAGGAAAAGGGTGAGGGGGGATGGATGATATAATTAATATACAACTAAATACTAATATCTTTGGCAGCTTTTAATCGATATTAGTGATTTCTTTTTAATTGGAAAGAACGTATTGACAGGTTGATCTCAGGAAGACCACATGAAGATCTGATGATCATGTTCGGATTTGGAGAATAGAACTCTTCAAAATTCAGTGGGATTCCAATGGTTCTTTTTGCATTGGGTACAATATAAAAGCTTAGCTACAGTGGTGGAGGGAAAAGAGGGCAGGGGCGCAGGTAGGGGTGGGGGAGAAAAAAATAATAAACATGAGAATATTCAATTCTCCAATATCCTCGACAGCTTTTAGCCGATTTTAGCTATTTCATTGTCACCGGAAAGAACATATTCCTTGTGGGACCAACTCTTCTTCGTCGAAATGCCTATCAACACTAAAAAGATACAAATAACTACAATTTTTAATAAAAAAATAATAACCGGCTTCATAACATAAAACCACTAAAAAACAAAAAAATCATAAAATTATGAATACCACTGCAAAGCAAAAAATAATATTTATTTCATTGTACTTGTGCATTTTGATTAATTTCCACTATCTTAAATTTTTGATATCATATTGTGTCTAAATATTATTATAAAAAATGGTTGCCTGTAAAGTCGGTTTTACGGGCGAAGATTTTACGTGACAACGTCTTTTTCTCGGTAGAATATTTATAAAACAGTTGTTTAAAGAATGAACAAACACATTCAAAGACAAAGACAGAGACACAAGCATGCGCCGATTCAATGCGCCTAATTCTCTAGTGCTGCGCGCGCGGCAGACCGATCATAGTTGAGTGGGAGAGAGACGCAAGGCATTCGGCGGGCCTCTCTCTCGTTCGGTGACTCATCGTAACGTTACCGGGCGTTACACTTTTTCATAAGTGACTCCCAGCCGCAACCTAATTTAAGACGTTGTCACGTCAAAAGTAAGATTGCAATTTATAAAATCTACAGTGGCCGTTTGTAAATGTTAGAAATTCAAACAGACTAGTCCTTAACATTTTGTTTTAACTTTTGCAAGGGACATTGATCATCTGCCATAAACTTTTATATTAATAAAAACCAATAATTGCATTGTATTGTATCAGCTCATATACGTCCCACTGCAGGGCACGGGCCTACTCTACAATCGAGAGTGCGATTTAGAATGGTCATGCCATATAGTCCACCACGCTGGCCTAGTGCGGGTTGGCGGACTTACATACCATAGAAATTCTTATAAATCGCTATGGTATGCAGGTTTCCTCACGATGTTTTCCTTCACCGTTTTAGTGCGTGGTGATTGACTATCAATACACATATGACTCCGAAAAGTCAGAGGTGTGCCCTGAGATTCGAACCCGCAACCACAGTAAACATATTGGCAGCCGCGTCTAGTCCGTTTACCAATAGGCTACCACGCACTTCGCATCTGCATGAAATCTGCTTTATTCTGAATATTAAATGATATATTGTCTACAATATTCTTGTTTGTTGCGTTGTTGTCATGATGTTGTTAAAATATTTGAAATAGTGTTTCTCTCTTTACATTTTGATTTTTTGGTGCTATTATAATGCCGGCGACACACATAGACACAATATCACTGGTCAACATGAAAATTGCCTTCTACATGAAACTGCCTTACATCTTCAGTACTCGACCCCCTTCATTTAAAAGAACTTAAAATTTAAAGATAGCTCTTATTATTCACTTACGTCATACTAACTTTTTCCCGCGACTTCGTCTGCGTGTTTATGTTATCATAATACGGACGTAAATACATTATATTAAAATGTCATCCCTTATTTCACCCCCTTAGTGCTATTTTTCTAAAAGGAGTTCACGCCATTATTTTTTGTTTAAAATAAGTCGTGAAATACGAATTTTGATATCAATAACTTCAGTGTTTCGATTTTGCATAAAACTCAAGTCTCAACCCCTATTTTAAGTCATTTAGGGTTAATTATAGGAAAAAAAATATGCAGTTACTCTTGTTCCTAGATGAGTAACCTAAGTGTCAAGTTTAA
Source organism: Hyles euphorbiae (assembly GCA_023078785.2). Lineage (NCBI taxonomy): Eukaryota > Metazoa > Arthropoda > Insecta > Lepidoptera > Sphingidae > Hyles > Hyles euphorbiae. The sequence continues at coordinate 10,730,194 of CM041033.1, read as the reverse complement.
TATTTGCAATTTCAACGATTACAATTAATTTATGCATACAACAGTTTTTTACCCTTTTCACCCTCTTAGGGATTGAATTTCCAAAAATCTCTCCTTAATGCTACTCTACATTATAATAGGTACCATTGTGCAAAATTTCATCTTTCTAGCTCTAATAGTTCCGGCTGTGCGTTTATCCTATAGTTCGATTCTGCAAAATTTCAACCCTTATTTTTACCCATTTAGGGTTTATTTTAGAAAAAATAAGTATTTAGTTATATTTAGTTTTTATTGGCTAACTAAACTTCAAAGCTTGAGAATGGTAGCTTTAACGGTTTCGATTTTCCATACAATCGTTTTTTACCCTTTTCACCCCCTTGGGGTTGAATATCCAAAAATCCTTCCTTAGTGCTACCCTACGTCATAATAAAAACTTCTGTGTAAAATTTCACATTTGTAACTCCAGTAGTTTCGGCTGTGCGTTGATTAGATAGTCATAAAATCATCCTACTCTCGCAACACTTCAACCCTTATTTTAACACTTTCAAAGCTAATTCTGGATACACAAAGTATGCAGTTAGTTTTCGTTTAAAATGAGTTTCTTGTAAAGCTGATTACAAAAAAAAAAAAACAAAAAAAAGAGAAATTCTTGAATAGAAAAGGTTAAATACTTCGTTAATATTTTAAAATACTTAGTTTCATGTAAAAAGTTTATTAAATAGTAATGAACATATTTTTATAAATATTATAACTCTTAAGTCATACCGGGTATATCAAGAGTGCTACCGAAAACGAAGTCGGGTGTTAGTATTACTGTCTACAAATACAATGCAACTACAAATTTCGCAAAGAAACGCGACCATAATTTTTAATGATTTTTTAAATATCATGTTTGGACGGTAAATGCATAGTTTTTGCTAAAATAATAATTGGAACTCTATAATGGTTTCTTAGATTTCGCGAATGTTACACATTGAAATAAGACATTGAGATAATACACTAGAGGGGACACTGCAAACAAAATGTTTGTAACAAAATGAAGGGTACATTCTATTTCTGTCTCTGTCACGCCTACGAAGAAACATATCTCCCCTCTCGCTTCAATGTGTACCCATGTGCACGCACCATACGCACAGATTTTGTTCCCGATGTCCGCTCTAGTATAATACCTCAATGAAATAAGACTATTATTTCTTTCAGCTTACGTGGTCCGCCCCGTGACCACGAAAGCTGTAAAGTGATCGAAACGTCGGGAATTCAAAAAATGTAAAAAATTAACTAAATCCGCGATAAAATCCGTAAATAATAGTCTTATTTCAATTTGAACTCTTGTATACCTTAAAGTAATTATAAATAAAAGGATATACACTAGTATTTTAGGAAAAAAATGTATTTACCAAAGTAACAAAAAAAAATATCGCTTTTTTTGCATTATTTTTTGTCGCATTGTGTCTTAAGTCCCTTAAACTACAACCCGGCTTCGTTTTCGGTAGCAGTCTGGATATACCCTGTATTTCAGCACCAGTATTTGCGTATTTGTGCAGAATTTGTTTAAATTAGAATTTGTTTAAGTAATTTGATGTCGGCTTTTCGACCGCACATCAAAGTAGTGTTGAGTAGGACATACAAGAGGCAGTACATTTGTCCCGTACATGACGTCAAAATGTAAGAGCGGCTCAACTTTTTAATTTGTACTACTTCATATTTGGAGTACTACTTGGTCTGTAATGTCATTTCATTGGCTTGAGCCGTGAGGCAAAGTTATGACCCACAAATAAGCGTCAGTACGCCTCACTTCAATTGAAGTGGGACATTGTACTGGTACAGTACAAAAATGAGGCTACTCTTACAACATTTTTTACAAGTCATGTCCTACTCAACACTGCATCAAAGCATTCAAAGTTAAAAAACTATGTGTATCTTGCCACACATGCAGTGTTGCCAACTTTCTACAAAATCTGATGGTTTCTTTGTGGTCGAAAATAGTTTGTAGTGTTTACGGAATTTTCTATTGTTTTGGAAGTTGCCAACCTATTGAATAGATCATCAATCCACTATCATCTCCGGTACATTGTTGATATTTTTATTGAAATAATTATTCATATAGTTTATGTAATTGTAATATCCAAATACACAATATTATGTTAACGGCTTTATTAAGATTTAAGAATACGCTGTGACGTTCAAATAACTGGGAAATATTGCAACAATTTCGAATTTCTGTCAATACTCAAAAGTCATGCGATTCGCGCCACTTTTTCTTAGTGGATTTCGGGTGGTTTTATATGTTGGTTCTGGTGGAAAGCCAGTTTAAATGTTGGAAGCACTGCACACTTGCACAAAGTTCAGTTGTTTCAAGTTAGTCAATTACCAGGCGGATTGCAGAGGAAACATAATATATGTTTATTCGCATTGTTAGCGACAGAATGATAAAAACCCATATGGATGACTAAGGGGGTGCCGCGCCGGGGACCGGCGCCACTTGATACCGGGAGCGCCGCGGAGGAACCGTGCGGGGTCCGCTACGCCGAGCCAGCCGCACGCCGAACTACTACAAACAGTCCACACCGTTCTCCCAGAGTGTTAACACGTTACTTATAATTTTTTGTAATCACTATTACTATTGCTAATAAAATCAAGAAAAAGTCTTGCATTTATATTCAACCCTTACAAATTGGTCCTTCGAGCCGGATTGAATACGCTGCATACCACCAGCAACGTTAATGGTTATTACGCGAAATAACGCGCGTAAGGAACGCGAAAATAACTGCAAAGACGAAGCATCGACCAGCCAGCAGAACTCACCACAGAAGCCAACTACGCAAGCAAAAATGAACGAAACCGGAAGCGTAAAGGCCGAACAACAGCCACTTCAGGTACGCGGAACAACTAGTGCTGAAAGTAGTATATCCAAGAAAACATCTTCATCTGCGCGATCTCAGATAGCCATGCTGAAATTACGTGCCGCAGAAGAAAAAGCCAGAATTCAAATGGAGCTGGTTGACAAAAAATTGGCAATAGAAATAGCTGATTTTCAAGAACAAACTAGTGAACATCAATATGAAAAGACGCATAGTGAAGTGGAGAGGTGGTTAGATAGCAGCCAACCGGAACTGGAGCATTTGCAGCCCGCCCACGACAAAGGTCGCCAAGAGGGCAAGCTGTGCGAATCAGGGACTTTAAACCCTGATACTTGTGATCCAGCTCAGGAATCAGATGCCGCACTTAAGGATCTTACCGCCAACCCTGCTAACGTTACGTCTACAAAAAGGCGACAAAATTGCGACCGACATGAGCTGTGTCATCCAGGTACTTCAGATGGAACAGTTCAGATGCTAGCTAGCGCACTTAAGGACCTTGCCGCCACGTCAGTAAACACTACGTCAAACGCAAAATTATTGAGCCGCATAAGCACGCCGCGAGACCTACCAATATTCTCTGGTGACCCGATGGAATGGCTGCAATTCAAGTATGCGTACGAAGAATCGACGGAAGTGTGCAACTTTAGTACAAAAGAAAATCTCTGGAGAATACGCAAATGTCTTCGTGGACCCGCCAAAGACGCCGTAGCAGCTCTATTGATTAGTGCCACCGATCCGGACAAAATAATGGCAACTTTGGAGCTACGATTTGGAAATGCCGACGTCATTATCTCAAAAATAATACAAGACATTAAAAAGTTATATCCAATGAGTCAAGATTATCACAAGGATATCGTAACATTTTCCATAAAAATACAGAACTTCATATTTTCTGTAAAAGCTGTGAAACGCGACAAGGAATAAATATTGTGTCAATAATACTGACAAAATTACCTGCAGTCCTCATAGCAAAGTGGTCAGACTACAGTTTTCCTTTGATCACCGAGGGGAAGAAATCGCGCATGGAAATATTAGCAGATTTTCTAAATGAAGAAGCAGTGAAAATATCGACAACCGCAAATATTAACATGATAAGTGCCCGGAGTGACTACTACAAAACCAACAACTATAACCGTGCGAACAACTCGGTACTAGTAACTACAGAAGCCACTCACTCAAAGTGTTCATACTGCCACTTATCAGAACATAAATTAACTGACTGCAAACGTTTCAAAAGATCACGACGCATCGAGCGCTGGCGCTACGTTAAGAGTCATAACATTTGCTACAAGTGCCTGCTATCGCGCCACGATCGAGATACATGCCCAGCTACCGCGTGCGATATAGATAACTGTGGAAGACCGCACCATCGCTTGTTACATTCACCCATGTGGAAAAACTCTCGGCCACAAAACAGCGTGAATATCACAGACGTGACCGAAGATGCAACAGTGACAAATATCAATTTGACGCACTGCAAAGTACTTTTGAAAACTGTATCCATCAACATTCACGGTCCTAAGGGTGTGGTGAACACAACGGCGCTTTTAGACGACGGTTCAACAGTTTCATTGATAAGTCACGAGCTTGCGCAACAAATAGGACTCCGTGGACAAAAACAAACAATTCGCGTGAGTGGTGCTTGGAACAATAACACCTTAGATTGCGTCAGCGAAATAGTAGACTTCGGAGTATCAAACAAAGAAGGAACTGTTTTTGACATCCGAGCACGCAGTATCAAAAATCTAAACCTACCAAAACAGGATGTAACGTCAATTGACTTATCGAGTTACGAGTGTTCCATGCCGAATATAACAAAGCTTATTAATGTGAACACATGCAAACCTCAACTATTAATTGGGCAAGACAATTATCACCTGATGATGCCTCTGCAAATAGTAAAAGGAAAAACCGATGGATTGTATATCACACGCACCAAACTAGGCGCTTGTGTACATGGTTGTATACGTGAATCTTTACTTCGCGAACATGCCTCGACCTCCGAATCAGCAACTTACTCCGCTTTGTTACTTAACGATAACCCAAAGATGGAATGCTGTGACAATAATCAGTTATTGAGAAGTCTGGAGGAACAGATACGCTTATCATTCAACATTGATTCCATGGGCGTCAGCATCAAACCTAGACAAAATGCCGAGGATCATCAAGCTATATTACGTCTCAAAAATACAGCCGTACTCAAGAATGGGAGATGGCACGCCGGCCTACCATGGAAGGACATTAATTGCAAAATGCCTAATTCATACCCCGCTGCATCGTTGAGATTGAAAGCTGTTGAGAAAAGGCTGAAGGAAAATAAAAACGTTCAACAGTATGAGTCATTTCTACCCGTCGCCGTGCTCGCCATTCATAAACAACATTATGGAACAACATGGCATTTCATTCCTCCAGTTAGCCCCCACTGGGGTGGAGCTTGGGAGCGACTTATTCGATCAGTCAAGCAGTGCCTGAAAGTTGTGCTGAAAGAAAGAGCGCCGCGAAAAGAGACACTCATCACTCTGTTGACTGAAGTAGAGAAAATGGTCAATAATCGCCCATTAACACAAGTGACAGTCGAGCCTAATACCAACGAAACACCGAACCATTTTTTATTAGGCTCTTCATCCTATGCACCAATAATAGGATCATTTAACATGGCCGATTTGTGTTTGAGAAAACAATGGCGAATATCTCACATGCTTGCCGACATGTTCTGGAGGCGTTGGATTAAGGAAGTGTTGCCTACTATGCTTCCCAGAAAAAGATGGCAACAAGAATCAAACCCACTGCGCATCGGAGATTTGGTGATAGTTGCTGATCCTGATGCACCCAGGAATACATGGCCTAAAGGCGTCATTCAGCGAGTAATGGCTGGAAAAGATGGACGTGTAAGATTAGTTGAAGTAAAAACGGCTTCGAACGTGCTACAACGATCAGCAACCCGCGTCGCTAAAATACCCACTGGTATGGAGTGCTAAATATAGCACTGGGGTGGAGAGTGTTAGCGACAGAATGATAAAAACCCATATGGATGACTAAGGGGGTGCCGCGCCGGGGACCGGCGCCACTTGATACCGGGAGCGCCGCGGAGGAACCGTGCGGGGTCCGCTACGCCGAGCCAGCCGCACGCCGAACTACTACAAACAGTCCACACCGTTCTCCCAGAGTGTTAACACGTTACTTATAATTTTTTGTAATCACTATTACTATTGCTAATAAAACCAAGAAAAAGTCTTGCATTTATATTCAACCCTTACACGCATGATGGTCGAAAGCTGCTTCAAACAGAACAGTGTATATAAAACTTTAAAGGTAAAAGCTATAAAAATAGAAAGGAGAATGCCCATTCATAGTATCGGTAAAATATCATTGATGCTCATACCGATACTTCTTAAAACTAATACCATTTTTTTGTTGGTCATTAAACAATTTCCTATTTTATCCCGAGCGACAGATTTTTTAGACACAAGAGTAATTATCAAATTTTACATGAATGCATTTTGAGCGTTCGGGTTTATTTCGTTTACAAGTGGGAATATTTCAAACGGATTAATAACACGAATGTGTAAATTTAAATATGTAATTGTAGAATAATGACTATTTAAACTGGTATTTTTAATGGTAGGTCTCTCATATGTGAGAGGTCGCCAGGGTAGTTGTAAGCTCTGGACCACCGCAATGTCTATTTATCCTGCCAAACAGCAGTGTAAACGCAATGTTGTGTTCCGTTTTGAAGGACATATGTAGTAGCCAGAGTAACTACTTACTTTAATAATCAATATTAGGCGTATAATGGCGTGCTTAAATGACTAATAATATTGTGTAGTAATCATTTCAAAAGGTAAAATAAAAATAGATCAAATGTAAAAAAATATTTGTGCCATATTTAGTGAGCTTAATGCCCATGTTTATCTTAATTATCCACTTAAAGATTGTTTTCTGTTATGCTTAACTTGTTGAAGATATTGTTTTATAAAAACCGCATGTTCAAGTGGCTAGATTTTTGAAAATCATACTAAACAAAAAACAAGTGACCAAAAATAGAACTGCCAAGGATAAGGCCGTAAAAATATAAATAAACACACATATCTTTAGGTTTGTTAAGAGTTCATAAAATTCATATTTCAAGTGGACCACAATAGCACACCACATGCAAGGCAACTGACGACCGTTAATACTTATGTTATTTGGCACTTACCAATGCTCAGTGCACCTACGCGTTAATACAGTAACGTCCACTTCTTTGATCAGAGTAAATAATATGGTATAGTTTTTCATAGGTATAAAATATTTCATACCATTAAGTGCATGGGATCGGAGCTTAAGTTATGCTGGATGTAAAGCAATTTAAAAGGTGCCTCTTTTTTTAATCACTGTAATGAATATATTTTTTAGTGTAAAATCTACGCCAATCCGCATTAAGTCAGCGCGGTGGATTATATGGCCTAACCATTCTCAAACGTACTCTCGTGTGGGATGTATATGAGGTGATGCCAGTGTTGCTAAGTGAAAAATGCCAAACTACCGTGCCAGCAGACTATATACCGTGTGTCGGAAAAAACACCGTAGTTTTATTTTTTAAGTGCAGTATATTATATTAATACGGTGTAATTAATTTCGGTTTTAGGTATGAAACTTTGAAATGTTGGTGATACTGTATCGATTATCGCTCAGGTTCCTGTTGATTTCCTTACTTCAGTCGGCAAATTACAATACCAGTCTGATATCACTATAACTTTATTAGTGCCATTTATGATCTTATACACAAATTAAGCACCAGTAACCAGCAAGAATATTTTTTCAATAAAAGTAGAGCGATTTCATACCTTGCGAAAAAAAAATACTGTTAAGTTTTATATGTAGGTATAATAATACGACAGTAAAACGCTGCCATAAAATCTTCAAACTTGTGCAAGGACTTCAATCTATAATTAAATGTTTATTTTTTAGAATCGGCTGCCTAAAAAACAAGGATCATGGCGTAAGCCTGCGCCCAACAATTCCTTCAATTACAACAACCAGTACTCTAACCAATTTTACAGATCAAAAGGTGGCACGCCCTACAACAATAATTATAAGGTAATTAAATATTTATATGATATTAGCTTTGACTCCAACCCAGTTTTTAACTTCCATATCACATTTGTTGCTTTTCTATTAAAACAGAGAATATCAATCAATAGGAAATATTATTACTATTTATATATTTTTTGTCTAACGTATCCAATTCGTGTTTAACATTGCCTCATTAGGAACATGTAGCAACCTTATATTAACTGTGCAAATATGACTTAAAAATATGCGCTCGGCAGTGTTGCCAATTTAGCTCTTTTAGAGCTAAATTCAGCTCCTATTTTTTCAATTAATCGGCTCCAAAAAAACAATTTTAGCTCTTTAATTTTAAAATTTTAGCTCCATTCCAATACTTTGCAAATTTTAGGTGTATATCCGAATTTCGTGATGACCAACGAGTAAATTAATAAATAGAGCCATATTTATTTCTTAATACTTAAATGAAGCAAACGAAATAAAAACAATACGGGGCTTCCCCGTAGTTCAAATCATAGACTAAATTTATATATTTTTATATATCTCTCTTATTAATCTAACAAGATATAAAATAATGTTAGGTTTCTCTTTATTAATAATTAAAATTTTAATTTTTAAATTTTCTTTTATTTTATCTCTTTTTTTTCCAAAAATTTTTCGAAGGTGATTTAGCTCTTTAAAAAATTGAGTTGGCAGCACTGGCGCTCGGTAATCGTTAGTATTACAGACAGACCTAAGGATAAGTTCGACGTAGGTTCAAAAATAATCAAAAGTTTTAATTATTTTGACCATAACTTATTGAAAGTTATTACAGAAATTGTGTTAAATTATTGTGTTGTAAATTAATTTAAAGGAAATCAAAACAGAAAAAAATGTTTGAGTAGGGATGCGTACATAAACAATCACAACATGAACGTTAATACGTACTATTATTATGATAATAGAAATATTTTTGATCGCTTATTTTTTTGTATGATTAAAAATATTTCTATTTTAACTTTAGAATATGAAGTCTAACAACAAAACGAACGAAACGAGAAATATTCCTTCGATTTTAAAACAAACAACGAAGCCTTCGAGTAATGATTACTCAGAAAAAGTTGGATCTAAGAATACCAATCCTACACAACCACGAGATATTAATTCACTCTCTGAAGAGGTAAGTAACCCTATGTTATATAATACTTGTAGGCCTGCGACCTGCATAAGCACTGCTAATAAAAGACTACTTGCTTAAAAAATACTCTTAATTATTTTTTTTGTTTCGTTAACTTGCCTAGTAAGAGATACGTGGCGTAATTTATTTGTTGTTAAGCGACTGTTGGTATATTCACAATACAAAAAAATATATAGAACATTTTCCTTTTTAATTAATGCCTTATTCGGATCTGCCAATTCCATAGAAATACTAAATACAATACTCAGAGTGTGGGTAGATATAATTATAAATTTATTTTGCCGTATCTATTTCATAGTTTTTCTTTAGCTGGGACTCCAAGTACTTAATACGTCGACTATAATAAATTGGTTTAAAAATATTTTAAATTCGATCAATATCTGCGATTACCTACGGCAAATACTTGTCGCCATATAGTAATTGATTATTTGCTTTGAAAATTGTGTTTTATTATGATTTTTCAGTTTAAGCATTCCATACGAACGAGTGATAGTGACATTAAGCCTAGTGGTAAAGCATCTGCATCACAGAGGCTCTCGAATTTGCGAGATCGTCTGAGTACTGTCGACCTTATACCTTTACAGCTACCGGCTGCGAATAACGAATGTGTGGTAAGTCAATCGTTTAAATTATTTAATTTGCATGTTCCGAATCCATTTCTGAGGGTCCAGATTATTTTTTATTTTTTATTACTGGTATTAACGCCAGCATTCATTTCAATGAGACTTCGTTTGTTATATACTTTAAGCACCTTATACTCATCATATACGTATTTAAATTTACAATATCAATGATTTATTTAAAAAAGAAAATGCATGCTTAAATTTGAAGTCGTCATATTGGATAGCGATAATATGATGTCTTTTCGTATGTAAACAGTAATCCTTGTGCGTTATGTAGGCCATACATACTACGGTCTAACGGAGAGGTCATCTGTGCAGGTATGCCTGCGCAGGTAGACCGAACATTAGTACCGTGTATGGGAACGTTACGGTGTACCGGAGCGGTCTTCAGTTCTTTTTGCGTTGGCATCAAATGAGGACGACTGTTTCCTTGACGTCATTTACACTGCACGTTTATTACATGTACTCAATGCACAATAATCATGGCACAAAACATAGTTTCTGTTCACTATAGTAGCTCGTAGCAACTTCTGTATCAGCCCATATACGTCCCACTGCAGGGCACGGGCCTACTCTACAATCGAGAATACGATTGAGAGTGGTTAGGCCATATAGTCCACCACGCTGGCCTAGTGCGGGTTGGCGGACTTACATACCATAGAAATTCTTATAAATCGCTATGGTATGCAGGTTTCCTCACGATATTTTACTTCACCGTTTTAGTGCGTGGTGATTGAATTATCAATACACACATGACTCCGAAGTCAGAGGTGTGCCCTGGGATTCGAACCCGCGACCACTGTGAACATGTGGGCAGCCGCGTCTAGTCCGTTTACCAACAGGCCACCACGCACTTTAAGTGTAGCAACTTCACTACAAGAAAATACAATAAAATCTATCGACGCATTACGCAATACTTGTGAACAGAAGTTGTTGTATACAAGCATGGCGGCCCGCGGCGCAGACGCCACCCCAGAACGATAGGCGACCACGGGGTGTGTAAGGTTTGCGCGAGGGGTGCTAATGTCATACAATGGTATAAGCATAGATAGCATAAAGGATCGCAAATGTTTAAAGGGACGTTTATCGGCCATGCTAGAAAACAACTGACGCGACGTGCGCAGGCGGAGTACAGGCACACACGCACAGGTACGTCCTACGGTGTCACTCGAAAGAATTGATTTTCGATTCTGCGCCGGTCGCCTGCACAGGCTCAAAAAACTGCACAGGTCTATTTCCACACACATTTCGGTATACCTGCGCAGGCATACCTGCACAGGTGGACCTTTCCGGTCGACCTTAGCATGTATGGCAGCCATTAGTTAAAGAAGTTCTAACAACATTTTTCCAGTACCTACTTTTTTAAATAAAATTTAACTAGAGATTTACTTAGGTTAATTGAATGTTTTACCGTGAACCGCACTCAATACAAAATTGATATCTAAAATTCTTGCAAAATACTTAATTAAACACAATGTTTGTACTAAATATACGTACAATTACATCGCCTACCAATTATGTTTCGATTCAATAGTTACTTCTTATAACTTGACATGTTCATTGTGGTGCACGCTGTTCGAATTTCGCACAGTCAAATTCGCACATAGTTTATAGCTGATTTGTAGGCATACATATTTTGTTAAGATTTACAAGTTATAAAAACATATATATGACTAGCTGTGCCCGCGACTTCGTCTGCGTGGAGTTTAACAAAAAAGTTAATTAGTTTTTTTAAGTTATTTTTTTAAATAAATGAAATTTTCTAAAACAAATGTAGCCTAAGTTACTCCTTATTATATCAACTACCTGAAAATAAAAGTCCCGTCAAAATCGGTTCAGCCATTTCAGAGATTAGCCGGAACAAACAGACAGAATATAACTTTTCTAAAATAAATGTAGCCTAAGTTACTCCTTGTTATATCAGCTACCTGACAAAAAAACCGTCAAAATCGGTCCAGCCATTTCAGAGATTAGCCGGAACAAACAGACAGACAGACAGATAGACAGACAGCCAGACAGACAAAAATTTTTTAAATATCATTTTCGGCACAGGTATCGTGTATATAACGATATGTAGTAGGACATTTTTTTTTATTTTCAGTCTTAAAACAGACACTTCAATTTTATTTATATGTATAGAATTAGATGTATAGATGATAGACAGTCCTCATGGGTTATTGGTGATAATAGTTTTTGGTGAAAATTGATATGAATATATGCTTGCACGTATTTGTAAATGTTTTCATATGCTTAAACGGCTAGATCCTTTGGATGGAATTCAACGGCTATAAACTACAGTTTTAGATTTTAGTTTGAATGGTATTCTTGCGTATTCCAAGCCGTCACTAATCATATACGATGTAGAAAAGATAACGGTCACCCCAGCACCAGCATTTTTATCAAAATTTTTTGAAATACTGGCGCTCCTTCTATATTATTTTATTATGCCATGCTACATGACAGCCATAACCTAATGTGGACATCACAGTTGTTCATATCTTTGTAACTAAAAAGGTATAATATACATATATTACTACATACATACATAATCGTCACGCCTGTATCCGATAAGGGTAGGCAGAGACTATAGAACGCCACTTTGCTCGATCCTGACATTTTACTTTCGCTTCATCCACTTTCATCAACCTTTTCATGCATTCTCGTCGGTTCAATGAATATTATTATTATTTTAAATAGATAATATATAAATACTCTAAGCATTATATAGAAGGTGTGATGTAATAAGAACGAATTAATACTCCTCGTACGATTACGACAAGTGGTATATTCTTTAGCACTTGGTTTTCCTCCTTTTAATACATAGTATATGTATATAGGACTGAGCAAGCCAGAATTAGACGAGAAAGAATTTTCCAATTGGATGAGACATTTGATTTTAAGATCAATCAAATTTACAAACTGTAACCAAAACTGCATTGATGTTGTTTTTATATTAAAGCAGAGTACTGTTCCTGTGGCGAATGTAATGCCAGTGCATCATTTGGAGCCTCCGCCGGATACTTCGTCATCAGTTCTGAAACTAGAGTGGACTTGTAGAAAACTCGGTCTACCGGCGCCTGTGTACAAGGTGCATAATTTAGGACCGAAACGCGGCCCCGTGTGCTACGACTGCACAGTTAAAGTAAGAACTTAAGTCGCTTGTTTTTAGTAGTTTGCTTGAAGTTGAATTTTATTTGTACAAGTACTAGTGGAATAACCATCACATTGCTTCAATAGTATTAAAAATCTGAACAGTGGTACTCTTGTTGTTGCAAAGTTTTACTACTACGCAACTACCAGTCTCAAATCAATTATACCAATATTTGTGGCATTTTTATGAATAGGTACGCACTAATTACTTTTAAAATGTTTTTATTAAAATTAACACATTTATGTCTGTTATTAATACTTATAGATTTATTTAACATTCACACCGTTGCTTAGTTTATATTAGTGTATATTATATAATAAAGATATGTGTGCGTAAATAACATTTTTTTTGTTAGGTTGGCTCAGCATATTCTGTATCCTCGTACCCAGCTTCGTCGCCGTCGGAGGAATTGGCTAAAGAAGTGGCTGCGAATAAATTATTAGCAAACATAGAGAGTCCAGAAGCTGAGGGCATACCTACATCGTCCAGCAGTAAAGCAATAGCGGGTCTCATTGAACTGGTTTCAGAGCACGAAGCAGGTTTATGGGCCAGCACAGTTCCGCATTTGTACAGGTAACTTCACAAACTCACGATTATTCTCTACTCTTTCTTTAAACTTACATATCTAACTTTTAACACTTTGTTATTTTTTTATTCACTTGTGGTTTTGTGTTACTTTACTGTATGAATTACCATAGTCATAATTATTTATCATCTAATCAGGGTTATTTCGATTACTCTAATCATTAGAATATAGAATTTTAGCAGGAGATTCAAAATCATGAATGTAGTCCATTTATTTTTATAATGATGGTAATCAATGATTTAATTTTTAGAAAACAAATACCTACTTCATAGTTTTGAAAACCTATTTAGTTATCGAATGTATTCGAACAAAGTCTATCTTAAGAACAAAGGCTATATAGTTTATACCTATATAGTATAATTTTTTATTACATAACCACTCACTTGATAATTAGTTAAGTATTGATTAGAATATTTTGAAATAAAAATAATTAACATATTGAGTGTAAGCTTAAATATTTCCCACCAGGCGTTAATTATTATTATTATTCTATTGAGTTCAAAAGATGTCTTAGGAATAACACTGTATATTGATAAAATTGTGAATAAACTGTGCAGCTTGGTAAACTTTGATTTACCAATTAAATCTATTCAGTATTTTTTCAATTAGAAATTCTATGACATATTTTTCTTACTTCACTTCTGCAAACTATTTTTCTATTGTTTTAGGGAGAAATATTCCGAGAATTTACCTAATAACTGGCAGGATTTGGTGGAAAGTTGTCCCCGCATCATTAAAGACAGAGTAGTTAATGGACTATTAGTACTTCTTTCTAATAGAGAGGTATGTTATAAATACTTTGTTACCATGTTACTTAATTTACTGTACTTATAGTTAGGGGCCGTCCATTAATCACGTTATCTTTGATTTAGCATTTTTTTACCCCCCTCTCTTATGTAATGAGATTAAAGACTACCCCTCCTCCCATCCAACAACACGTGTATGTTTTGTACATAGAAATGAATCTAAATGTTTTCGAATATTGTCTTTAAATACGGGTATAAAGTACAAACCCTTTATATTCTGAAATTAATGACCATGACATAATAAAAGAATCGTGTAATCATGCTAAAAATATATTATGTAGCGATTGAATCAAAATTATGTGTCGAAAAAAAAACAGGTAATATCTTACTGGACCACCCCACTCCCCTTGTGATAATTCTCAATTTTATTATTCTCAATTTAAGGTGTTACAATTATGGTTAATTCTATGAATAAGCCCATTTTAGCAGCTTGATGTCTTAAAAAAACTCTTTCCGTCTCACGTTAGCCGGTACAGTACCGTTCATCCCCGGTAATAACAGAAAAATTGGTGTCAGAATCAATAGCAATATAAAATTAAAATGTCATTTAATTATATCTGGATGTGCAGCGGCTTGGCTGGGCGGCCGCTTACTACCTGCGCGGGCTGATAGTCCATCTGCACTCGACTTATGTATGGCGTCCAAAACTCTCATGTTGAAGTGTCCACAGACGGCTGACTCTGTAGTCTTGTATTATTCACATTTTAATCATTTCAGACAGTGAATGTTGCTTTTAAATAAAATTATAATAATAATATTGCTTATGTTCAGGAATCGTTACCGCCACCTGCTGCTGACATTGGTGTCTTTGAAGATACGATTGAGAGCGATTTACCACCGTTGCAATTCCCCGACGAAAATTTCTGGAATGTATTTGTTACCGTAGCGAATTCTACTCTCGAAATTTGGCTTAGAATTGTTGGACCACAATACAGTGTAAGTTTTATTAAATTAAGTCACTTTTTTATTTTATTAGTATTATGATTGATTAGGTGCCTACAATTTCGATAACTAATCTTACCTTTAAGCATATCTAACTTGCCTCGATGTCAAAATGAAGGTTACAGAAAGTAGTTGGTTTTTATTTCATTAGTATTATTATTCACTAGGTACCTACAATTTCTATAATTAATCTTACCTGTAAGTATATATCTAACTAGATTTGATGTCATAATGAAGGTTGCAGAAAGTAGTCGGATACAGGCTGCTTCTACAAGGTCGGTGTGAAAATCCACCATCACAGTGAAGTGGACATTGTTTTGACTGTTACACGTTTAAAATACTATCCATCCGGGAGATGATACATTATACAAGTACATAATTAGTATAGTATTATGTATATATTAAAATCATAAATAAAGCTACAATATAAAACTGTAACGAAATTATGCAATATTGGAGAGTCTGCGCAAGAAGCTTATTCAGGAAGTCATTCAAGATTCGATTTGTTCGTACTTGCGTAATGTTTACTGACTCATTAGTTCTTATCTCGACTGCGAGCCGCGGGGAATCCCTACGTTCTTTTTGTCACTAATGTTATCATACTGGCTAAATTTATTGCTGTCGCGGGGATCTCCGAATAATAATGAATGAATGAAAAACAGAATGGTATAATAAAAAAGATGTACAAAAATGCATATTCAGTCGAAAGGTTTTTTTTTTTTTTTTTACGAGTGTATATTATTATTGTTGGTACGTCACTCAATTAAAATTTCACATGTTTTGTATACTGGGTAGGTACCTCATGTAGCATTAATGTTTGCTATTGATGTTTTAACTCATGTTGGTACGCGGCTCTATGTGAGCGTGTGCTTGTAATAACATCATTATGAAGTGCAGAATTTTATGTCTGATGTTGTCCAAGCAACACGTGTACTTATGCTTTCTAAGCAGAAGCTTAGAAAGTAGAAACTGTAGAAACAGTTAACGATAAAAATATTGGGTAAGTCGTAACTCAGAGAAAATAGGTATTTAGGCGATGAGATAGGCGGTTTGTAGGCTCCCAACCATATATTTTATAATAAAAACAGTTTCCGCCTTATTAAGCTGTATGTGTGTTATTAAGTTGTTGTTTTTAAATCGGAAAACTTGAAATTATCTTTTTTGATATGTGGTTTTAGAAATGAACTTGATTGTACCATTTGTCACACTCACACACGTACTTAAAATAAGCTTGACGCTCAGATGGAGTAGCGCGCCAATATGAGTTGAAGAAGCTATACGCATTTTGATTTCGTAACGCAAATTACTATTTCTAGGACGCGTTTGAGACTCTTTTACCCGAAATGGCTAAATATTACGACTCCTCCGGAACGGCCGTGGATAAGTCCATGATAATCAAAAATGCTTGGTAAGTTGTTTTGTAATTATTTCTGTCTTCGTATTACTAAAATATTACTTATCATTCACATGTTAACGATTGAGGCTTCCGGTTTCTTCAAATAATTCCAAGCATTATTTTCAGGTACGCTGTGAACTTGGAGGATGGCGGTTGGCAGCGCGCAAAGATCCTAGAAATCAACGACGATTCCGCTACAGTGTTCTTAGGAGACCATGGTGATGATGATGTAGTGCCCCTGCACATGATCAAAATTTTGGAGCCTCAGTTCAGAAAATTACCGGCCCAAGTAAGAAACAATATTATACAGGGTATTTCAAGACTGCTACCGAAAACGAAGGCGGGTGGTATTTTAAGCGACTTCAGACACAATGCAACAGAAAATGTTGCTTACAAATGCGTCGATTTTTTTTTTGTTATTTTTTTCGTATGGTCGTATTTGCGTTATATTTTTTTTTTTCTAAAATAATAGTGCATACCCTTTTATTTATAAAGACTAAAGTATAGAAGGGTTTAAATTATCATTTTAGCAAAAACTATGGATTAATTACCCAAAAATAAAAATATTTAAAAAAGGATAAAAAAAATGGCTTATTTCTTTGCAAAATTTTTAGTTGCATTGTGTTTGTAGTCACTAAAACTACCACCAGGGTTCGTTATCGGTAGTAGTCTCGAAATACCCGGTATATAATTGAAATGATTGATAATTGATAAAGTTGTCGTTCGAAGACTGTATGTCCCAGTGCGAATGTGAGGGTAACGGTACGATGCGTAGGCGATCCTGTGCCGGCTGGAGGGCGCGGAGGAGCTGGCGGCGAGCGAGGCGGGCGCGGCGCTGGTGCGGCGGCGCCTGCCCGGCGAGGTACTGGTGGCGGCGCCCGGCCTGCGCACCGACCCCGCCGACCCCGCCGTGGCGCTCGTGCTCTACGACACCTCCACGCCCAGGGACCTCAACCTCAACAAGGAGATCGTGCACGACTTCTGCATCGCCGGAGCCTTCACCATCACTCAGGTACCGACGCGCTCTCTTCGCATAAAATGTTCGAAACTCGTCTCTCTTTTGCTTTTCACTGCGCTGGCCATCCTGAGACATAAGATGTTAAGTTTCAATATGTTCAGTAGTTTCTCTGAGTACTATGTCCTTCAATCCGAAACGCTACAGTGCATTTAAACTGCTTTTTGACGGGAGAAATAGACATTACGGTGGTACCCACCCCAGGCAGCCTCTCACACATGAGAGATCCGCCACAAGTAGCAGTGTTTCGAGTGCAGTGGGTGTCGAACGCAAAGGAGGTGGTGTTGAGCGGAGTGATGCGTTGCAGAAGCCGTGCGAGGTGGAGGTGGGGTGCGTGACGGAGGAGGGGCGCGTGTGGGTGTCGCGCGCGGGCGGCGCGGGCGTGGTGCGCGCGGCGCTGGCGCTGCTGACGGCGGGCCCGTACCGCCGCCCGCTGCCCGCCGCGCCGCAGGCCCCCGCGCCCAACCACTCCACGCTCTACATCGTGCGCACGCTCGCCGGAGACTGGTACACCACTACACACTACACACTACACACTACACACTACACACTACACACTACACACTACACACTACACACTACACACTACACACTACAGCACATTATCTACTAACTAAAACTAAGTCGATCTCTATCAGCCCATATACGTCGCTTTACAGGGCACGGGCCTCCTTTACGATCGAGAGTACGATAAAGTGTAGGTCATATATTATGTTGTCCACCACACTGGTCTAGCGCAGGTTGGCGGCCTTAAATACCATAAAATCAAAACAAATCGCCCTTTTAGTTAAGCTGCCCATTTCGCTAACATAAGTCTACGGATTGACAATTGAATCGCGACCACTGTGAACTAACATGTTGCCAGCCGCATCAGGTCTACGATCCGAAACCAAAGTCGAATATTCGAACATTGTACATAAACTTGCGAATTTGCCTACTATCTATCTAATTATAAAAGTTCCATTTGACATATCTCAAAATTGTGAAAAAGGGATGATGTCAAATAAATCGGTTAGTACAATATCCTATTATTAACGAGATATCGATACCATTTGTTTGTATTTCTTAATCGATTACACTTTATATTTAACATTATTTCGTTTTTTATGTACATCTTTAACCTAATGAGACATCCACAATTGCATAAGTCACTTTAGTATTAAGAAACAAAAGCAATGATTTCTTTATTACTAGCGACCCGGCCCACTGAGTCGAAATGGCAATTTTTGTGACACGATTTTTTTCGGAATTTCCAATTTATTTTGATGCCAACGGTTCGATATTATCAATCCTTACAATATTCATTCTTTGTACATTTTCGTTTAACCTTATAATTTTGGCTAAAAAAATATTTTAGATTTTTACGAAATCCTGCTAGATGCTGCGTTGAAACCTTATTTTTCTGAATCTTCGAATATCCATAGCATAGTAGAACAGATTCTACTATGCTATGGATATTCGAACGTCTGTATCGACCTGCAATTTTTTCAGTTATGCAGTTCGAAAGAAAAGATAAAAATCAAAATTTCCTACAACTCTTTTTACGATTATCTTCAGTAAGTTTGACACAAATAAAATAAATTAATCCAATAAATTAACAAATACCAAGTAAAACTTGTATATGTACCGTGCCAGATTTATAATACGAAGGATACAATTGAAAGCCTTTTTCACTTGCTGATTCTCTTAGGTTTATATATTGTAACTTCAACAAATTTAGGGAAACAAGTAGCGCCAGCGCTTTATCAGCAGTGTATGGAACGACGCTGGCCTAGTGCGGGTTGGCGGACTTACATACCATAGAAATTCTTATAAATCGCTATGGTATGCAGGTTTCCTCACGATGTTTTCCTTCACCGTTTTAGCGCGTGGTGATTGATTATCAATACACACATGACTCCGAAAAGTCAGAGGTCTGCCCTGGGATTCGAACCCGCGACCACCGTGAACATGTGGGCAGCCGCGTCTCAGCAGTCCGTTTACCAACAGGCCACCACATACACAAAATTATTGTTAAATTATTAAATTGTTAAATTATTGCCTTTTATTAAAATTATTATTACATTATTTACTGATGGTTGTTCGGTGATAGTATGCTTGTTATTAGCTGATAATACAGTACTTTTTAAAATTAGAAAACAACTGGATTAAAATTGCTCGATTATTTCTATATTTTTACCGATTATGCGTATACAAATCCGTTTGCATAGTCTCAACTCTACACATGGAAGACCTAACGAAGTGACTTTGTAATGACGTCTAGTAAAAAAGTATGTTGTTTAAAATGGTTGTTTTGCTTTATTTAAAGGATTTATATTTAAATTTAGTTATTATGGATTGTAAATCCTGTAATAAAATAAGAATAGCTACATAATTCTATGGTTTTACGGAAAGTTTTATTGAAATTGTGTGAGTTACGTCTTCACAAAGTTATTTATGATAAAAGTATGAAATGTCAATGAGATTTTTTGAATTAGAAATGGTATAACTATTCCACAAAATGTTAGAATCCTCCCTCGTACGTCGTAACCATAGACTAAGTTCGGAGTTAGATATTATTTATTATATACGGAATGGTATTGCTTTTTAAAAGAGAGAATACTTATAGCTTACTTCGGATTTCGAACGTCGAATATTGGAGTTTCGTTTCGGATCACAGATTAACCCCCATGACCCATTACCAGCAGACCACCACGCACTTCTAAGCTCCAAATAAATCAATCACAACAAATATTATGAGTACTCAGCTTTCCGTATAGTTGATTGTGGGATGTTAATGAAGATTTGACTTTGACTTTGACAAGTAAAAGTAATATCTGCATTACTTTTTTATTGTTTGAATCGTAATCCAATTTAGCAAGAAATATGGTTATTTATACAGGGTGCGATGCACGATCATTAGCGGATTGGACGGTGAAGGCACTGTGAGGACGCAGCTGGTGGACAGCGGGCTCATTCTTCGCGCTCCCCTCTCATCGTTGGTACCTCTCCAGGCATTCTCGCCGGCGCTAAACGCCTACCCACATCAGGTGACTATTCAAATATACACTGAGTTAATTGTATGGTAAGTCCAACAAAAATATAATAGTTTTTGACAAACCAAACTACAGCCTTCGCTGCTCAGACACGGTGAACATATTGTTCTCCGTTATTTATTTTTATTTTTGTGGAAGTATTACGTCATATATAGACAAAAATAAAATTTGTCACTTCATATAAATTTAAATCTGTACTGAACGTGAATAACAAACGGCTATACTGTTCACAGCGGAACTCCTTAATTGCAAACAATGATGTGATGTGTAATTTGAGTAGGGAACTGAATTTGTTTGAAGATAGATTATATTTGTTGTATATGTAGGTATGATTACAAGTGTGACGTGCTGCGTAAACGCACCCGTCTAATGTCAACTGTTCCCGCGAATAAATCAGTACGTTACAAGCAAGCGTTGTTTCATTGTGTCCCGTATTAAATATATAACAGTGGCGACGAGTACCCATGCGATTACAAACAAAATGACAACTTTTGGAATATTGTCGCCATTTGATCATTCCGCACAAGAATGGAAGGCTTATAAAAGCAGATTGTCGCAATGGTTTATCGCGAACGACATCGATGACAAATCCGATGCGGCGGGTAAGAAAAGACGAGCAATCTTGCTGAGCGCACTCACTGAAGCCACCTACAAATTGGCGTCGGACCTCGCTATACCTAAGGATTTGCAAGACGTGCCATATGAAGATATCATTAAGACGTTAATTCAATACGTGTTACAGGGTTGGCCAAAGAAAGTCAATTCTGGGAATAGGTCTTAGTAGCCTGACATTACTTCTTGACGGAAACACATCCTCTGGGGGTGATGGCAACGATGAAAATGAATCTACGCTCTCCGATGATTCTAGAGCTGGCTCCTCTCCCCTGACAGGTGATGGGTCGGGCACTGCGCATACCTCCTGTTCACTTTCATCGAAGCTGTCTCCACCCAAATAGTCATAACTATGTGCTTCATTGTCACCGCAGTACAAAACAATTTGATTTTTATGTTTTTTCACTAATGTTGTTTGCACTATATCTTTAATTAAATACAATACCTTTCCCAATCTTTTTACAATAATACCTTTGCGCCAAATGAACTTATTATTATTTACATATTTTTTATAACATACTTTATCGTTTATATTGTAACACTTTATTTTTACCGCCATAATATTTACTCTGCGAGCACTGTTGTTGTTTCACACGATCAGTAAGAGTTGTGAATGAAGACATGGCCGATTGTAAAGACTTTGGTTTAATTAAATCCAAACGTGACCTTAGATTTTCGCCGTATACCATCTGGGCCGGTGAAAATCCCGTGACAGAATGTACTGAATTGCGATAATGAAATAAGTATTTTAGTAAATTTAATTTGCTGTATTTTTTATTATCTTTTGACAGCAAGCTGGATCGTAAACCTTTCTTAATTATTTTGACATAGCTTTCTGCTTGTCCATTACTCGCCGGGTGGTAAGGCGGCGATGTCATGTGTGTTATACCATTAAGTAAACAATATTGTTGAAATTCTCGTGATGTGAAAGCTAACCCATTGTCACTGACTACAGTCCTTGGTATCCCAAAGCGAGACATAAATTCGCAAAGCTTTTCAATTACGACACTCGAAGCGTAAGAATTGGATGTATCATATACCTCCACCCATTTAGAGTATGGTGAAAACAAAGGCAGAGGCGCGTTCTCGATTTTGGTTTCCGGGCATAAATGAAGCAATAGAAAAAATGATAGGCGCATGCAACATTTGCATTCAACTGAGGAGTACACCGCCACGTGCGCCGCTCGCAACATGGAAATTTCCCATCAAACCTTTCCATAGACTACATCTTGATTTTTTAGGGCCGGTTGACAATCGAACATACTTAATAATTGTAGACGCGGGACTTACATTGCGAAAAGATAAGTGTGAGTTTTTTAAGGACGAGATTAATTACCTAGGGTATGTCATTAATAAAGATGGCTTAAAAAAATCACCCGACAAAGTGAAAGCAATTATAAATGCGCCGCTCCCGGACAATTTAAACAAGTTACAATCATTTCTGGGACTTGTTAATTACTACCGAAATTTCGTCCCCAATGCATCCAGTGTCTTAAGCCCTTTATATGATCTATTAAAAAAGGGGGTTAAATGGACATGGAATAAGTGCCATAATGATGCATTCTGTCAAATTAAAGAATTATTAGCGTCTGATAAAGTTCTTACACACTACAATGCCCAGTCAAAGTTAATTTTAACTGTTGACGCGTCTCCAAATGGACTAGGGCAGTGTTGTCGCAAGTGGGTGAAGATGGTGTCGAAAGGCCAATATCATTCGCATCGCGTACATTAAATTCGGCAGAAAAACGCTATGCACAAATACAAAAAGAGGCCACGGCGATAATTTTTGGTGTGAAACGATTCCACCAATATTTGTACGGCCGGGCAAACCCTTTTATTTTGCGAACTGACCATAAGCCACTTGTAACAATTTTTGGACCTTATCGAGGTATACCTGACGTATCGGCAAACAGATTGCAAAGATACGCTATTTTTCTGAGTGCATACAATTACGTCATCGAATACATTCGTAGTGCCGATAATTGTGCGGATTATTTGTCTCGCGCGAGCCTACCGGACGCGGGCGACGACGCGAGGGGGCGAGGAGATGCGCATGCGCCGGGCGCCTCGACCGCCGGGGTCGACGATCGCGCAACATACGTTAATTTTGTTTTTGAGGGAATAATGCCGATTACCTTAGATCAGTTACGCGAATATACGCTTAAAGATGCCACTTTGGATAAAGTTATTCAATACGTGTTACAGGGTTGGCCAAAGAAAGTCAATATTTGTGGTTGAAACCCTATCATAAATGTAGAACACAGTTGGCATATGAAAACGGATGTCTTATGAAAAGTCATAAAGTAGTCATACCCCAAGCTTTGCAGGCGACTATATTAAAAGAATTGACTATAAAGAATAGTACTATTGTATGTAACCCGCTAAAAGGGGGAGATGTTGTATATGTAGGTATGATTACAAGTGTGACGTGCTGCGTAAACGCACCCGTCTAATGTCAACTGTTCCCGCGAATAAATCAGTACGTTACAAGCAAGCGTTGTTTCATTGTGTCCCGTATTAAATATATAACAATATTTATGTAGGTTTGTGAAAGTAGAGTTTCATTGGGTTTACGAACTCATTTTTCATTTCCTTGTTTTTTTCTTCCATTTCTGTATCTGTATCAGCCCATATTCGTCGCACTGCAGGGCACGGGGTACGATTGTAGAGAAGGCCCGTGCCCTACAGTGGGAGGTATATGAGTTCATACAGATATTTGGATTTAATAATTTATTTGTAGTACCCAGTTGTACATGACATGACAAATTGTGATTAAATATCCACACAAAAACACAGAACGCGATACGTGGTATTCTCTAGCACCTCTCTCTAATTTTTATGTATCTTGTACGTGTTTTTTTTGGTTTCAAGGCTTTATAGGCCCAGATGCTAATGATCAGTTAAGCAATGACGATGCCGATCTATCACTTACGTACGTGAACCGATGCATTTCATCACTACAATAGCGAAAGTCGTAAGCATCAAAAGGAGATTGCTCATTCATGGTACTGTTAAAAATATCGTTGAACCCGATACTCATACTGTTTCAAATTCATTATAGCGTTTTTTATGGTTTGTCCTAAAACGTTCTATCCTGGGCAACAAATTGTTATAAATAAAGTAATTATCATCACATTTTGCTCACAACGCTGAAATTAAAAAATAATTTTCATTCGACTTCAAGTTAATTTATCCAAGAACTCCGGGCCTGGGTCGCAATTATGTTTATATTTATTGAAATATATATTTCTCTATTCGAAAAGAAGGTTTCATTCACACACCCACAATCTTCACACAAATCTTCGCACCGATAGTAAGTTTCATGGTAGAATGGGCATTCACCTTTGTTGCGCGCACCCGTGTGTGAGTGTGTAATGGTGTGCGTGTGTGTGTGTGCAGGCGATGCAGGTGCGGCTGGGCTCGGCGGAGCGCGCGGCGGCGGGCATGGTGTCGCGGCTGCGCGAGCTGCTGCTGGGCGTGCCCGTGTTGTGCCGCGCGCTCGCGTCGCCCGCCGCCACCCCGCACGCACCGCCCAACGTCGAGCTGTTCGTGCGCACCGCGCCGCAGAACATGCTCGCCTCGGTCAACAATGCTATCATCATGGAGTACGATAACCTCACGCAGTTAGTATCATTTTCCGCCGGTATGACCCGATCAAATCTTTGTTTTATCTTAAGCTTTCTGAATTTTAAGGAAAAAATTTACCCGATATAATATATTACGTGTTTTATTTCTAATACTGTAATACACGTGTAAAAGTAAAGATTCAAGCTTTGCACTTATAAATCCAATCTACGACTCACCGTAAATTTCCACAGCGGCAAATTAAAGGAGGAACACAAAGAGCCGACTAACCACGTGGAGGCTCTGCATCGCAAGAAGGAGCGCATATTCCGCAGCTCCGCGAGCGACGAGCGCGCCGCGCCCGCGCTGCCGCCGCCCGCGCTGCCCGACCTGCACCAGTGCTTCGACGTGTACATCGCCATGGCCGCCAACCCGTGGAACTTCGTCGTCAGTACACGCACCCTACTATATTGACACGCCACGACACACGACGCGACCGACGTGTTTAGTCAAATCAAATCCTTATATTATAAAAGATCAGAACCATACTATAAAATAGAAAGAATAAATTACAGAGAAGTAAGAAATTATAGAGGAATTGTACTTTGATTTGATTTATCACGTTTCGCGTCGGATTTGGTCGCGTGGCGTTTTAGTAGTATGTTTACGACCCTATTCACCCTTCGTTTGCTACTTATCCTTAACTATACTAATGTTATGTACCTGAATAAGGGCTTGTGACAGTTGTTTATTTGTTTTTACCCATATCCACATTTAAATTTTGTCTGTGATATTTAAAAATTACATAGATAACTTTTCATCCATGAAATAGATACTGTTCCGGGCCATAGAAAAACTACTATTGCATGATATAGCGAAAAAATCGGCATAAACCTGTGATTACCAATATAAATTGCAAAATAATGCCTGAATGATAGAAATAATTGTCGGTGTTCTTATGCGCTTAGAAGAAAGTTTTAAATGTCGAAATATCTCTTTTCTAGTGTATTTCTATAATATAATGAACTTTCTCAGGTGCAACCGAACAGTACGAGACCAACTCTGCAAACGATGATGGCAACATTGCAGACTGAGTGCCCTAAAATGTCTGAACTCGACGCTCCTACGAAACCTGTTAATGGAGAATTGTACACTGCGTTCTATGACAAAGATTCATCCTGGTATAGGTGGGTCTTAAGAATATTATTATTGAAGGTTCCACAATCAGATTAAAGCAACGACCAGTAATTGCAATGCACTTAATACTGAAGTGTCCCCATTCTTATTATCCCACTGTCGAGAAAAGGTCTCTTCTTTGTTTCTCTTCTATTCACAAGACAACTACAACATCTTAACAACTATTACATCCCAAAACATTCGAAAATAATGTCAGAGAGTCCACGAACTCCGTTAGCTCATAGTAGTTAAATAATTGCGGTCGAGTGTCGACCGTTATAGTACTGGTTACTATTATAAAGATAATAAAGGACAAGGCGCATTTCAGCCCATCGGCCAATAACGATGAGCTATGATAACATGAGCTACGATAACATATGACATTAATAAGGTTTTTTTCGAATGCTACAACTTCTTTGGAAAATATTACAAATTAACTGTATGTACACTTATGCGCCTTCTCTACATATTTAATTATGATTTATTAATATTTTTTAAACAACGAGCTTATGTCTGTTATTCTTAGTCTACTATTGATTGTTTCCAGGGTGATAATAGCAGGTGTAGTATCGACCGAGATGGTGTCGGTGTATTTCTGTGATTACGGTGATCTAGCGCTGTTTGCATCCAAGGATCTGCGGCCGGTGCCGGCGGGCGCGCCGCTGGCTCGCTCGCTGCCTCCGCAGGCGATCAAAGCCCGGCTTTTTGGTTAGTTTATAATTATTTATTTAATATAACATTCGATTTTTAAAATTTATAGTTATGCAACTCCTTTGATTTTTCTGCAACACCCAGAAGTTGACTGGGTGGGAATGCCTCAGGCATTATGTGCGTTTTAATACTTTGTATATAAAGCATTAATTTACAAATAAATTCTTACCTTCAATCCATAAAGTTCAGAAATCAAATATTAACGGGTAATTCATACACAGTTTTAAAACCTTACACTTAACGAATGTTTTGTCCCTTTCCAACGAGTTTTGAATTCAGTTTGAGTGAAGAAGAAAAAACATTCTATAACTAAAATAAGTTTTAAAACGGTGTACGAATGAGGCTTTTGAAGTTTAAACTACTTAGTATTTGATTATGAAAAGTAACTTTTATTGACAGCTTCTGTTGCACAGGTGGTCAGGCGCCGCATGTGAAACGAGAAGCCGCGGGTTGAATAAGGCAATTAGTTAAAAAAAAAAATGTCATTAGTAGTAAAATAACATTCATGAATAAGTGTCAGTTTTCAATATGTGCAGTATTTACTCTGGCTAGTGGCTACAATGTCCTTCAAAGTTCAAACCGGAAGACAACATTGCGCTTACACTGCTGTTTAGCGGGAGAAATAGACTTGTGGTAGCTACCCAGATGGCCTCTCACAAGTGAGAAATCTGCCACCAGTAAAAATATTAAAATTATTGACAGGTGTGTGGCCTCTTCACCAAGACTGGACTGTAGAAGACTGCATTAGATTTCAAGAATTGTGTGTGGAGCAGCAGTTTGTGGGTATTTGTAAAGAAGTTGGCAAAGATCCGCTAAACCCGAGCGAACCCTTGCTTACACTAGACCTTATTGATACTTCAACTGAAGAAGATGTCTATCTCAACAAGCAGCTCGTATCTGAAGGCAGGGCACGTCTTACTCCAACTTCCTAAGTATTTCATAATTACTTTTATTATGCTGCTATATTTATTACTTAAAAAAATAAATAACCTGAATGTAACAACACAACGAAATTATTTTAATCGCTGTATTACTTTCGTGTTATTTTTATCAATAGTGGAATTTCAGGTATATGATGAAAATTGATTATAGATACCAAATTTAATGTTAAATACATATCCTTTATTTTCCGTCCAACATCTTCATCTCAAAACTTATCAGTGTATTGTTACATTCAGCACAAAAAAAAAAACACTATGTTAACCTCTTGTTATGTGTTATTGATGTTATTTACCAACAAAAATATTTTAAAACCATGTGATGATTTAAAGTCAGTTTGTGAATTCCAAAAATACTCTGAATAATTTTTATAAAGACATTGTTTAATCTTCGGAAATGACCCTATTACGAATGTATCCCTCACTTTTCCGAATATGCTTAATCATTTGACTTTTTTAATGCAAGTGTCATGATACCAGTCGTCTATCTTTTATATGGTAGTCTTACTATGTTATATTTTTGATTTGAACAACAAAATTTCCGTGTTTTGAAGTGGGGATCAGACGTAATGGGTGTGTTCTAAAGTTATATAGATTTAAGACCATATATTCCAAGTATATCAATAGATTAGTAGTTTATCGATTGTAATGAGCATGTGATAAATCACGTAGAGCGATATGAGTAAGTACACATGATCCAAGCCACATAATGTGTTATTAATGGTAGCCAATGTATTAAAAAGTAAGCATAATCGGTAATTAAATACAGTGGCCATTACACTTAGATTTTTAAAACACAGGCATCTAGCAATGAATGTCTAAAAAACTCAGCATATTTTGTGAAGAAATGCATCAGTTAGAGATCTGTGCAACACATAAAAATACTATAGATTTTTAAAATATCTTTGTTTTGTACTATTCGTATTTAATGTTAGGCATTGATGCAGCTTTCACTACTCATATTTGTCAAAACATTTACCATTGGTTCAATAGCGTATGTTACAAGTATAATAAATATAATCTCAATATCAGCATGCACATGAAAAATAAAACTCATACTATCCAACTGGTGTTTTTTTTTTCTACCTTATTAGAACTACAGATATCCTCGGTGGCGCAGTTGGTTAGACGCCAGCTCTGAAACGAGAGGTCGCGGGATCGATCCCCGCACCGAAACAAATATTTGGGTATATGTTTCGTTTGTGAGACCGAAATATCTCTCGTGGAGTATCAGAATACCCACGACACAAGAGACTCGATTTTAGTGTGGGGTCAGGACGGTGTATGTGACTGTTGGGTGTATTTATTTATATTTTTTATCACAGTAGCGCATATATTATAATGCTTATGTTTTACTATAATATTAATATTTTAGGTGCAGTAATTGTCGGCGAATGACGCCAATAAAACCTGAAGTCGCGTGGAATTTATCATGACATTTTAACCTTGATTCGATTTTAATAAGACCGACCCGGATGTTTGTAAAAATAAAAAGTATTTCTTTCTTTTGGGACCATAAAAAATCCCTTCATTTAAATTCAGTAAGTATTATTTTTTCTAACACCCAGTTTGGAAAGCGGTTTTAGATAAGAACTGGCAAGGAACTCCAATGCTGCAGTGAATACACGCGAACAGAAATACTCTATAAAAATAGAATTAGAAATTGCGGTTCATTATGACTGTTTATTATAGCATGCTCGGTATTAGAAGTTGAAAAGTTAACTGGTGCATTAACTGTATCTTAGAACTTTTGGGAGCAATAAAATTGTTTAGGAAATGATATCAGTACAGCGGTCACATTGAGTTTATAAAGGAGAATGCCCATTTTACTATGAAACTTAAGGTGCGAAGATTGTTGTCCCTCGATGAAACCTACTTTTTTGTGTACCTAGGGAAAAATATATATTTTCAATAAGTTTTTGGAGAAATTAACTTGAAATCCAATGAATAATATTTTTTTCCAAGAACAAAATGTTAAATGTGATAATTTTTTTATTTTTTAAGAATCTGTCGCCGGGATAAAACAGGAAAACGTTTAAGGACAAACCGTAAAAAATACTATAATGAACTCTAAGCAGTATCGGTAGCGAGATCAACGATATACATATTTCACCGATACTATGAATGGGCATGCTCCTTTGGTATATGTATTAGAGATGAAACGGATATCCGGTAACTATCCGGTATCCGGCCTATTTTCACTATCCGCCCGGATACCGGATAGTAGCGCACTATCCGGCCGAATACCGAATAATAAAATAAATAAATATATATATCACTAGATGTTGAATTCTTTACGTTCTAAACTTGTCTATATCGCGCTTTTCCGTGAGAATACATTTTTTTCTTTATGCCTTTATCCTTTCTCATTGTCTCATCTATCTCTGTATCAAATTTCATCAAAATCGATTCAGTAGTTTAGGGGTGATTACACTCGAACGCCCCCGAGTTGTGCCGATCATGCCAAACGCGTCCGAATATTTCCAATCATAATCGCGCGTACATATTCAAATCAAATTGTAACGCTATAAGCGGCCGAATATCCGGTAGCCGGATAACCGGCGCTCCGGCCTCGTAGCTAGCCGAATATCCGGTATCCGGCCAAATCACTATCCGTTTCATCGCTAATATGTATAGAGCTGATACGCAACGCATAAATTGAAATATGTATATTTGCAACTTTTTCAAACCTTTGAGTTGAAAGAGTAGACCTAATCCCACACAAAAATAGATAGATAAGTGCCCTTGTGCTTTACTTGGCTTGTCTCGGCAGGGGCACTGCCATGCCCAAAGATAAGGGTGACAGTACCATTGAGTTTAAATATAAAACAGTATGAAGTAATAAGTGTCTGATGATGTGTGTGGACGAAAACAGATTGAGCAGCAAGTGTGTTCTAAGAATTTGTGAAACTACATAATTATATGTGATGAATGTAAATGTGGGCTCAGGACTATGTGAGTGTTAATGCTGGTAGCATTCATTTTTGACAATAGTATTTAAGTTAATACAAGACGCATTGTTTTTTATATTAAGAAATTTATTATAACTTATAATTTATTTAGCTGTAATTATAATTGTCTATTTTATTATTTACGGAGTTCTTCTGTTGATATTCCATATTTCTTTTTAAGTGTATCCAATTCTTCTTGTTTCTTATCAATATCCATGCCCTTGAATGCCTTGTTAGACCTATAATACAATACAACTAAATATCTGTTGCATACATTAAAACCCGACAAATGGTCACAAGCATTTTTGGCATCAAATATGTCTTCATATACAACAAATGCAGTTCCTCTGGTTTCTGGTGTATTACCCCTGGAAATATAAACCTTTAATAAGTTACAAGAAGAAGGTACTACACAGCATTTTTACTGTGATAGCCAAGTAATATAATATTTTTATGCATAGAGCAGTGTAATTTAGGGTATGAGTTTAAACAAAATTATTCACCAGTTCTAGGATGTTCTTGTAAGTTTATCTATTACTAATGCACACTATTGCTTGGACATAACTTACTCTAAGGTATTAAGAAATACATAATTGACAAATTTGATTTATTATCTATAATCTACATCTAAATTAAAATAACTTCTACCAGTTTTATAATAATTAAACAAAGTGTAACATATAACAAAAAATATACATAGTATATTACTTACACTCTTATTTGTCTTATCGCACCATATTTTCCAAATATATCATACATTTCCTCTGCTGAGATTTTGTAGGGTAAATTTCTGATATACAGTATTCTGTTAACTTCCGGCGGTAATCTCACCTATAATGAAAATGTTATTATTATAAAACTACATAGAAAACTTTATAACTTCCAGCAAGTAGGAAATTGTATGGTCAATCAAGTGATAATCATGGTCTGCCATAATTATAGTAATATTATGTATATCAGCCCATATGGGCCGATAGTAGTGGGATGTATATACAACCCACTACAGGGCATGGGCCTCCTCTACAACTAAAAGAACAAAGGTAAGGTCCAAAGGTCTGGGATTTTGAAATATGTTTTCATATTAAAACTGAAATGGCTTCCTGTAGTACGAATTGACAGCCATTGTTTAGACCTGACCATATTGAACTTACAGTTAGTACTATGACCAAATGTTCTATGAATAGAACATTATCATTTTACATCACACATCAACTTTGTACTTTTAGAAGGACATTCGGGCATAATTTTGTCACATAAATAGTAATACCCAGGACTTACAGATGATTGCCACTTTGTTCTTTGGAAAGTTACCCAGGACTTAAGAGGCTAGTCATAGTCATACAATTGTCGTTGCACAACTATAATTAAATGAAATGTATTACCCTCTCGTAGCATGTAGAGCAAAGTGGTAAACTTTCTTTGTGCTTTAATGCTAAGGAACTACACATTTGTTTACATTACAACTTGGTAATGTTATGTCTTGTTCAATTTAAATCAACTGAAGCCTATTTTGGCCTATAATATATACGTTTCCGATAATGACTGAGTATAACGTATACTCTGGTTGATAATATCAGGAAACTTGACCGTATCATGGGCAGTCTATATCAAAAATATACTTACATTGGCTCGTCTTTGAAGTGCTAATGCCATAGTTTATAAAGTACTTAAAACTCCGTTGCAACCTAGTACACTTAAACTATCAACTACTATATTTATTAATAAACCAACGCGAGAATAGGAGTAATGATACAGTGTATAACAATTCGTATATAATTACAATCACAGACCAATTAGAAACAGACGGATAACTGGCCTATATAATCTTTAGCCATAGCCGCTCATTCTTTCGATCACGAATGTCAGTTGACAGATTATCAAGATTATTCTTTTTTAATATAAATAAGGAATACAGGCAAAGGCAGTTGTATTCAGTCTTGCGCGTGGCTGCATAGGATATTTTTTTTCGTTTTTATTATTTTGTTAAGTCTCTATGAGTCACATTAAAGTGATCCAAAGAAACTTAACAAAATAATAAAGTGTAACTTTTTAGATGAAAAATCTATAGATTGTGAATAAAACACTTAAAAATATTTATTAAATGATTTATTTTTAATGGTTTTTTGTACTTAAATAATACATATTTTTGCTGAAATTTATGTAACATAGTAATTTTCGTTACTCTAGAAATGTCAATACTCTGTACAACGAATAATTAAAGAAAAAATATTTTTACATGTTATTCTAGATTTCACTTACCAGTTATTTTTTTATTTTATTTTATCTTACAATTTTAAGAAAGCTTACAGACTAATTACCTACAGACATAAATATTTAAATCTTAAGTGTGTTACGAATTTGCCAATAACAAGCTTTCAAATAATAGATACTAAGATACTGTAGTGTCTACATAATGTGTACCGATTTATAAATGCTAGCTATTATAAGTTATTTTAATTTAAGGAATGAACTACTTTTTCTATGAGACAGATAGAGATATTAATTAAATTATTGACAAAGAAAAGAAAACAAAACCAAAAGTAACAATCAAACATTACAATATATAATGTTTAAATATACATTTTGAGTTACACAAGGTGTACTTTTTGACCTTTCATTATTAAGTTTCAAAAAGCATATTGCTCATTTTGTGTTTTACTACCCATGTACTAGTGCAAAACAAATCAAAATCAAAATGGCATGACACCTCATTAAATTTACTGGCACTACGTAACAAAAAAGCATTGCGTCTATAATTGGTAGTTGCAAATGGTACGTACAATAATGACCGTTGTCTCAGCGTAGTTGAATGAGCATGGATAAATATTCGCTGGGTGCGCGACGACAGCGCTAACTAGCGGTTGCAACTACGGTGGCCTCCGAAATGCCAAATGCCCGGCTGTCATTACGACGAGTTATTTACAAACGAACAATTTTAATTTTATATTGTAATTTACATTTAATCCAATAAATATTCTAAATCTATATAAGGTAAGTATTTTTTATTTTTCGTCTAAAATGGCACAATCAATAGATTTCGCTTAGTACATTACGGGTTTTTCATGGCTGTCGTCATGAGAAGTAAGTAAAGAAATAAGCAAATTTCATCGAATAATGCATTTCATATAAATAGCAGACGATTATTTATGAGCGCTTGTGCTCTCAATAATCCATCCTTTTATGTATTTTCAGTTAAACATGGCCAAATTAATCATAAAAACTGGATTCCGACCAATCACACACGACATAATTTTCCAACCACAAACCACATTGAAAGGAAAACAATTAGTATGAATGAAGAAATTAAATATGAAGATGCTATGATCCACACCATTGAAGCACATGTTATTCGACAAACTTCAGTGACATCAACGCCATACAAAACATCCTTGAATGTTAGCAGTTGTTTACTGTTTTTGCAATTTTTGATGTAGTACGTAATATATTACACCATTAGTAGGTGTTAACGAAATAATTATTTTTTTATAGATTGATTCTAGCCGTCATATGTGTGTATATACGAGTGCCAAATGTGATTGTGTGTACAATCAGAGCTGCAGGTGTAAACACATTGCGGCTCGTTCGTTGTTCGTTGTTCTCGTTTCCAACTTCCCTGTGGAAATTTGTAGAATTTTTTATCACTATTTCTGCCATTGTTTTTGCAATTAACTACGCAGCAAGCTTCGTGACTCATCTTTATTTACTAAAAACGTAAATCTCGCTAGTAAAAAGTGACAGCGTCCGCCACCGATAGTTCCTTTTTTGGCCATGACGCGCGCTGCGATCGTTTCGTGGTTCCCCCACCTTATACTTCGCACCCAGCGAATCCCACTCAAAAGTTGTTCACAGTCAATGCTACCATTAGCAATGTTCACCAAATAACATATGTCATTACTGTCGCGTCGCAAGTATAATGGTAAGAAATGATACTTTTTACAGCAATTAATATAATCATTAGAGACCTGTCTAGCCCTGAAGTCCAAATAGTGTAAAAATTTCTTTTGTATGGCCTCGATACGGGGTTTATAAATCTCATACCGAGGGTTCCACACCTGCGATGCATACTCTAAGTGGCTACGGCGTACGAAAGAACAATACAGTATTTTAATACATTTAAGTGAATTGAATTCTGATGAAACTCTAAAAATCCTAATGCTTTTGATGCTTTATTAACAATTCTATCTACATGTATGTCAAATATGAGTTTATGGTCGTGAATAATGCCCAAATCACATATTTCATTAACTCGATTAATTTCGATATTATCAATTATGTAACAAAAATTACGTAATTATTTTTTCTGGAAAAGCTTATTTGG
Organism: Hyles euphorbiae; assembly: GCA_023078785.2. Taxonomy (NCBI): domain Eukaryota; kingdom Metazoa; phylum Arthropoda; class Insecta; order Lepidoptera; family Sphingidae; genus Hyles; species Hyles euphorbiae. The sequence continues at coordinate 10,695,304 of CM041033.1, read as the reverse complement.
TAACATTTAGATACATTTAAATTCATACATTTAAATTAAGTTATCAGTATTAGCTGTTAAACAACATCACTGCTCCTTCAAATAGGTACTTGTGCCTAATTTTATGAACAATCTCAAATTATCAAATACTGATCCAACTGTAAATGCCAAGACTTACATCTCTCGTTATCTTATCTTGGCATTCACAACCATTTATGTAACTAATTACTTTCTTTACTAACCACCCAGCAGCATAGGCCTGCAAGTGAGTTTTCGTGCCTTCTCAATGAGCCTGCTTTAGTATATTCCCAATAACACATATTTTCTTTTGATGATTTGACTGTCCATAAATTCCATTTTCGAATAATTTATTTAAAATTATAGCTATATTTGTCTAATCATCATACCAATTGAAACTATTTATGAAAGATTTGGAGGTTCAACTGGAGGTGTGGCAGTTAGCATCATTGTATCTATAATTATACAAATTTGTCTGATTTTCTTTTCAATAGGGTCGGAATTAAAATATTTGTGGTGTCTCAATATATTAATATGATATTATTTTAAACACTTCCACACCCTCATAAACCATTTTAACCTATACTCTATCAGTTTACGTACTTAACTAAATGTAAACAAACCATAAAAAAAGTTATTTAACATTGTCATTTTTCATTTCTAAATTTATTGAAGACCAAAAAATGTTTACGTAAATAACTATTATATATATATAATACATTGCATGCCCAATTTATTATAACGATCGTAATAATTATGAATGTGTGAGCTTGGAAACAATTAAATTATGTAAGATCATAATTAAATTATCTGATTTTGCATAATGCAATATATCTATAAAAAAGACCTAAACAGGCATCCAAAACATTTTCATAAAAGTTACAAGATATAATATGCTACAAAATCTAGTAGTACGACTTTATCATAATGCTACCATTTAAATTAAAGATAATGCTTTAGGTTGGATAACTAAGCATCATCATGTTATCTATGGCAGCCAATTATTATTCATTGCGTTAATGTACTTACTGTTTTCGTAAAGTGGTGAAGTGTTTGGAAGTGTTCATCGTTGTTCTTTAGTCTTTTTTAATTATTATTTGTTATCAGCTGCTGTTAACTGTTGTAAATACTTGTTACTTGGTTGACTAAGAAAATATTCGTAAATTGGACATTGCAATAAAATGTTGAACAACCATGCGTCACATGTTCGGGTTTGTTTACATTTAGTTAAGTACCTAAACCGATAGAGTATAGTAATAGTTATATTTTATAAAGGGTACTGACTTTTCTTTTGTTTTTATTGCTTCTGGCCAAAATGTGTGATACTCCGGATTTTCTATTACTGCATTGATAGTAGTATTTATTTTTAAAAAGGCCACTTTTGCAGTAGTCTTATTTGTCGTCGAGCAGACTGAGTTTTCATTGGTGTATGTTGCTGGAATGAAAAATATCAATAATAACAAAAAGATATAGTTTGAGTTTGACTTACTAATGGGGTATAGTTGATTCTATTTCATTCTATTAAAAAGTTTCAAAATGCACAATCATAAACATAAGAAATCAAAAACTTGTTTCAATTCCTACAGTGTTTATATCTACTTTATATGACACAAAACAAAAGCTTAAATCTTCATCATGTTCATGAACACAAACAAAGTCTTTTACACTGCATTAAATTAACTATCAAATAAAATGGACTGATTGTATGATTTTTCAATACTTACAATAATTTGTTGTGTAAAGGAGAGCAGCAGATATAGTTCTGCAGAAAACTTTAACGCAGCTTTTGAACTGAAAATAAATTAGAGAAATTAATTGACAATGTTGACTTGACAGATACAATTAGAATTAAAACACACACTTTAACATTCTTGCTTTGATTTTAAATGATTACTATTTACTGTAATATTTTACAAAATAATTTTCAGACAACTGATGATTATAAGGACATTAATTAGTTAATTTGCTTTGATTCCATTTTATTTTAAAGAACATACATTATGACTGTGAGACCTAACCACTCTCAATCGCACTGTCGATAGTAGAGTAGGCCCGTGCCCTGCAGTGGGACGTATATGGGCTGATACATACACATACAAATGATGACTTTGATGAATATTCAATGATCAAATACCTTAATCTATTTTATTATTTCAAGTATGACATATTGGTCATTTGATTTATGTATTTATGTATTCATTTTGGTATGAAGGCAATCGGTTTCATAGAAATCAATTTCTTGTTAATGAGTTATGTGTCTATCCAAGACTATATTTGTGGCGATATATGTAAATTCGCCCCACCTATATTATTGGTTCCATTTGCAAAAAAAGAAACAGTACACTTTGTTACCATTATCATCAAAATATCGAGAACATAAGCGTATAAAGTACAAGTTGTTTGAGTTACTAACCTGGGTTTTGATTTCGCAAAATATGATGATTTGTTGTCTCTAATTCCAATTTTTTAAAAGCTTATCGGAATTATGTGCCTTGGTCGCATATTAATGCCGTAAGGCTGTCTTGATATAGCTTTTATTTCTGGTACAGATGTAGCTCCGTGAGAAAAGAAAAATCATATTTTCTGCTGCTACTTTATGAATCCTCTCAACATGAATATTAACATTTTTCCAGCACTTTCACAAATCCTTGAATACAATCTATTTATTTAACAAAGATTAAAACTATACGCAGTAATAATCTCAGTAACACAATAAACAACAAACCACACAACAAACAACTTGACAACTGTAATGGCGGCCAAAATGGCGGCGCAGACGCCGGTTTTCAGAGCAATAGGAGACCGAAGGGAATGCAGGGCTTGCGGGAGGGGAGCAAGCTGAACGCTGAACTGTCAGATTTGTTTTGCAATCAAATTGCGCCACAGATTATACCATGGAAAAATGTTCAATTCGGAGTTGTACAGGCATGATTACAATGATTACTGCTAGCGTGGGTTCAAAACTCAGGCCGTGACATATGTCAGTTATGTCAATGTCAAAACTCCCTATATTAAATTAATCACAGGGGTAGCCACCGTGTAACCTAGTATGAGATAGCGATATTTGTGGGAGTGTGGCCAGGTTGACACGTTTTTCCTAAGGTATCGGGAAACTTTGACCGTTCTTTAAAAAAATATAATTGCTAAAATATCGATATTTTAACTTTGAGGGGAACTACAATGCACTTACATACCTGGGTCGTCAGCCATCACCCAGAACTAATAAAAACACTGTATAACATAAACATAATTTAAGTAAATATTTAGTTCTGAAAATAAAAACGATTGTAATAAAAGCTAATAACAAAACAACATCTAGTCCGCCCCGTGACCACGAAAGTTGTAAAGTAATCGAAACGTCGCGGGGAGAAGTTAAAAAAAGCAAAACTTAAACCAAATCCGCGATAAAATTCGTAAATAGTTTTATTTCAAAAACAATATCTATTGTGCATCCATATACAGTTCAAAACATATAAGGAAAAAGTTTAAAAAATAAAAGATAATTATTGAAGTTTGTTTTTTAATATGTAATTTAAATCTATTAATATCGTTTGTTTTAGGGAATATCAACCTTTGGACCGCTGGCCACCCCAAATAATGTAAATATTTGCCTCCAAAACGTCAAATTTCCTGGAGTCAAGCGGTTACGCCGATAAGGACAGGTTACAAAAGCTTGCATCTCTTTCTTACATGAATGTTATGTATAAATCTCTTTCGTTTTGTGGAAAAGGGATAGAACATGTGACTCCGTCTATTAGTTTCTCCGTCTACGATATTAATCTATGCTCCCTATGGGATGGCAAAGAGTTCTGGCCGTACAGCCTTGATTTATTATGTTTGGCTGTATATATTCAGAACTAGCGGTCAGGCCCGGCATCGCCTGGGTGCAAATATTTTTTGAGTTCACGTTAAATATATAACAACACAGTATTTCGCGTAATAACTGTTTTATATGTAGGTATTTAAATTAAATAGGACTAAGATCGACTATATTGTTTTCCCGTTTACGTCTTTTAATTACAATTTTGGAGCCAGTTTATTATTTTATATTATTTTTTATTCCAATAATTTTCCACGTGAGATTCGAAATTTGAAATCTTGACTAAAAATTAATATGGTTAACTTTTACCACAGTCAAGGATAATTAATGATTTAGTGATAAATCAATATATATATATATTTATTGCAGTGAATGGCGAGACGAGCAAGCCGTTCGCCTGATGGTAAGCGATACGACCGCTCATAAACAGTAGCAACATTCCACTGCGCTCGCCATCCTAAGACATAAGATGTTAAGTCTCAATATGTCCAGTAGTTGTTCTGGCTACAATGTCCTTCAATCCGAAACACAACAGTGCATTTAAGCAGTGTTGTTTCACGGGGAAAATAGACATTGCGGTAGTACTTACCCAGATGGCCTCTCACATATGAGAGACCTACCACCAGTAAAAATATGTTCAAAGAGCACCCGATCACGACCACGACGTTGGTGGTCGTCACCACTTGACGGAATAAGATTTGAAATCCACCGTGATACATTCACGTCTCGACTTTACTGTATGAATGTTGACTTTATTAGCAAATTAATCAAGGATATAAAAGGATAAAATAAATTTTATACTTTTAAGAGTGCCAAGAAAATTCAGAAATAGATTTCAATTTTAAATTTTAAAGTTCCGAAAAATCCCTCATTTTCCATCAAATTACACATCACATGCAATCCTGTCTACTATTTATAGTACTGAAGGGCCTATCCTTCCCTTTTAAATGAATGCGAAAGTTTATAGGAAAATGTACCTTTATAATATAGCAAACACACAACGAAATTTTTGTCTTACTTTAATTTTGAAATTAATTGTTTTTCTTCAATGCACATCGTCACTTTATCATGTTTTTTTTTTACCAAGGATGTACACTTAAATTAAGGCGAAGCTAATAAAAGCGTGTTTAGTAAGTT